>JAQISU010000010.1:2412500-3012500 GCA_029339505.1 Unio delphinus
TCTCTCTCTCTCTCTCTCTCTCTCTCTCTCTGTTTTATGTGTGTGAACAGAAAAACTATTCAGTACTGAAACAAATTTCATTACCATTAATTATGAGTTTATGATAGCAACTATTATATTGCTCTGTTATTATCTTCAATCAGAAAAAATAGTTTTTGGTATTTACTTACGTTCAGAGGCCCAAAGTATCAGAATGGTCTATAGCGCTCCCGTTACGGATCACTGCCATCTCACCTCTGTCTACGTGGGTTCGAGTCTCGGCTTCAGCCGTTGTGGGTATGTAAGAGAGCTTGCCGGTAGCTTCACGTGGGTCGGTGGTTCTTTCCGGGGTTTTCCTGGGTTCTTCCTCCACCATTAATACTGGCCGCCATGTATGGCCAGTCTTGTGTTGAAAAATGGCGTTAAACCATATAACAACAATAAAAACACTTTACTTTGAATTTTATATTTGATGTTTTTTTTTAACATTTCACATTTTCTATAGCTGTCGATCGTTTAAGGTGTACTTAGACTTCATTCCGTGTATAAAATTGCAAAACGTCATGTTTGCTTAGGTTTCATTCCTTTACCTAATGTTTCAAAACTTCAGGTTTAATGAAATGTTAGAGGACATATAGCTTGCAAAAGTCGGGTTTATATACCTTTATGGCATGTATAATGTTGACTTTATACGCCAGGTTTACAAACCAGTATGGCATATCGAATGTTGACTTAAACACCAGGCTTAATATAGTTTTGGACAACGTTGTGTCTTCATTAAATTCATAAATTTAGTTAATTTCAAGACCTTTAAAAAAAACTTTCAATGAATCCACATATTACGAAATAAAAGTAAATATAAAATATATTTAAATTAATATTTTACTTAGGTCACGTTTAGTTATGAAACTAATGTGAAATTGTATATAGTGGTATACGCTGTCTAGGACGACTAAATACTATTCCAGAAAATATCCAGAAGTTCGGAAAGTATAAGAGAACGAACTGATCAGTACTAAAGGTATTTTAGATTAATTTTTCATCATTATTATTTTACAATATTTCTTCACGATACATATCATAATCTCAAATACGACGATTGACTTATAAGCATATAATATTTGTGTATGTATTTGTCGGTGTGTGTTTGTCGGTGTGTGTTTGTCTGTAAGTGTGTATGTGTGTGTGTTTGTGTGTGTGTGTGTGTGTGTGTGTGTGTGTGTGTGTGTGTGTGTGAAATGAGTCAATTCTTTCTCTTCGCAGTTGGATCACTGAACGTTGAATGAACCCATAAATATTGGTAAAAAAAACTGTTTGCTAGAAAAATGCAATAAACCCCAGAGCATCGTTAATGTTAAAAAAGACAAACTCATCTGTATCTTCTAGTGTCAGATGAATGTGGGTAATGACTTAAAGCCCCAAATAATGCGGTATATAGAGTATAAATCTTGATTTATTGTCTAATCTTAGTCATTCTAGTGTATTTTTCTCATAACCATCTTCTTAATCTACTAAGCAAATGTATCCATAATTTAAAAATATTTAAAGTGAACTACTTAAAGAGATACACGTGAATATGGCATGCTTAGAAAGCATACTCTAGATTATGACATACTTGGAACACCCACTCTTGAGTACAAATATATGAGCAAGCACATAAATTAAACTTGTCTTTATCTGCAAATTGTCATTTGAAAACTTCGCTTAATATAACAACCATTGATATATTGAGAACATTGTATAGATCCTTCAAATTTTGTTTTTGCATGTAATTTTAAGTACATGTATGCAAAACTGACGTTTGCACATTATTCAAGATGACACATGAATGTTTACAACAGGTAAGTGTTAATACATCTCCTTGAGATGTAACGATCTGTTTAAAGCACTGTATTATGTTACGTATAGTTAAATTGATTGTTTGCTTACAGTTTTAATTTATTTATTTATTTACACGCTAGTGTAATGTAATATTGTATGCTGATCTTGACCTTGTCCAAATTTGATTTCATTTCTGCTTGACCTGATTGACATACTTTTTTCGAATTATTTTAATTTTATGTAAAAGCTAATAAAAGCTTAATTGTTCTCTATATGTATGAATTTAATATTACAATTTTCATTCAGGTAAACAAGACTTAAATATGTTGATTTGGGCCAGGTTTCGGAGTTTGCTAAAAGAAATTTACAGGTTGTAAATGAACAAGGCTCATTATATCATTCTACGAGGCTATTTTCTTACTAGGTATTGGTTTTATTTTAGAAAATGCCAATTGTGACCTAAGGTTAAGTAAGGACCTATATAATTTTGTGAATTTGAGGATTTTGTCAGTCGTGCTTTAACATTTAGCACATTCAAGTTGTATTATGTTGTAACCAATTTGGGCTGAAGTTTATTGTTTTCAAATTATTGAATTCAAGTGATTATTTTCTTTGGAAATACAAAAGCTCTCTAATTACATTCTTGGATAAAGACATTCACTTAAACTGTTACTGAATTCAAACCTGGAAGTATATATTACTCTGAGTCTACAAAACACTGTTGACACATCATCACTCCATAAGTTATAACAGACACGCCACCGCTTTCGGTATTGGATGTCTTCGGGACTTGTGTTTATTTCAGGACTTTCTATTAATAGGACTTGTGTCTGTGAATCTTGGCTTATTTTGGGATTTAATTATCAATACCAAAACTTCGTGATTTTTTTTTTCTTGTTCTCATTTTCACTTTTTATTCTAGGGAAATAAATTATTTGTTTAAATTTACAACGCTTGTAATCTTTCACTACTTTTTGTTATTTTTAAGAGCATTTTTGAAAGATTACAATTGTGAAAGACAGAGACAGACGTTTGTGTCAGCTATACTAGTTGTAACCGCCCATGATGTGCTTGAATCAAGCTAGTTTCACTTTTATCATATTCGGTTTGGTCTAAGAAAGTTGTTTTCTTGAAGTGGGGGTTGGGTCTGAGATTGAATTTTGTACGTTTCACCAGGAGTCTTTTTATTCCATGCCTTCAAAACACTTCGTTCAACTATGCATTATAGTCTTCTTCATATTTTACCTCTTAAACGTTGAGGTTGCAGATGGTTCAGAGAACCAGAAAATTTATTTCTTTCATCTCGAATAGTTAGTTATCTTTTCAGAAATGTGTTTCTTCGTGGAATTTGTTTCTCCTTGATCCATTTGTGTGCTATTCTTGTCATGACTTTGCACTATTTCACAGAATGAGCTGAGCCATATGATTGGTAGGGCGGTCTGTTTCTTTTGATCACTAAGAAGTGATTCGTGCCCGAGCCGGACGTGTAACGTGCTTTTTGGAGAGGTTCGCATCTTCCGGTACTTCTTTCCGAAAACAAAGTGTAACATCTGATTTTAGGGAGTTTGTTGCCTTAGCTCATCGACTTGCATCATTTCGAAGGAGGTGGTGAGGCATGTGATTGTCAGAAAGGTATTATTTTTTTAGAGTCTTTAAGATTAGTTGTTTCTGAGAAGGGTTGTGACATGAAATTAAGAACGTTTGTTCGGTCGGTCCTTGAAGTGCATCGATGCTGACATGATGGTGTGAACTATGAATTTTCGAGCGTCTGTTTCTTTAGGGTCTTCAGATTTTTTTTTCCATCAAGGCGGTGAGACATATGATGTTTTGGAAGACCTTTTGGGGGTCATGAGTTACCCTTTTGTCACTGAAAAGAGTGTTCGACATTATTTGGTATTTTGTGGAAAAAGATAAAACATCAAAAATGGGAATTTAACTAGCGTAGACGAATAAGTGATTATATTTTGTTTGCAGCTCTTTCCACCCATCAGAGGCATGGCGACATTAAGCAGAATAGACATCAGCATTTTCCTCATTGAACTAGAACAAATAAGACCATTATCTGCTAATAGTAGTTGGTACGTATCAATTATGATTTTAAAACGGATTTATATCACTTTAGTTTTCTATATACAGGTTAGATAAAAACATTTAAAAGTCTAAATAATTAATTATAGGACAAATAATAAGAGAGATTTAAACCACGACATCTATCACGTACAAACTAATTTTTGGCATCACTTTTCATGCATTGGATTATAAATGTCAGCGGCTTCAAACTGTCGTCGCAGAATAATACGAGCACATAATAGCGTAGCGTCATTTGACAGAATGTCCATGGAGAACTATCCCACTCTGTCATAGCTTATAACATCGCACTAATATCAAACATAATACGACACAGATTACCATGAAATCATTTTAAACAGCATGCTCTTAAATGAGAGCGTTATAGGCATATAGTGGTACCCTTATCTGTACATCAGTTATCAGGGTTTAAATTAAGATTGGTTTAAGGGCACAGTTGTCAGGCATCCGTGTTCAATAATTACACCTCTGGTTCAAATACATTCAGAAATATGAGAGTGGAGAGATAATAACGTGGTAAACCATCAAATTAACAACAAACGTGACCTAAATACAGATAAATGACATGACCCAATAATAGTAATGGAACCATAAACTTTGCAATCCTAACCCTGCGTGGACCATACCTGTTAAAAGGACGAACAAGTGGAGCACACATACAGTAAATGAATTACTTCTACCTTTGATTTTTAGAAATTTAGTCAAATAAAAAAACAAAGATAATCGCTATGAATAAATAAAAAGAAAACTGTGCACAAATACATACATAAATAATAATGATTATGGCAATAACAACAACACCGAAACCCCAGTGTTGATATGGGAATAAATATCACCTACCACCTTAGACCGTTATGTAGATTATATAACCAAGTTTATATCTGAGTTGTTATGCTTTTAACATTTAGTTCGCTTTTCCTTTGCTCGTCAAAGACTTAATATTTGTGTATGTGAAAGCATGGATACAAAAGGAAGTAACAATCAATTCTAAAATCGGGACGTTTATGATGATATAGCATATTGAAAACGTTATATTAATTAACCTTTTCTGCAAAATAAAATAATTAAGTAAGTTAACAATAGGAGCAATACATTAAGCAGAAAATTTAAATTAATGTAACAAAATGTTTTCTCTTTCTGGTATAATTTTGGAATTTTTTTTTGTGGCGTTGGGAGAAAACGTAATGTATTGTGTTATTAACATCTTAAAATAACATATTAATGTTTAGCGTGCTGACCAGACTAGGGTGACAAAAGAGAGAGAGAGAGAGAGAGAGAGAGAGAGAGAGAGAGAGAGAGAGGGTACATATAACTTGGAGAAATGATTAGTTCCCAATGTATTTAATTTAACAGCGATCTGATAACTTTGATTTAAGATATGTTGCACATTAGTAGAAGACCATCTTGTCGCAATATTCTGTCTCAAAACTATAACTTGTTCGAAATTCTCTGAGGAAACAGCACCTCTGTTTATCTTAGTTTTTATTAGGAAAGCATTGACATCTATAAACGCAGACATCAAGCACAATTAAGCATTTACATGTGTCTACACGTGTTATGAAAAAAAAAACAGACTTTAGCCTTTTTCACTCCATTAGTTTACTACTGTTGGATAATTATCGACAAAACTATCCTGAGGTGGAGGTAATTTTTTTGAACGTAAGAATGTGGACTTATTTTTTCATACTTTCATCATACAATACAGAAAAATAGTTACGGTCGAATGCATAATGTTATATTAAATAAAATTGTCGTCAGCGTTCGGAGTCACAGTTATAATGACACTTGAAACTACTTACATAATATTAATACTGCATGAGAAAAAGAACATTATCTTGATCAATGGTACATTCCCAGTTCACAAATAATTCAACAAATAACATATATTCTTATTCTTATTTGTACTTGTTGTGACCCTATACCATGTTAATCGCACTAATGACTTCATATATCTATGATCAATAGAATACAAGCAAAACAACACGTTTTGTAAAACTTAACAAACAATTTCAATTGGAAGTTGTACGTAAACATGTGAGACGAACGTACAATAATATGAAGTGAATCCAATCTAATGCTTATAAACTTCTATGAAAGTTCTATATGAATCAAAAGTTCCTTATACATTTCAAAACCGAAAATGTACAAGAACCGTGACGTTTTCAAGGTGGCGTTAACCATAATTCCTATGAATAATTTATAACAAGCACTTTATGTTTTCACTAAGAGTAAACGCATATGCTTTTCCTCTCGAATGCTATCTAAGTACAGTAAAATAAAAAGTGTATGCAGACTTGCAATATGAACAAAAGAAACGTGAATGGCTTCAAAAATGGAATGAAACTGATTACTCAGTTTTCTATTTATATATAACTTTTGCAATTGACCTTACGTGACAGAATATACTACAACTTTTGCGTCGAATTGGCATATTTATGTGACCTACCCCAGCGAATGGGAAGTTACAACATTTATTTAGAAAAGGTGAAACCGCAGCAGTCACTGAAAAATTAATCCATAAGTTCCATTCAAGTCATTTTAGGATTATTATTATTAACGATTGTCAACACATACGTATGCATCTACTTGTAGATCATGTGCAATGTTAAACTCTTAAGATAGTTAGGTCGCGTAAGCAAACCTAAAGATATTATGTACTATTTACAGCCAAGAAAAAAATTTGAAACGAAGATAAATCTTGTACGAAAAATTATGTATGTATGTATGTATGTATGTATGTATGTATGTATGTATGTAGGTATGTAGGGAGGTAGGTATGCATATATATATATATATATATATATATATATATATATATATATATATATATATATATATATATATAGATAGATAGATAGATAGATAGATAGATAGATAGATAGATAGATAGATAGATAGATAGATAGATAGATATATAGATCGATGTATTAGATAGATAGATAGATAGATAGATAGATAGATAGATAGATAGATAGATAGATAGATAGATAGACAGACAGACAGACAGACAGACAAAGATAGACAGACAGACAAACATACAGGTGATGTGCTTTAAACTCCAGTATACACACGCAGACACACATATCCATTATATGAGGTTCTGTGTTCACATAATTTGTATTGACAATATCTGAATGTACACACCTTATTAATACGGACAGAAACTGACTGAATGCACATAACTGTTTCATATTATAAAGAGCATAAAATGAATGTACACACCTTATTAATACGGACAGAAACTGACTGAATGCACATAACTGTTTCATATTATAAAGAGCATAAAATGAATGTACACACCTTATTAATACGACTATAACATGTCTGAATGTACACACCATATTAATACGACTATAACATGTCTGAATGTACACACATTACAAACTAATGATATACATTGTCAAAATGTACACAAGTATTTACTAATACACAAGTATTTACACAAGTATTTACTAATACAGACATGCAATACCATATGAATGTCTCAACCTTCATCTGTTGTTGAATACTGTTGCTTGTGCAATCGGATCCGTAATGATCAAAGATATTACAAAGGCGTCACCCGTCATCCCTCATTTTGTCGTTATGAAATACTGCTATATTATTTGTATTCATCACGTAAGGTAATATTGTATATGAAATTAATTTCCTTACGTTTACACAATACGGCTGAAATAACATTTTGCCTTAACTAATAATTGGCAAGCCATTTTTTCAAACCTATAGTTGTGTTTCAGCAGTGTTATTTAATTAGCTGTGTAAAAAGTACATTTCATTTGTCTCTTATCGTGACATTGCGTGCAGAGTGCCATAACCATTCGGATCAACAAATAAATAAAAGTCACGGACAATGTCCTAATGAGATTGTCGCGGCAATTTCTTCTCCAATTCGTAAGCTTCTATAAACGTTTGTAATTATGCATGAATGGGACTCAAATGAATAAGACGTTTAAAATGAATGAGAAAATTGTCAGGCTTATGTTTACCCTTTGACTTACAAACCTGTGGGAAAATAAACATACATTTGCAAATAGATCAAAGTTCTGCGCTTGACTGTGTCAAGTATGGACACTTGAAATGGGCTATTCACGAGGCTTAAGGACTGTACGGACGTCTACCTTGCGTTAAAGTGCAGCAGAAGTAGCCTGAGTTGTACTGGTTTTAGTAGTATAAGGTGCTAGCGTGGAAACGACTGTAAAATATTTTCAGTTGTTCTGGCAGTAGTAGTAGCGTAAGCAGTAGTAATAGTAGTGGTAGTAATTTTAGTTTCAGTATAGTAGTTGTACTAGTACAAGGCGGAATATAAGCAGCAGTAGACGTAGTATTACCTTCAGTTGTACTGGTAGTAGCAGTAGTGGTAGTATAAGCAGTTATAAGATAGATATCATACCGATAGTAGTAGTAGTAGTAGTAGTAGTAGTAGTAGTAGTAGTAGTCTAAGTTTTACTTGTAGTAGTAGTTGGTGTTGGTGTTATTCTTTTTTCTCTTTCTTCTTTCTTTTTGTACCAACCTCTTTGAAGAAAATATAATCCATAATTGGCATCAGTAAAAACAACTGTACTAGTCTGATGGGTAGTCATAACTTTTCGATAAAATCAATATTAATTCTCGTTAAACTCTTAAAATTCTACTTAAAGTGTAAAATCAATGGTACACTGACAGTATAAAATCAATATTAATTCTCATTAAACTCTTAAAATTCTACTGAAAGTGTAAAATCAATGGTATACTGACAGTACAAAGTCAATATTAATTCTCATTAAACTCTTAAAATTCTACTGGAAGTCTAAAATCAATGGTACACTGACAGTACAAAATAAATATTAATTCTCGTTAAACTCTTAAAATTCTACTGAAAGTGTAAAATCAATGGTATACTGACAGTACAAAATCAATATTAATTCTCGTTAAACTCTTAAAATTCTACTGAAAGTGTAAAATCAATGGTATACTGACAGTACAAAATCAATATTAATTCTCATTAAACTCTTAAAATTCTACTTAAAGTGTAAAATTAATGGTACACTGACAGTATAAAATCAATATTAATTCTCATTAAACTCTTAAAATTCTACTGAAAGTGTAAAATCAATGGTACACTGACAGTACAAAATCAATATTAATTCTCGTTAAACTCTTAAAATTCTACTGAAAGTGTAAAATCAATGGTATACTGACAGTACAAAATCAATATTAATTCTCGTTAAACTCTTAAAATTCTACTGAAAGTGTAAAATCAATGGTATACTGACAGTACAAAATCAATATTAATTCTCGTTAAACTCTTAAAATTCTACTGAAAGTGTAAAATCAATGATATACTGACAGTACAAAATCAATATTAATTCTCATTAAACTCTTAAAATTCTACTGAAAGTGTAAAATCAATGGTATACTGACAGTACAAAATCAATATTAATTCTCGTTAAACTCTTAAAATTCTACTGAAAGTGTAAAATCAATGGTATACTGACAGTACAAAATCAATAATAATTCTCGTTAAACTCTTAAAATTCTACTGAAAGTGTAAAATCAATGGTATACTGACAGTACAAAATCAATATTAATTCTCATTAAACTCTTAAAATTCTACTTAAAGTGTAAAATTAATGGTATACTGACAGTATAAAATCAATAGTATGCTGACAGTGTAAACTCAATGTTATACTGAGAGTGTAAAATATGTTATGCTGACAGTGTAAAATCAAGATTATGCTGATAACGTGAAATCAATATTGTGCCAACAGTCTTAAACTCCAAATGTTATTCTAATAGTGTAAACTCATTATAGTCATTGACATGTTAGCGGCCGACGTAATATGCGACATGCAGTTAATTTGTATCACAGAAAATATGTTTATAATAACAATAAATTTGCTTTCAGCAATTTTGTTGCTTTGACAATATTTGGAAGATATGTAAAATTAAAACGTACCTCATTTTTTATAACCATTATTATGGTGTATGTAATTATGACTTACCTATACTGATATACTGAGTATGCTATATTAAGTTAACCTTAATTACGACTAGCATTCAACTTGGTCAGTGGCCAGTATAAAACATATTCTATCTTACAAGTGTGATTGGTCAGTCACCGGTATAAAAAAAGTTATGTCTTACAAGTGTGATTAGTAAATGGATAGTATAAAACAAATTCTGTCTTACAAGTGTAAAAGAAAGATCAGTCTACGTACTTGTGTGCTAATCTTCGAGTGATTTACAATCAAAAGTGACACTTAAAAGCGTTCCAAATGCATCCACGGGGCTAACTAAAGAGCATTGTCTACGCTGATTAACTTAATAACCTTGTCAGAAGGTTTAACATACAGTTTTGCCCTCCTTAGCAATCGTTATCGTCCTCCAAGAGGTGTAGTCGGTCAGGAAGGTCTAGGAGTGTTCTTTCCTATAAATAATCAAAGAATATATAATGCATTGACACGAATAAAAAGCATTAATTTTCATTGTTTAATGTACAGAAAATAACTATTGCTATTAAGATGTGGCGTAGTAAAACTGGATGGACAAAGACTTTCCTTTGTTTCCTTAACCAATATGTACGAATCTTTATTTTAAAAAATGCCTAATGACACATATTGTGGGTCTGATTGACTATGTATGGGCTTGTTAAATGGGCTTTGTAAATGGAGATTTAAGTACTTTTACTACAGCAAGAATAAAATTTGCGTAACTTTTGCTAGTGACATCTTGACAGGGAGTTTGTTTCTGCGCCAAATTAATTAGGGTAAGGAAACACTGTTAATCGTATCACACGTACTTTGCCATGACTCCTGCCTTAATTTACGCCACATTATTTTGACTGGAGATTTTGTTTTAGACACTTCAATGATAAATAATAATAAAAAAAGAAAATCCTCACACATTGGAATGCATTAATGATAGCATTTTAATATCTTACACCATAAATATAACGTGTCATAGTCAGAAAGAAGCTTGGAGCAATTAGATAACAATCGTATTCTCCAGTTTGCCGGCATTCCATTCTGTAAAATGGTCTACCTTTTATAGACCGTAGTTACATAAACTTGCTGCATCTGTTTTTTTTTACGAACGATGACGTAAGTTAAAACGCAAAAAGATTTAGGATTAACTTCATATTTAGCACATTGCATTGTAGTAAACACATATTTAGTGCTTCATTCTGTCGCTGGTAAACGTGAGTCCAATAGTTTTATATTTTATCTCGTAGAATATTTAAAAAATATAAACGTTTATCTCCATTTGAAAATATAAAAAAATATTTTGTTTATATATGAAATTTTCTTAGCATTCATGCAAAGACGCACTTTTATTCCCCAAAAAGCATTAAAACCTTCTCTCAGATACAAAATGTTAACTACGTGTATATTTAGACTCTATGAATCTGCTTGCATAACAAAGCGCATTTACCGTGCATTCAACTGCTGTCAAATCAGGATATGAAATTAACATATCTCATAACTGATGTTTGTAGGATGCACTACTTTTACTCCGCTTGATGAAAGGACTATGGAATAAATAGTTCATACACACACTGATACATGAATTTATTTGCTTAACAAGTTGGTGTTGCAATCTGGCTGTCTTACAGAGTTTCATGCAGACTGTGTTATGTATATTTATGTATTTTAAAACTTATATTCATGACCAAGATGTAGTGATTATAGCTAAATTGTGTGTACTTGTAAAGGTAATAGTTGAAGATATTAAGAGTGACAACGTTGGGTAGGACCTATACATAGTTAAGATCAAATGACTAATAATAATATTTGTAGTAAACATGTTGGGTTAATTTTTCATTGACTAGTGGAGCAAGTGGGTACTTAGTAGAATTAAGTTTACTTTCTATTGGACGGGTTTGGTCAGGTGGGTTCTTTAACGATGTGGGACATTTTCAAATTGGCATGTAGATTCCTACGCAAAATGTGTTTCCATCTCTTATGAATGTATATAAGTACATGCCGATGGAGAATAATACTCATGTTTCTCATGTTCTTGATTTAACATCAGTTTTTCGACTATTGTTAGTTGTGTTTATATATTATTTGAGAGGAAACATTTGACTAAATTATATTCATTGGAGCTACAAAGTGCTCATTGGACATAAATACAAAATTCTGGGACTATTGTGAATTAATCAAAGGAGTTCTGGACAATGTCACTTTGATGCATCGTGACTATATGGAAGCTCTCTCGTTTTGGACTTGAATATAACTTTCTTACGATGTTTTTTTAATACCTAAATTCGTAATATTGTGAGTACATTTTCAGTATATAGCATTGATAAAACGTTGATTACACAATTTGTTAAGTTTACAAAACAAGTTGGTTTGCTTTTTTATGTTACTTAGTTTATAAACGTAGAGTCATAACTTGAAGTGGATGCTCCTTCGGGAGAAGAATTTAAGAAAGATTTCAACAAAATTTAAAATTGTATTTTGAAACTTTAATTCTTTTTTTCTTTCAGAAATTACTTTGTTCATGGTCTTTTGATCATTCATAGTGAAACTAACAGGATTTCAGAATGTCATCTAGGGTAGAGAGGTTTGTTTATAATCCGACACAGAAGGACTTGATTTGTTTAAGGAAAGATGAGTGTTGCTGGAGCTTACAAACCACTATTCTCCCTCGGGCATAATAAACTCGTCTTTATTCGAAAAAAACATTTATAATATAATTGTTAGTCAAGTATTTTGTGCAGAGAAAAAAAATGTAAACAAGTACTTTGAGATTAAATAGCAATTCTCTATCCAGGTCTGCAATGACATTACAATAATTAATATTAAAAACAAGAAGAAACAAAATTTAAGAAAATTTCAGCTTCAAAATGAAGAAAAAGAAAGAGAAATTTAATTTAAGTAGATAGAAAGAGAACGTAACGAGCGGCAAATGAAAATGCAATTTAAAAAGAAGTTAGAGAGATGCACATGAATTTGCCAATACAAAATAAGAAAGAGAGTACTGGACCCTCATTGTCAGTAGAAACAAGTGTTAATTATGAATTGGTCAAGAAATGTATCTGGAAGGGGTATGTTGGTACCTGATGCATATCGACAAAAAAATTTAAATAGCAAGGCAGAAAACTATTTGATCGGTGATCTAACAAAACTGATATAGATTATAACAAACTTAGACAACTCATGATAGTCGATGCATTTAAGAACGGCTATGATATTGACGTTAAGACATATACACTCTGAAAAAGTGTGCTCTCACATCTGACGATTAATCATCGACTCACCAAGTGTTATTTGTCAATATGTTTTCCACTCTGCAGGTTCTTAGTAAGACACCGATTTAGTCTTACAAGAAGACTTACAGATTCAATCTGGCACAGCTTATAAGACTTATTCTTCTAATAAGACTGATCGGAAATCCTTATCTGTTCCTGCATGCATTTAGTGTAAGAAAATGAGGCCATTATATTGGCTAGTTTTAATTTTAAAAATAAGCAGCAGAATAAAGACAAGTCTATTCCAAATTATTTTGTTCCTCAGGGGTCTGGTCATTGTAATGTATTGAAAACAAACCCCAATCTCACTGCATTCTGGATAATTATTAGCTAAGAATGGCAAAAGGTTCTATGTGACTTATTACTGATTCAGTCGATCCTATCCTGTTTAAAATTTTAAGAGACATATTAGCTTCTCAGATTCTTATGTGGTCACCTACTTTGTCTGGGAAATCTTCTTCAGAAATTCAGAACAATTTCAGGAAGAAGAATCCGGCTTTATTCAAATTCCACTCCATAATTTTAATTTAGCATGAAACTAAGCGTAAGGACCAGTAGCCGTCGAAGAAGTAAATTCAACTTAGTTTTTCAGGACCAGTGGTCATCGGATAACTAAATTATTTGCCCATTTATGGTGTTCATTTATGTGTAAATAAGCTGGATATAATATTATCGTTAACCCACTTGTAGTTGAGAAGCCTCGTTTGGAAAACACTTTTTGATCATATTGAAAATATGAAATCGCTTATTTATATCCAGTGTGTGCAGTTACTATATCAATGGAGAAAGGAGCTCTTAAAATTTAAGTTGATCAGAAAATTATTCCCTTGGCTGACATATTTAATGGTCAAGCTTTTAAGGGTTGCATTTGCTCCAAGTACTGACCAATATAAAGGAATTGATCACAGCGTTCCTCTTTTTACCACCCATAATCTCATTTCTAATCAGGGCGACAGATGACAATCACGTGTCGCCGAACAGGAATAAAACCATGAGATATCATGTTTGTTTCAGAGGGTATTCGCGAAACTGAAGCAGCAGAGGTACCAAGTGGTTATTTTGTGAAGATAATTGGGTTTTTATGAGCAAATAGATTTAACCTGAGGTGATGAGTAGTCAGTGAGGTATCAAATTGTAGTTCCTAAGTGGTATAGACTGGACATTCATGGTTTAGGCCATGGAACTCAATGGACTGGTCATTTAGGGTTCAATCAGACTTATCGATCACCCGACCTCACATCATTTTACAGGCCTACAATTAAAGTGATATTTTCAAATATTATAGATCTTATTAAGCTTGTAAAATGACAGGTTTTACTCCTTTTCAACCCGGTTTTAAACATACTAACTTTGGAGTATTAAAGTTGTTAAGCAGTTTGGAACACTAAAGTTGTTAAGTTGTTAACTTCTTATAATACATGATTCCCATATTATTGTTTTTATTATTTCTCTGATTATGAAATTTGTTATAAGTCTATCCACTCAAAATGAAATCAAAGCAGATGTAACAGAGTAGATTTTGGAGAAAAATGTTACTACACGATAACTGAGGTCAATCTTATTGCGAAGAATTAACTTTGATGTATGGGTTATGCCTACAATTAATTGCTAGTCTGCGATGGTTCAACCGTGTTAGTTTGGCTTGAATGATATTTAATTAGAATCCATTGGGATAACTGTAAGACAGAATGTTAACCTGTTGCTATGTAGCGAAGTAGAGACAGTTCAGAGACAAGTTGTACCATTTTAAAAAAGTGTCATACAATATTTGAATTTCCAGAAATATTTATTAGTAAAGACAGAATAAGGAAAATTGTTCTAACTTCGACGGGCGTGATCAGTTTTAGATAAAGTTAATACTGATTGGTTAATTTAAATTCATTATTGTAAGTATCTTCTCTAGAGAAATTCGTCAATCTTGTCTAGTTATTTAATTTATGGTTGAAAGAAAATCATGATTCTGGGAGTGTAGAAAGTGGTCAAACACTATGTAATGTCCAAAGTACGGGTGCCTGAATATTGAGGGACACCGAAACAGATATTCCAATTTTTAGAAACAAAAAGCGCAAGGGAAAAAATAGCTCTTCATGTACACAACGAGTGGGAAGGGATAACAGAAAATTAGACTACTGATCAAGTGCCAGGAAGAGGCTGGAGAGACAGCAAAAAGAGGAAAAGGTCTGCGGCGACTCTGACAGATTAGATTTTGGAAGAACAGAAAGCAACCAGATTGTGACGACATGTTAGGTCATTCACTCGATTATGGTATGAAATCAGTTTATTGGTATAACATAACGACTAATTGAATTTCTTATAAACTTTGTAATTATGTTTATAAGAGGAGGTTGTCATTCAAATGTCATTCAGCTCCATTTTGATTATGTAAATGACTAGCTTGTTTTTTTATATACTGGGGCTCATGTTGCTCTGTTCTATAATTCTTCTCATATCCCTGTTCTTCCGTTCGTTAGTTGTATATGTATTGTATTATTACTCGATCAGGGCAATACTAACGTAATTGATCATCTAGATAACAATAACGTCATCTAGATAACAATAACCAAACCAAAACAAGTGGACATCCTAGCAACAGAACAAACTACAAAGGAAAACCTTTTCAACCTGGTGATTAAAGTTATATTTCTCTTACCCATATTTCAAAATCCTATTCAGGTTTATATGTTATTGTCTGTATAAACTTTAAAAGGAAGTGATTTAAATTGTATCATTAATACTTCTGGTTGGAGAAGACCAAACATCTATCCCATTTAAATACATTATGGAGTATGTTGATAGAGTTAACTCTGTTAATCATTCAGTCAATTTAGTTATACCTGTCCCACACAGTCAAGGTTATATTAATGCCGAGCAAATCAGTAGTGCTAAAACGATTCGAATAAGAAGCATGTTCTTTCACCAATGAATACCCCTTCTGCTCGTATTGATGTAATCACGCTATCTGAGATCCGACATGTAATGTAATGACAAAAGGGAGCCATATGTCCAGGATTCAATTTTTATATGTGGGACATTTTATATCTTCAGACAGTAGACTTCATGTTTTTCTAATGATTTTATTTAATTGTATGTTTGTCCATAACTTGTTCCTGGTGATTTCCCAAAAGTTACAATTATACCGCTTTTGAAAAGTAGTAACCTGGCAGACAAAAATTTCGGAACTTTTTGAATGCATCCTACTGCAAAGATGCTAATTCCCATTCTTCGATAATCGGCTTGGTTTCAAAACGCAACGTCGATAAATTTATTTCTCTATGCTTTTAAGAGAAGGGTAAGTTATTATGTAGAGCATTGCAGCCTAGATTTGTATACTGTTTAGACGCTAGTAATGCATTTGATGGGGTCAATCATTTGATGCACTTTTAAAAAAAACACAACTAATATTCAAATACCCGTCTACTCAGTTCATCATTTAGTTAACTGGTGCGGCAAACAGTTGTACTACATGCGCTGGGTAAGTGGATTATCCAGCTCTTTTCATGTAACTAATTTGGGAAGGCAGATAGTTCGTAAACTGGGCCACTGTCACGTGGGGTTATATCTACCACCAAACGTGCCACTTTTTATCAACTGTAGTTTTGCTGATGATGTCATTAATAAGTCATTCAATTGCAAGTTTAAGGAAATTATTAAAGATATGCGATCAATATACATTAGAAAATAATATATATAATACACAAGATTTCGATTCATGGTCTTTAAAATCCAGTCGGTCACATGATGACAGTATGAACACTACAATAAGACTGATTTGATTTCAAGATCTTAAAGCCAGAATGAGTCATTTCTCAAAAAAAACCAAAATTGTATATTAAGCTAAAACACAAAAGTAGAACCCAGGGTGAGAGTAAAAAGTTCATTCCTATAATATTATAAGTTATCAACAAGATAAACTTATGATAAAGAACATTGTGAACACAATGTAGAACAAACAGGTTTATCCATAGGGAATATAAATGGCCTAGACCCAGACTCAGATAAACATATTTACTTCACCTCAAAACACACACACACACACACACACACACACACACACACACACACACACACACATATATATATATATATATATATATATATATATATATATATATATATATATATATATATATATATATATATATATATATATATATATATATATTATGTTACTTACAAATCAATGTCCCTAGTCAGGTACACAGAGAATTTAATTCTAGATAACGTCAACTACAAAATACATAACATCTAATCATGGAGAAAAAAGCTAATAAATACAAGTTAAATATACATAACACACCACAATAATGATATTTCATTTTGCACCTCTTGCTTCAAAGTATCTACATTTGCGGCATTGCCTGAATAAATGATGGTATTAAACAAAATCTGTTTGAGTACTTTGTTGTCACTTAGAAGATTCCTTTGATTGATGCAAAGGTAGCATTCGATAACCAGAGCAACATTGCTGGTCCTAACCGACCTCGTTATATTTTTTAATGATTGAACTGCCTATATCGATCAGTAAACCCAAAATCAAATTGGTTGTCAGGGATTTATTATCCGTTTATATCAGAACTGGACCAAACTGACTGAATCTAAGTGACGTCTTAGATATCACTTGATTAATATCTCCCGCGGGTTACTTATTGTTTTCAGAAAGTAATTAACTCTGCATACTGTTGAGCAAGGTTCACTTTAAGAATGTAATAGTTCTGGGTTTAGACTTTAACATCGCTTCCACTTTGTTAAAAAAACAAAGAAGCCATATCAACCATTAATTACGTAAAAAAAATATCTTTCAGGTGCAAACCGGATCGAACAATAGGATGGCGCCTTGGTTAGATAGCTATCAACACATGAATGTCAGACTTATCACCTCAATCCTTAGACCTCAACCTTATTCCTAATAAAAGCCATTACAATTTATTAATGCCTTCTTGCCTTTACTAGTCACATTTCTCCCATGATTCAATAGAGTGTCTGTCAGCTAATCAATTAGAAATGGTTTAGTAAGACGTCCAAAGTATCCTATAGTATATAGCTTTAATAATACGCCCGCAAAGCAAACCTAAATTATTTTCCAATGTTTTGATTGCTATACCGAATTCAAAAGACTTGTTGATATATAAAATATTGCCCAGATCGGCTTTCCTTTAAACTCAGAGACTATTTTCGATGTTTTTGTGGAATGCTTTATTTACTTAACTAAATATGTTTATTCACGTTCTTTTTTAATACGCACAATTACAGGAGATATGCAGGCGAAGTGGAATGATTAATTTACAAATATTGACCAAAAATTTTGCAATAGCGCAATATATACGGATCCAGATAATGATATTCGTTATGTTTTTAAATGTTCGCTGTCAAAACATGTTTCATATTAAAAGACTACCACATATGATACGGAAAAGTAAATATCAATATCATATGAGTGTTACCAATTTCCTAAGAGGGGAGGGGGGCATTTTTCAAAAGAGTTCAATATAGGAATCATCGAATGAAGAACATTGAAAGACTAATTTAATGTCTGTGATCTCATATTTAAATGAAACATTATAACAATTATACAGTCTAATTAAGTCTAAATAGCACATTAAATTATGTATGGTTACCATGTTCCTTCCTCACATCCTGAGTAAAATATGTATCTTCCCATGTTGGCGTTCAAATGAAACACAAGGTACATATACACAGTATCTTCACACCAACACGAACACACATGTATACATACGATATTTGCAACATAATGTAACCTTGTTTAGTTTATGCAAATATATACAGCCAAACATCGTTAGATATAAATTTCCTATCCATGTATTAGTTACTATCTCGTTACTAATCGTCACACTGCTCAACTGTTGTATTAGGTACCAAATGCGACCACTCCGGTGGCCTAGTGGTTAGAGCGTCCGCAGCGGGAGGTCGTGGGTTCGATACCAAAGACTTACAAAGTGGTACTAACAGCTGCCTCGCTTGACGCTTAGCATTAAGAGGTTAGTGTTAGGACTGTTCGGCCAGGTGTCAGGATAATGTGACTGGGTGTGACATCATTATACAGGTCTGCGGCATGGTGCCCCAGTGCTAGACATCACTATAAACTGCCTCAATGCAGACATCGTTGCGATATGACTGCAAAATTGTTAAAGCTACGTTAACAATCATAATCAAACAAACAAGCAAACAAACACAAAAGGTACCAAATGCATATTCCAAAAGAGAGAATAGAAATAAAAATTAATTTACATTGACGACCAAGTTACTGACATCAATGACAGCTGCCGACCAGCTATCACTGTAAGAATATCATATATAGGCTCCATACGGTATCTTCTTTTGTATGAAACTCATCATCTTCAACCAAGGACTTTCGAAAATGGGCTCGTGAAGCGAAGCTCAATGGGTATCTTAGAAAAAAGATAATACACGAGGAAATGCATTGACACGGTCATGGCTAAAACCACAGTCCTTGACCGAAACAGTTTTTATGTTGCATAACCAAATCAGCCATTTCTCGCATACTCTTGGTGTTAAATATCTCCTTTATGTCCCAGAGTTATTTTAAAGCATCTGAGGACATCGGTACCTTATCGAACCTTGGGACATGTAGAATGGTTCATTTAGATAGGAATCCATGATCGCGAACCATAGAGCAAAAGAACATCAAAGATAAGTTTGAACGAGCACAGTTAATACATATTGGAATGTTGTAAACAACAATTGGTCTTATCTGCCTCCTAAAATGCAAGAATTGTGCCGTCCAATATTCTCTCAAAGCTGTTGGCGTCAGGAACTGTGCCGTCCAATATTGTAGCAAAATTATGGACATCGGGAACATTGCTGTCCAATATGCATGTCAAGCTGTGTACATAAGGAAATGTGCCGTCTAATATGCTGGCAAAGGTTATGGAGTTCGAGAACATTGACGTCCAATTTACTTGCAAAGCTGCGGACTTAAGAAACTGTGCCGTCCAAAATGATGTATACCTATACAAGTCACATCTGCACCAAACGAATACAAAAGTGGCTAACAACTGCAACTCAAGACATTATCCCAGTACGTAGACATACAGCCTACTGGCTCAACACAGAAAGAATGGTCAATGTTGAACACATATGGAAGGAGAAATGTGGATTCTGCAGCTGCAAATATACATGATTTCTGTATTTTTAAGAAATGTGTTAATTTGCATATTGTAGCTTTTAAATTGTCACTAACAGAAGCATATTCAACACTGCAGGTAATATTGATTCGCTAGTATTTGTAAATATAAAAGAACGATATGGTTTAGTTGACCAGACTTAGATACATTTTATTAGATGGTTCTCAGGAAACTTTTTTAACTGTGAATGTTTTGTGTCGAGGTAATATATAACTCGAAAAGTGAATAAAAACTATCTTTTATACATAATGCATTTTCGAAAAACTTGCTTGCTTGTTTGATTAGGTTTAGCAGAAATTTCCGATTTAGCGGGCGATGCATTGCCTGATGTTAGAAGTCAGTTCACTTTCACTAAAATATTTCCTCTAAAACAAGTAAACAACCTGACCGCAAGCAGAATTAACATTCACTACCTCATACATATTTATCTTGTTATGTATTACCTTTACTACAGGACGCGGTCAACCGCAATTGAAAAGGAAACTTATTACAAGGAAAGACTTTAGATTCTTGATCAGTTTAAAACAGGAATAGTATCTTAATCATCTGGATTCGTTTACTTTCAAAATATGATGATTTGTATTCAGTTATGTTCAGCTGAAAAATTAAATGGCAAAATACAACAATTTGAAATTTTCTAACCAACACTGAAAATTCGCAAATAGTTTCAAAACCTTTGTAATAAAAGTGACAATGCTATATACGTTTCTTCAAAACATCGCTAATGTGAACATAAAAGAAAAAAGTCACCAATGTTATACATAAAAACAAAGCGATGCCAAGTGAAAAAAAAACACTACAATGTAAATAGCAGATTGAAACGTAGCTAAAAAATACGTCAGTTAATACGAAATCAAGAAATACAATTGATTGTTCATAATAACGTTACGTTATGTAGTGGGCCCTACAAAAAAGCATTCACCCTTCATCTCAAATATCTCATCAACGTTATTAATTATAGCAGTTAAAACAACATAAAATGCTCAGGTTAACTAGATACTAGAATGTCACACTCCAACATTTAAAAAATATATTGCATTTCTTTTTTTCCCCAGTAGCATGCACTCTATTTCCTCTTCTTAAAATCTGATGTTTCTCTTAAAAGTGCATCGTATTGACATAGCAAACCAACTATGAATTTGATCACTTCACATAAATAAATTCATAAGCTGTACATTCTGAATGCACCTTTCTGCATCAGCTAGATACGATTTCATACATACATAAGCAACTAACTTACAGTGCATGTGATATCTTAAAATGGTCTCGGGTCATAATGAGATATCAAGAAAACCATAAGACAAATTAAAGGTACTTTCAAAATGTCATAATATGACAAATGAGGCACGCGTGAATTAATTACCGCTGTTACAAGCGAATAGAAATATATTGGTGGTTAGACATGCCAAATCGCTTAACATTCATTTCCTCTTTTTTTTTGTTTTTTTTTTAGGGTAGGTGGGGTTTGTTTGTTTGCTTATTGCTGCTTTTGTGGCAAGTTTCAAATATATGGAATTGTAACCTCTGTTATGTCTTGAACTGATGACACATTAAGGATTAGGGACAAGGTTAGGGTTAGAAAACCTGCCTTTTCATCGATCGTTTCTACTACACGAATGCTTTAAGAAAATAAAATTCATTGACTTTGCACTCATTTTCATATCAACCCATACCTACTTGCTTGTATTTTCTACGAATGGTGCAACCAATAATCCTCGTTATAGTACCTAAATATTATTAACCATTGTTCATGAAACGAAACACTATTACCCACAACTCTAGTAACCAAACTGTATAAACCACATCTCTAGCAACCTAATAGTACTGAGTGATGGCATCGCAGCTGCTAAAATGAAACGCGGTCAAACTTCCAGAAGAGAATGATTTTAATCGGGATTTGATCAAACATTTTCCTTTACGCCTTCGCCGTCTTCTTTCTTACCTTGCATAGAGGAATTTAGACAGAACGAAGGATTAATTAGATCAGGTTTTAAAATAACATAAAGAAGCGGAGTAGGTATCTCTTTAATTGAAACAACAAGAAGGGGAAAAAGAAAACGAGAAGAAGAGAATAAAATGTGCAATTGACAAACAAACTGATGAACTACAGTTAAATTTTGACTGCTAATATACAATTTGGCAGAGTTAAGGTATCTTGAGGCAAATGTATCACAATTCTTTAACTCGACCCAAGAGAAAGAGACCTTCTGGTGCTAAGCTATCCAACTCACCCACCACTAACTCTACGCGCACCATCACTGATAGGTTATCAGAATCATCTAGAGTAAAGAGCAGTGGCAAGGGTATAATGAAGACAAAACTCAAGTCCACAAGTTTTAAAGAGATCAAGTCTAAAGTGCTGCCACAGAAATCACAATCTTTCATGGCCGATCTGGTAGATTTTCCGTTAACGACACTGAAGCAATAATGCCAAGTGACAACGCCAAGCGAAATATGATCGTTTGATACTATTCATCACGGAAGTTTGAAGTTGCCAATTTGAATGGATTTTAACGACCCGGCAGAATTAACATCATCCAAAGTCATGGACAAAACTCAACGCGTCCAGCGATTTAACGACGAATTTCGTATCACGAATGAAAAAGCTAAACATTTACACGACCCACGTTTCCATTCTGAAAGGGAGTTGGAGCAGAAGCGTCTTAATGGTAGAAAACATTCGCAACACCAAATACAGCATTGTTCAAACTAACAACATCCAAAACCAAATGTGTTTAGTCCAAGTTATCATTCAACGAACGTATGCTCACAAATCGACTCCACAGAATGGAAAAGAATTTTGAGAGCATTCAAAATTCGGAACTAGCCAAACAACGACAAAAACCAGAACCTTTGCTACAGCAGAAAGACATATCCAAAGACTGACTGCAGCATTTCTGAAATTCGCCAACTTCAGAACGTTTTGACAACACGTTACACATTGAAAGTGTATCCACTGGCATTTAGTGTAAATTGCATTCACTTCTATCATCATGAAGAACATTTCAATGTCAATACTAGGATCATCGCATTTTATGTATATTATTATTGTTGTGAAGAATGCGACCAAGGATTTAAAAGTCGGAAGTAACACAATCTGTGCACCAAACAACAAAAAATTTTCGGAACCGACCCTTTCGACTTTCATTTTACGTCATTGCTTTGGACAATTTCGTGTTCACTGAACATGAGAGCAGCCTCTACTATCGCCAAAATGTTTCTTTAGAGTACCACAACCATTTTTTTACGATTTACAAAACCTCCAGATCGTCAGTAACCTTTTGTATTAAAACAAATCTTACAAATCTTGTACCAGAAGCAAGTGTGGCTTCCAGACCACAAGAAGACAACATTCATCAAGAATGAGGATGACTTCAATACACCTATAAACGAATAAAGAACCTATTTATGATTACAAGTTCAAAACAAACATATTTCCTGTGTCCTTGCCGCGCTATTGCGATTATGCCAGTCAATAGAAAACGCTTCAAACATGGCCTAAGCATTGCAGATATTGCCTAGTCCAAACGTTTCGAGTTAGAAAAGGATTTTTAGATACAAAGTATAGTGCTTCAGATGTGGTTTGAAGATTCGTATGTATTTACATATCTATAAAGATAATAACTATCCTAGAACATGCTAGATGGTCTCCGCACTTTCATTAGCTTTCTAAGGCCTATCCAAGGATCACACTGCGGATCATTTTTTAACAGTACCTTAGACCATGTATTACTGTTGTCAATTAAGAGAGAAAGGAACACTTCCAACACCATAAAATGGGAAGACTTTCAAGACCGACACTTCATTGCGAAGAGGCATTAAACACAGTCACAAGTTAATGTGGGGTTTGTTGATATAGCTGAGTTCGATGATGTGCCTTACGATCTCATTGATGCTGTATACCGAGATAGCATCAATGAAGAACATCATGGTCGCTTCTCCTCTACCATAGAAAGAGATGATGTGCATATGCCACTATAGTGATGAGAAAGCGATGTCACAAAAACCATACACCTTACCGGTTCGAATCAACGTGATACCGTTCGTCTACCCCCCACAGATCTCGTCAATGACTGTGCACAAAACTCGGAATGTTACCTTTACCTCAAAGAAATGCACTTGTAAAAGAATTATACGCGTTGTCCATGGCTTTGCCTGGCTGCTGCGACTTAGAAAGTTGATTCCAAACGTTCAAGTGGAAATGGCCTAAATATCCTTGAGTACATATAACCGACCAATTAGCCAGAGCTGTATTTATATACTTGGGAGAAAGATGGGATGTCAAGTGCTTACGTTGCGATGTGTCACTTAACAAATGGGAGCAGAAGGACCCGGACTACCTGGAATATGATCAACGGTCTCCACACTGTCACTAACTTCCATTGAAGGCACCCAAATAGTATGTGTATACGCACCTTTTGCATACCATGTTGTTTAAGAAAGCCGATTTTCTAGCGGTCAAAATATGGACAACAACATTTACTCACAAGCCACGTGAACAGTAATATTCCTTGATTGTCAAAAGAGTTGCAAGAAAAGATCTACATCCACGTTTGGATCTGACAAGCAAACGTAAACTCTCAAATGGTGGCCGTAGAACGTTTGTGTCAAACAAAATCACAAGAGAAAATGATAAAAGTCAACAAAGAAATTAGATTCCTCGTGGTCAAGATTATATCATTCAGACTATACGTTGTTGACGGCTTCCGTTTGAGAATTCCATTTGCATGCTTGAAATTTACCCTCAACGACAGCGGTTAGTGATTAGATATACAGTGATGTCTTCAACTCTGCTACAAGAATCTAAAAACGTAAGGACATTTAAAATTTGTCTGACGTTGTTATAAACGCTTACCACCATGCCACGACCTTTATCAGCAGCGTTGCAGAAGAAATAAATCGATGTCATTCGATTCCAAAAAAATCCACGAATTAAAAAAACAACAACAGAAGTCATAGTAACATAAAGTCCTGAATAAAAGTTCGAATCCCAAAGAATTTCAAAATAGAAGGCACTGACTTATGTTCTAACCTGCGAAGTGCTGCAATGTCAACAGTCTCTTGTTGAATCACAGAAAATATTATTCCGATTTTTTAATTCTGTATAAAATTTGATAAATATCCATGTCCAAGAAATATTTTAGAGCACTGGTATTTTGGGGAAAATGAATCACTTGAATTCACAAAATAATTTGAAGAAATAAAATAATTAGCCCAAGCTGGACACAACATAAACACATTAACGTCTCCAGTGTTAATGCACGACTGACAATTCTTTCTCAATACATCATTAATAATTCTAAGACGCAAAAACAGATTCCCGGATGGGAGTCAACCTTCTAGAAATGGAATTTTGTTACTTGATGAATATCATGTAATTCAGGTATGACCTTGACGTAATTTAATATTTTTTACTCTGAGAAGGAATTTTAAAAAAGCAATTTTAAAAACAATGTTGTTTACTAAAACTATCACTGGCTCTAAATCATGGTCAGAAAATAGATACAGTGTTTATATTATTAGGTGATTACGAAAGAATGTTTAAAAAATCTGAACTTAATTCTAAAGAAAATCAAGTACAAAAAAACAATTTTACATTAGAATAGCAATTAATGGAATAAACAAATTAAAGCTAACAAACAAACAATTCAATTCACTAAAATATACATAGCACTTTCACTATAAAAGAAACAGAAAGATTTATATAATAAAGCTTTTTTTTTTTTACCATAAGTCAATTATGCATGCGGCTTATAAAAAAAATAACAAGACATCTTATGAATGATACAAAGTGTACATTAAATAATATTTCTATACTCGGGAAAGTGCATCTGCTATTACAATGTCTTTTTGCTCGATTTACCTAATATCAATAATATAATCCTATAACAATACACTCCACATCAATCATCCTTTATTTTAATTTTTCATCTTGAAAGTAAGGGGGTTGTGATCACTACACAATAATTGGAGAAGGAGCAAAACTAATGTTAACTTCAAAATGTTGTAATGCCATTAGCAATGCCAAATATTCCTTCTCGGTTATAGAATAATTTCTTAGGTACTTATTTAATTTATTAGAAAAATAGCACACTGGATGATCAATACAAGTTTTATCTTCTTGAATCAACACTGTTCCAAATTCAACATTATTTGAATCAACAGACAGTTTACATGCTTGACTGACATTTTGAGTTGTAAGAACTGGTGATCTCTTAAATATGGCTTTCAACTTATCAAAAGCCTTCAAACATTTTCCGCTCGAAAAAAACTTGGTTTTCTAGCTTAATGTATTTGTCAGAAGATCAGCAGTTACGGAAAAATTGGAACGAAATTTCCGTTAGTATTGAACCATATCTTAATATCGCATCACTTTACTATATTTTTCTTTTTATCTCTGTTAACAATGAAACATGAGAGTTGGTGTTATCTTAATTTAGCGAGTACTTCACATTTTAATGACTGATCCTTAAGTCCAATACACCATTCAGGTATTAAAACGGAGAAGGGCAGAACAATCTCTTATGTTCTTTTGAAGTGAGAAGACTGATCCTAAATACACACTTAATCATGTTTGAGTATTTAGTCAAAAATGACACCTTAAACATTGTCACAATCGGAGTTTAGAATGAGCCGTCCAATAATGTCCTTACTATCAAATATTTCTTTTATGCATGACGTCAATGTAACATCAATCACTGAATCATTCTTACCGATGACCTACAGAGGACGCCGTGACCTGAGCTTTATACTTGGTGCGGTTGTTACTAGCTGGTACAATTGAAACACAAATACTCACTTTCTTCAGCTTAGGTCAAGAATACTTTATTTTTCTTGTTTAAATTATGTCCGATTTCGTATGACCCTTAGACTCAAATCAAATAAAATTAAATTTAAACGTGAAATAAATGGGCATAATCGTTATGGTCGTTCTGGATCAGTAAGTCGACTTTCATATATATGTATATGCATCCAGGAATTAATTCATTCATTCATTCATCCATCCATCCATCCATCCATCCATCCATCCATCCATCCATCCATACATACATACATACATACATACAT
Source organism: Unio delphinus (assembly GCA_029339505.1). Taxonomy (NCBI): domain Eukaryota; kingdom Metazoa; phylum Mollusca; class Bivalvia; order Unionida; family Unionidae; genus Unio; species Unio delphinus. The sequence goes on from JAQISU010000010.1 coordinate 2,439,852, forward strand.
ACATACATACATACATACATACATACATACATACATACATACATACATACATACATACATACATACATACATAGTGTACTGAGGTGCTTAGGTAATGATAGCTTTAATTAAACGACTACGTGTTCCAAATATGATGTAATTATCGAACATAATTAGATTTTATTTTCGATGTACCAGAATACAGTTTGGAGTTTTAGTGACCGATTATTAAGTTCATCATTTCACTACTGTCCAATACAATTTCGATTCATTTTGTTTGGTACATTATTTTTTTTTCTCATTATGTGTTTTCCTATGTCTGTTTTATGGATATTGTCGAACTGGGAAATTCCTGGTAAGAACCATCGGCTCAAGGAAAGCTACTGTCCACATTTCTTACATATCCACATTGCCCGAGCGCGATGCTCGATCCCACGAGTAGAGAGATGTGAGATGGCAAAAAAGCGAGCACTTTAGATCCCTCGGCCAACCGGGGCCGTCAGTTAAAAAGTAAATGCAATGAAGAAATCATACGATATGCTGAAAACGTTTATAACATTTACATCGAAAAGCAGCCACACCTAAAGCTGGGAAAATTAAATGTTCTCTCTGTACATCCAATACCTAATAATAAAACTAAACGTATTGATATTTGGAAAGTATTTTAATACAGCCTTTCAACACTTAATACTACACATAGTGATATTTTCTCAATAAGGCAATAGTTTCACACTAGTGTTTAGAATAATAATCTTATCAATCCCGTGGTATTGTGCATACTCCTTTCCAGCTCGTTAAAGTTTCTAGGTTGTCACGATAGATATTGCTTAGTTTAATGGTCTGACTGGAAGAACTCTTATCAAAAGAAAACGCTTTCTGTCACCAGTGATAATTCTGACCAGTTTAGGGCGCCGGTTATATTTTGAAATGATCCTATCGCGTTTCATATCATTTCTCAAGAGCCATTAGAGCTTCGTGTAGGCAATCATACGCCTCCAGATTACAGCTATCATCAGTATTGTAAGACTGTCAAATTAATTTCTTGTCTCTTCGTGAGAATATAGTAACCAAGACAAAACCAGGCGTAAGGTTAGTTTTTGGTGTAACAACTGGATAGCTGCATTAGTGACAAGTTCATATAGAACAATTCTGTGCAAGTTTGACCTCGTATACTGTCAAACGACTTGTGGGAATAATATAATCCATTATGTACCGATGTGTCATACGCGAATCCCACATTATGGTCAGATTCTATCGGCAGGAACCTTCGTTTGGGATTTCACGATCCTATACCAACACATGATGGGTTGGTTTTCTCTGGGTTTTTTTCTAATCAGAATGGAGTGACCGATAAGTATGAAGGATAATAGATATCGGTATACCTACTAAAAAAATCCATAATACTTTGTTACCGTGTTTTCCTCACTGGATAAAGTATAAAAAATTTAAGGTAGTCCGCTCATGTTAATTGAAAGCATGGACCATGCATTTCACAACGACATAATTGTTTTGCACAAATGCAGTATCGCTATGAACTCTCAGGGATATTGGACGTAAAATGGCGTAGTTTACTATTTTTGTTTTTTATTTATTTAGTAATAAATAAAAAAGACTTCTAATATGCTCTTAAGTACTGCAATAAAAACAGTTGTGAAAGAAAAAGAGAATGAAAATTGTCGAAGATCTTGGAAAATGTTTAGTGATTATTAGTTGCGTTAAATAGGCTGAGTTGATTTTTTGTTGCGTAAAGTAGATGTGAACTCACGAAATGTGTTATACCGATTCGTTCAAGTTTATATTTTGGACAATTAGAGACAGGGTACATTTTCCAAAGACAAGGTACATTTTCCCACGACAGGGTACATTTTGTCATGGGGTACATTTTTCCACGATATGGCACATTTTCCCATGACATGGTACATTTTCACTTTCCCACCACAGGGTACGTTTTCACACACTATTTTGAAGAATGAACATACATGTTGAAGGAAAGGACTTTCAGCTAACGCCCGAAAATACCAAAAAGTCTATAAATTCGAAATTGATTTTCGATAGTTTGGACGCTTATTAAACAAGATGAACGGGTTAAGTTGGGTTTAATGAAGAGTATATATATATATATATATATATATATATATATATATATATATATATATATATATATATATATATATATATATATCGTATCATATCGTAAAAATAGGCGGCAGAACTTGTATAATATATTGTAGGAGATGATGTCATGCAATTTGAATTGTTATTTCAATTTTCGCACCAGAATTATAAATATATTCGAATTTCTATAACAGTTTCTCATCTGAAAATGAGAGAATATGTTACAGATGGTAGTACAGTCGTAAATATACGTTTTAGCTTGTCGGATGATGGATCGCTGGTCAAATTGAATTTGCAAATATACGGTTTAGAGGGTCGGGTGATGCGTTGCTGGCAAAATTAAATTTGTAAATATGCGTTTAACCGATCGGATGATGCGTCGCTGGTGTTATGTTTCTTTAATTTAATTTATATTTGATTTAATTTAATTGTCCGCTTGTCAGTTTTAAATATTTATTCTATTACATGCTATTGTAATGTAACTTTATTTACTGGATTTGACATTTTCCAGAAATTAAGTTCAGTTCTATTTGACCGGACTGTTTTTCCTGAACACAAAAAAAAAACCACTTTGTATCTAATGCTGATCTAGTTTCTGACCTTGATTCAGAAATCAGTGAGAGTTGAAGTAAGCAACATTTAGTATGTTTTATTCTTTCTTAGAGTAATTTTCATGAGGTGAAATCGAGACCATACTTGGAGTAGGTGACAATTAACATGTATTAATTAGATTTTATCAAGGGATTTACCCGCATCCGGGCATCTGTTTTGCGTCGAAGCCAAATTTATTATTGATGTTTTGAGAAAGAATTGAAATTATGTGCCTTAACTCTGGAGAAGTCCAAGTGTTTCATGTTGTGACCAGATTGTTTGGCTAATTTATTTCTTTTCTCCAAAGCTTTTAGATTCCAAGAAATGATTTCTCCTTTAAAAAAATGTGCTCTAAATTAATTCCTTGACAGGGCCAGTTATCGAAATTTACATAGAATTCAATCACTGGAATATTATTTTATGTGATGCAGCAAACAACTGTTGATAAATCAGTACGAAGTCGACACCAGCATACGTCATCGCCTTCCATTTTGGATTTAGTCGGGATTCGATCTCAGTTTCATTATGATTTTTTATTACTAGTACTTATATTTTTTACATTTTGGATTATTCTTGAATTAATTTTGGATTCGATTCATAGAACCTTAAGTTCGTTTTCTCATTTTTACCTTGTTTTTCTAGGAAAATAAATTATTTGTTAAATTTTACAAAGCTTGTTGTCGTCACACTTTTCTTGTTGCGTTTCGTAAAGACCTAAATGTGACACTGGTAACAATTGAATTTGCAGTAAGAAAACCAAGTTTAACGTTCTCGGATCCCCAATTAGTCATAGATCCCACAATCTTTTCCTACATTGATGTACATTTATTTTAAAATTTCGTTTCCAAACATAAACAGGGTAAAAAGCTTTTTTTGGTCGTGGTGCACGTCTGTATAAGGCAGGTACTTGCCTGAAACGGTATTATATCTGTCAGTCATGTAAATCGACAAAGAAAAAGAAAAAAGTTTGATTCTGAGGTGGAAATTTACATGCATTCATGCGCCATTGAAGAACAGAGTCTATCTAAAATTCATATGACGTTTTTAATCTCTAGTTCGATGTTTTTTTTAAAAGATTGTGTGTAATACACGCGAGGTAATTTCAAACTTGTCTGCAGTTGTTTTGTTTGTCCAAGTACTGTACATGTATTGATGGTTGCTTCCGTATATGACTTAAATATTTGTGTTACATTTTTAAAGATTTTTAATAAACTTATTTTCTGTGTATATTTTTGGAAGCATGAAATCTGTTACTGTATACAAATTCACTTTTTAATAGAGTGTAAGAAGATCTTTAGTCAGGCGATATTTTTAATTTAGTTTTATAATGGCGTGAATGTTTGTATTGCAGAAGTGACATTTTGGTTACAAGCAGAAATTTAATTAGAGATAAAAGAAAATATTCCTTAGCTTCAATACTGGTTATGGATGTCAACGAGGCACGTTAAAGGGGTCCATATCATGTGCTTGAGTTTTGCATATCCCTCGATAAAGGGTATAGGTGCATAACATTTCAAAGAGGTGATATGTTACAACCCACATATCACCTATATAACCAATAATTTATCATCCAAGGCTTACAAGATTCCGTTATTTTATACTTATTAAATATCTTGGGACGCCATCATATAAATTAAAAAACGTTGACGAAGTGCGCCCTCTGCATTGTAGAGAATATTGTTTCACATGTATGAAAGCTTTTCATGCAAAGACACGTATGAAACTAGCGCAAAAAATCAAATAAAGTAAGTTTAATGCCTTGTCAGGAAGGTGCCACGTCTTGGAAGAAACAATGCATATTTAGTTGCACTGTCTTCCGTCATCCCAAAGATTACTTTTCACTGTCACACTTTGACTTTTGTCAACATAAACTTAATTCAATGGAAACATATGGCCCTGCTTAGCATATGATGTTTTCCTTCTCTTGCGATCACTTTCGTGTAATGCTACCTTAAATACGTTTATTACGCAATTGTTGAAAAATAATTACACGCAAGTGTAGCTTTATCTTTGTTTGTATTGAACAGAATCGATCTCAGTTTGCTCTCATAATTTCCACTTCAATGTTTCTCTAGGAAGATAAGACCAATCGTATATGTATGTTATTTTACAGTTGTCTTAGTGACTGCTTGTATATTCTCTTTAAAGTATATACACCCCCTCCAAAAAAAAAAAAAAAAAAACACAATACACATCAAACCTTCCGCTTACTTATGGTCTTTCCACCTTCATTAGAAGCAATCTTTAACACATGCTGTAGGTGAGAATTAGTTGTTAATAACAGTTTTCAATTCCGTGAATTTCTGTTTCAGATCCCCTTCATATTCTGGCGTTATTAGAGTCCAAAATGTGATATAAGTTGTGATTTGGGCCACGATAGTTTTACTTATTTATGAAACATTAGAATCGCTTCAAGAAGATATTGCTTACGTCTTGCGAAAATCGCTTTTCTATTAGATGCATTACAGTCAGATTATTACGCGATGGCCTTCCGCAGATTAGGAGTCTTTTCAAATCATTTGAACACTTTTTATTCCGTCTCCTACGTCTTGCAAATAACTTTGTAAAGAAGCTGTTTATAAAATTAGTTGTACAATCTTAGTTGACGGTAGACCATTTGATTTCAGCTATTTTATGACGATTGTTACTTAAGGTTATGAAATGGAGGCAACATTAGTCATGTAAAAGTATGCCGTGTATGTAATGCACCTTGTGCACCCATTCAATCATCGTGTACTAGATATATGTTATAAAATAATTATACCACGAGTGGAAAATAATTAAATATAAACTGTATCCATCTATTAAATTTTTATCACATATATGACAACCGAAAACTGTGTATTGATGAACGAACTGTATATATATATATATATATATATATATATATATATATATATATATATATATATATATATATATATATATATATATTTCACAATCCTCTGTGGAAATCGATGATTTACTCTTTTAAACTTGTATTTCCATTTATGTTGATTTAATAAATAAAAGACACTTGTGATTTCGACACGAAACTTGGTTTTAAAATTAGTGCAATACAAACATCACATGAGCAACATGATAATGGGCGTTGATACCACATCAATTACGACTCCCTGGCCTAGAACCGCTTATTGTTCTCCTACAATGTTTACGAAAAGGAGATATTTTACACACGCGTGCAATCGTATAGAACCTTTGTTTCTCATGCCAGCACGTTAGGGTGTGAGATGATCAGGAAGCCGTGGTATGTTATCTTATGATACCACCAACACTACGTTCCGCCAACATTGGTTAGAGCGGCCTCCTCGAATGCGGAAGGTCGTGGGTTCGATCCCTGGCCGAGTCATACCAAAGACTTATCAAGTAGAGGCTGTAGATTGCTTTCGTTCATACAAGAATTTTTTTTTACATCCGGTCAATAATTGAGAGCAGATGACTTTATATGTACGCGAAGAATTTCGATCGTCTCGAACACAGCCATGTTAGTCGTTTCATATTCAATGGTCACCAAATACAAATTGACAACTGTGCTAAGATTACTTTGGGCAACAACGATAATTTTAAAATAAACCACGTATTCTCAATTGTAACCGTAATGAAATATTTTCCGGTACCCACGGACACATTGATTATCAAAGATATGGCTTCAACGACAATTCCGATTGTCGTGCTTTTGATAGTAGCCGTGATAGAGTTCTACGCACACTAAAGCAAACGGTTCCTGCTGCGGCGAGTCCACAAATAGCATCCACAACAACAACAATAACAATAACAACAAGAACACACACAACACACACAAACACATATACACGTTTAATATTTTGCGTTCAAAACGGTTTTCTTGGAGATTCTATCTCACAGCTGTTGTTCAACTTTGATTTTGTTTTCGTTTCAGATGCTTTGATGGCCAATAATAACTCTTCAACAAAACTGCCACCACGAAATTCATCTCCTCGACAGGCTGATCTTGTTCGGTGCGACTAATGGTGCTGATACTGTCTATATGAAAATTCATTTAAACAAGTTACCAGTTTGTCTATATTGATGCCTGAAAACGAAGATGTCCCTTATCATTTGCCGTATGAACATTCTACCCAGCTAGCCTTTAGTTTTGGCTAAGATAACAGCTATGATCAAGATTCATGCACCTTTCAGATTAGAGCTTTACACGTAGCAAACCCATTTTCAAAATCTCCGAAAAGAAGTCCACATGGCAGTGGAAATGAATCGATTTTGGTGACACTGTTCACTTTTTTATAATCAGTGCACGTGTGGCAAAGAATAACATGGTTTCGGCACAAGAATATATGGTAAACTCCAGTCATATTGTCTTGGTGCTATGAAATCATTATCCATAAAATAGCAAATCTATTTGTTTCCAAACGTTCCTGTTTGAAAGGATTCATCCTACATGGATGCTTTTTCCCAGGTGTGGAATCTACAATTTCAACGTAATGGTAGATTTAATTAGTTCGTGTTGTAACATCTGGAAACAAGTGTTCATCTTCAAATAACAACTGTTCTATTTCATTCCTTTCTTGTGACTGAAGATGTGAGTGTTTCTGGCACAGGTTATTCATAATTTCGGAATTCCGAAGATTAGGTACACCGAAGTCTCTATAACCCAATTGCAACCCTTACTCTGTGGGACTGACTGTATGATTAGCTTATCTCTATCCACATACTCATTTAATATATTAATATGGAAAAGTTGTTTATGTTTTCGCCTACCAGGACTGTGAATGATATAATTTAAGTCATCTGTACAAGTACCATAGTACGTAGCCTGATGAGTACTTTGACTTATCAGCAAAGAAACAGAAGTTTATCACTAGGATGAAAATTTATTGCGACTAAGTAGAGTAAATATTATTTAACTTCACAGACAATTGAAACATTATATCTGGAATTAGAAACATTGTTAAGATTATTTTCGTATCTTCATTTCAAAGAAGGTTCTCTTTTAATATATTCAATGGTACACGGACAGTATGTCCAAAGTCTTGTTTAAAAGGACTCATTCCTAATGATTATTGAACTGATTGACTAACAACAAACAAAAGTCAATGAACATCATTATCTCAATAGTTACAGCATCAAAGCAATATGATGGAATTATTTGTTTAAAGTTGTATTAAACCTTTCCAAAAGCTCTGAACTTTCGGGGTGATAGTCAGAAGACATAAAATATTGGAGGCTTAAATCAATCATAACTTGCTGGAAGGTCAAGTCATAAAACTTTACCTTTGATCAGATTGGACAGATTTTACATTGGTTTCAGTTTTAATATTCTTCAATGGAAACAAACATGATATCTCAGGATCTTGCTCCACAATCAGTGAAGTTGTTTGTAACTCCGATTAAACTTAAGGAAATGCGTAGTAGAGAGGGAATCACGTGATCAATAACTCTTGACCGATCAACATGAGGAGCAATGGTGATCTCATCAAAAGTCAGTACGTGCAGCATTTTCTAAAGTTTTGAACCTTTGCAAATAAAGGTAGGTCTTGAGGTCACTTCGGAAGCAGTTCTTGAACTCTTTCACTAACATGAGTTGTCTGAGTTTATCACAGTCTTGACCAACTATCTTAGCTCAGCACCACTTATCAACTAATCGTTCCTTTCCTCTTGCAAGTTCGACATGGGACTGTTTAGTTTCTTATTTACAGTTCTTAAACCTTAGACGATATGCCTCTTATACCAACTGATACCCCTTCAAGATAAATTCCTTATCGATCTGATAATTCCGTACTTTGTACAAGCAACATCTTTTGGATTTAACCAGTTGCCTCCCTTAGTATGGATTGCCAACTAACAGGAGCGTGCAAACGCTGTGCAGTGTACAAAGGTCGAAAATGGTGGAGGCAATTGCCTTCAAAAGGATACCTTGTACGTTTAGCATAGAAAGAATCCACTACATGCTTATTTGAGATGAAGGATGTATTTGTGCAAGCACGAACTGGCAGTGTAAAATCGCTTATTTATGAATCCGTTCCAGTTGTACGCTCCTCTTGTCTCAGTCATGTATGAACAGTATTCAAGTTTCAACAACTTGGCTTCGATTTGCCACTACAACCCAATGACTTTCACATACCCGAAACGCTGAAATATTGAATCGATTGACAAAGATTAGATACGTTAACATATTGGAACTTCAGCTAGTGAATAAGGATGCTAAATAAATGCATAGGATAAGGAAGACGCTTGCGTTATGGCGATTGAAGGAGTCCATTGCCCTCTATTATATTATATACTGTAATGGAATAAGAATATAAAATGAATAAATGTGCCTACCTGATGGGTTGAGGATTATTTTATCCAGAACCCACAATGCACAAGACCTCCAATTCCATCTCACTTATTGCGTAACAGTCAGTCATCAAGGACAATTTATCAAGCCTATCAACTCGGCATTAATTATTTACAGTCTCCCTATATACATCTGTTCGGTCCAGCAACCCAGGACACTATATTTCCGGCTTCCAGCGCTCAAGCATTTTAATTAGAACAGATATAATTTCTAACTGTATGGTCTACTAATTGAAAATAAAAGAGAAGAGAAATTTTTTTATTGATAAAATATTGGTTTGATTCCTTGCATCAAAGTATACATAATGTTTTGTTATCTCTGCATCTCATTTGAATATTTTTTTTTTAAAAACAACCGAAAAAGTGCTATACCAAAATCTCTGAATATCTTGGAGTTTAAATTTTAAAGGTAAATGTTATTGGTCGAAGAAGAAAATTTTGCAAGTAACAGTATATATGTGGCATACAGGCGGCCGGACAAGAAGATAAATTAGTTACACTATTTTTATGTGGGATTTCCAACGGGAACTGACGAGGAAAAGATTACAGGACAGGGTTCCAGGCAATGAATCTCTCACACGAGCAGGCATTGGAAGCATCCACACTTTCCTGATGAAATGACAATCTGATCAACTGGCCACATCAATAGGATATCAGAAGAGCGACTAGAATTTCTGATGTGAGTTGAAAGAGGGAACGCGCTCACCTCGGGGAGGTCAGAAGAACACCTTGATGACTCCCTCGTGTAATCCTTGGAACATTTCAGAATCGATCAGAAGTATTGGGAAGATCTCGCAAAGGATCGTTTCACCAGGCGCAGTGTCGTCCATGCTCGAACTATATAATTTGAAATGAGAAAATTGCTACCCATTGATTGTATGGCATGCATTCTTAACAATTAAATAATTCAAAGTACGATTAGACCACAAATTAGCAAGAACATTGTTCAGATATTTACTACTGAAAGCAATCATTCCTAGTTGAATTTCAATGCGTAAAGTATATGATTTGATGGAAGAAAACGCACGTATTATAATTATCACGCGAACTCCTTAGGAGAAAATAAGACTAGCAACACTTGATGTGTGTTGTCAACTTGTGCGCGCGACAGATCCAGTCCACTATCCCATTGTTTCGTAAGTTTATCTGCTGTCGAGCGGATTTAGATGACGATATTGAAAACAATAAATTTTAAAGTGGCAGACGACATTCCAAGTCTGAGCATGATTAAATGTATAGCTCCAATTCACAAAGACTGTTGTCAAGTAAGTTCCATTTTGAAGACAGACCAACTGTTGCAATGCATAGCAAACATTATAATAAACAAGAATTGACTACCGGCTGTAGCAATGTGTTAAAAGATTTATGGTAAACAGGAACATTTTAATGAAGTCTGTAAACGCACATCGTTCACACACAACCACCACCAGCACCAATAAATTACAACAAGGTGCACACTTTCATTAAAAAGTGGCACCACAGAGACAACTTGAAAGAAAAAGAATTCGGTAACAGGATAGACTGCTTGGTAAACGTCAGTATATTCATGTGTATTGTATTTGCACCATTCAAGTTCTCTATTTCCAGTATTTTTTGTGTACTGGATTTATACTATTCAAGTTTATTTTCAGTATTTTTATGTACTGTATTTTTACCATTCAAGTTTATTTCAATATTTTTTTCTGTACTGCATTTTTACTATTCAAGTTTTTTTCCAGTATTTTTTTCTGTACTGCATTTTTACCATTCAAGTTTATTTTCAGTATTTTTTGTGTACTGCATTTTTACCATTCAAGTTTATTTCCAGTATTTTTTTCTGTACTGCATTTTTACCATTCAAGTTTATTTTCAGTATTTTTATGTGCGCTGTATTTATATTTATACCAATCAAATACTCTGTCTCTAGATTTGTTAAAATCTTTGTCCTCGGCATTGAGTAAGAAAGAATGATTGAGTTCATTTAATTACATTAAAGTAAGATGGTGAGTAAATATAACAATGTGTATCAATTTATTATAATGCGTATTTCATACATATGTGTACATTCACTGGATGTAGGGAAATAGTATCCGAAAATTAAGTACCACATCTTATGTTCAGTATTAAAACACAAGTAATACAAAGAAAATCTGTTACGTGGGTGACCTTCTCGTGATAAAACCCACCTTTTTCTCGTGTGTGACCTTCACCTTTTGACATAGTGTGACCTTCACATTTTCATATAGTGTGCACCTTATAATAGTTACATTAATTTGGTTCTACCGTATTGTGAGAGTTATTGTTGTCGAATTTAAATCATAGCAAATTCGACTCCCCTTACCATTACCAAAAACCCCATTTCATTTTTTCACAGGTCTTATTATTCAACTCAGTGAAGAATACATTTTTTTTAAGTTTTCAAGGTCCTGTTTAACTGTCTGCATTTAATTATATTTTTAGTGATTTTTTTCCCAGCATTATTGTACGACTAAGTAAAAAAAAAAATAGGATTTTGAAGGTATTGCGGTAATTTGACTCACGCAAAGAAAGCGTTAATCAAACGATCCAGTAATGTCATGGCGAAAACTATTACTTCAATCAGGACCAGGAATCGATGATAAAATACAGGGGAAGTAAGACATCTGGAATGCTAAGGCATATCAGCTACTAAAGACAGTAGCTAAAGAGGCTGGCCTTGCATATTCTTAAATGTCTTCCTAACCACATATATCGCATAATTGAATATACAAGGTAGTCTCCTTTAGAATGTAAGTCATTATACAGGGTAGCCTCATATAATAATTCGTTATACACGGTATCATCCTCAAACGACTTCAATGTACTTTTGCAGGCATAACATTTATATTTGTCATCGCAAGAGAGAAATATTCTTCTGTTTCAGAATCTATAGTAAATTATGAAATCTGAAATACATAGCCTAGTAAATAACGTAACTGGTTTAAGTATATTTTCTTATCCATTTTGTATGTGATTTGCATTGTGCGCATTCCCAAAGATATTGTGGTTAACTCTTTAATAGATTTTTAAAGTTTTTTTTGAAAGTACATGTAACATTTCGTTTCAATTTGCGTGGCCAATGTTAACTGATTGTAACATATACATTTGAAACGCGCCCCGCTGAGGCCTTCTACGTACAAGAAACTCTTAATAGCTACTGATAGACGAAAGGCTAAATTATCTACCTGGTGTCCTCAGTCATAGAGAAATCATGTTGTTTGGTTTGTGTAAAGTGTACTTGAGTTTATAAAAGCTACCATACTACACTTTCATCGAATACGAAGAACCTAGGTGCGCTGGCAATTGGCTATTACCTTATTGGTCCATCACGCATTAACAATGCATAGGGGCCGGATAGCTTTCAAAAGTGGGTGGTGAAGTACCTACCCTCTTAGCTGACTGTTCATAGCTTATAACAAGCCCAACAAGACATTATTTTAGACTACACCTGTTCTGAGCCACTGATCAGTGGTGTATTCTCTCATCCTTCTCTTCTGAACCTTGATCAAAGCGCTGTAGTGCGTGACTCTAACACAGAATTATAATGCGATACTTAACATAGTGAACTGTCATATTCTCTAGGAGCTTTGCAGCAGAACGATAGTGATTCAGGACGAAGTTACATTTGCGTCAGAGAGTTATGCGAAAATTGATTTTTTTAATACATATATATTTGGAACTGACATTTTGGATTCATTAATAAATAGAACATATTGTGGCATTTTTTGGGCTCTATTTATTCGGGAAAGTATTGTTTTTCTTCAGCTGACGTTTGAGAATTGAAACGCAATTTCTGTGACCAACAAGACTATATTTTCAGAGATAGGATTAGCTGGAAAGTTAGCCCATTCTCACCATATTACTAAATCTTTCTGTGTCACAATACTGGTGTGTCCTCTTACTTTAAATATCTGAATCTTTCACCATGGCATCGGATTCTGTAGCGAAACCGGTCCTGCGACAGAAACGAGCTAGCATTAAAAGAAAGATAGATTATGACGAAAGCACACAAGATTTTGACCTTTTACCTGAACATGATTCTGTAGAGGATGGGGATATCGTCGCAGATGAAGACATAGAAATGCTAAAGTCAAAATTAAAACCAGAATACAATCTACGCAAAAGGACGCTAGTAGTACGACTGAAAACAGAAAAGAGAAAAGAATGTCCCAAGCAGCCCAAACCTAAATCGAGCCCGGCTCCCCTTAGCAAATATCGGCGGCGTGTTGCAAATGCCAGAGAGAGGGGTCGGATGCAAGATATCAACGAAGCTTTCCAGAAACTCGAAAACGTGCTCCCGGATGAGGGGAAGGGACCTAAAGTAACCAAGGTAATGACACTACGGTTTGCCCTACAATACATAGCTGCGCTGCGACGGATCCTTGGGTATGATGAAACTACAACTCCCACTGTTCAAATATGTGAAAGCTCTGAGAAGGCGGTCTGCACGATTCCTGTTGACACTGTAAAGACTGTGATACAATGCTCCTCACCAGTGAAGGTCGGAGACCCTTCTGGTGCTACGTTCGCTTACATAGGAGTAAAGGATAAGTGTTTAGGAGAATCCCAGGAACGTATGGACGCAAAGAAAGAGTGTTTTGAACTTGAGGATTGCCTTTCCAAGACAATATTCGATTCAGAGCATAATGATCCGATGGAATATAAACTCTGTCCCTTCACCACGGGCGATTCTTTGGATTTTTCCCGAAGTGAATCACTGGGCTCTCCCTACGCGGACTCACTACGCATGTCAGATGGAGAGTCTGTGCGTTCATCCAGCATTTCATCAGGGGATGATTCGTGTCTTAGTCCTCTAGATGGGGACATCCTTCAGGGATTCTCCTTTGAAGACTTCGAACTGGAGTGCACTTCTGCGTAGTATGATTGATTGGAAGGTAATGAGTTAATCGTCGCATCTCTTTGTGTTATCAGCGATCTTTTCATTAAGCAACATGGAACACGAGAGTCTAATATTATTACACACCATCCTGGATTTGTCAATAATGAACAATCATTGTAACTCCTTACACCTACATTCTACTGACAGGGCAGTTGCAAAATATTAATGTAATGTTTTGTTGTAAATAGAGTCGGGTAAGATCCTCTACTGAGATATATCATTAACATTATGTGGTACTTAATCCCGCACCATACTTCACCGGTAAGTGCTACAATTGACTGTATTATATTTTACCACAAAACAAAGCACTGCTCTCTTCTTAGAACACTTCTCAAGAAACAGACACTTTAGGGTAACTGTTGAATTGAACTGTCATTCAGAGTTTTGGATTTATTATATTTTAGGATTATATAATAATGATATCAATTAGACGAGTGTCAAGAACTAGTTTCGAATGTATGCAAGTTAATGAGTCATTCCAAGCCGTCTGGGAAAATATTCATACAGTTAAAGTATGTCCCTTGTGCTGAACATCAATTAAAAGAGCTTGTCCCTTGTGCTGAACATCAATTAAAAGAGCTTGTCCCTTGTACTGAACATCAAATTGAGGAGGTTGTCGCTTATAATGAACATCAATGTAAGGCAGGGAAATAGTCCTGTGGACATAGGTTTTAGGGAATATAGTATATATTTTATTTTGCTAAGTAATGTAAAAAAATCAGTGCTCTGGTGAACTTGTTTATAAAGACATTCACGTGTGTATAGTGTGATTGATTATTTCTGAAAGTGTTGCATTGTATGATCATAAATATAAGGATTTTTAACAAGTAATAAATGTCTTAAGGAGGGAAGAATGACTGACTACTGATCATGACCGGTAACTCTCATTTCAATTGAATTCATACTGGTTGTATTAACATTATATTCTGCATCAATTCAGATATTATTTTAATAATATAATTTTTCATACAGAAAGCGTTTCTTATTTTATTGTGTTTGCACTGTTCATCCCACGTGTAGATTTCAACAGCTACCTTACATGTTAAGCTAATGTATATCAGCATTTTGGTAAAATGTGAAAAGCATTCAATCTCCTGTCTACTCCATGGTTATCCTATATCTATTGTAATAAATGATGACTACCCGACACTCAAAAATACCACCTTTTCAAATTGAAGCGGTCCTATTCTTTGACGCGTTTCGTCATTACAGTTTGATATATTGAATTAACACATAAATGTCAAAGGATGTGTCTGGGTCTATTTATCAAACCGCGGGATAAAAAAGACAGCAGTGTATCAGAGATATTTTAACACTACAATCTCCAGCCAAGAATAAATATGCTAGACAAGTGATGAGTGGCGAACCCAGAAATATCATTTAAGGGGAACGAAAATAATAAAAGCAATACATTTGTGGAACGGAACGACCATCCCTGGTGAAGCTAAATGACGGAGCCATCAGAAGACCCCGATTTGTAAGCATTACAAGGACTTAATATTAACGATGTAAGTCTGCATAAAATGTACTCGAGGAAACGTTTCGGTTATTTCCCGCTCATGTTTCGATTTGGGTGGGTCGGATCCTTGAGACCATCCCCTTAGGACAATACGTAATTCCTGTATATTTACTGGTTAACTATTGCTTTACAGTCCTGGACAAGTTACTCCCCCTTTCAATGCAAGTAAATGTTTTGACATGCGAGTCTAGCTGAATAAGTACGGAGACTATTTAATCGTGACCATTAGGTTATTCGTCCAAACACCACCACAGTCATGAAGTACAACATTATGTATGCTGCTCTTAATGGCGTGTCTTTTAAACTGTAACTAAGTTATGATGCCTCCTATTCACCGACATAAAATGGGTAAGATTATAACTTACTTGAAATAGAGTTGGTTGGTTTTTACGGGGTTAATGCTATTTTTTCAGCACATTCATGGAAGATATTGACAAGTTTTCTCACATATCCACTTTGGTAGAGCCTGAGACTCGAACCCACACAAACAGAAGTGAGATGTCAATGATTTGTAAAGGCGAGTCTTAGACCACTCAGCTAACTAGGGCCTTTGACCACTTGGACACCATCTGATGAAATGGGAAAGCTTTAAAGCGAGGGTCATATGAATAGAAAGTACTATGTAAATAAATGTTTACAAAATATGATGCTTTATAATTTTTGTCGTCATTGCATGCATATTTTCATTGACCAATTATAACCCGAGAATACCATTTAATATACATATCGGATGATCATTAAATGACTTACTTTGACGTCATGCATGAGTGAAACCCTTCTTTGCAGCTACCCAAATTGAAGTGAACTCTTGCCAGTCTGTCCATTGAAGTCCAGCTCGCTTTCATTCCACCTGTCCTCTTCTAAGTCCTATCCATTACACAGATCAATATTTCTTGTTTCGTAATGCGTCGACAGATCCGGGTTCATACAGTTTGATAGGACTAATTAATAGAACAAAAATAGACAATGATCTGCCAGTGTATTATGCGAAAGCAGATCAAGGTCAGTGATGTTTGCAGTTGGACATTCATTAAAAGTGGGTATATACGATACAGGCTAACCTTGCTTTTCATTATTCTTTATTTTTTTTTTTAAAAAGTCCGCCATTCTGTTTCAGGAATGAATATATTAATTCATGCGTGAAATTAAAAGTAAAAAGTTTTATTTCTTCGTCACAATTCACTTGACAACTCGAGGTTATGTAAAAAAAAAAAGTTTGTAAATAAAATATAAAATATAAAATTAATGGAAGCAAACCATTTGCAAAGTTTTATGAGAAAGTCTTTTTTTTAGCGACTTGAAACGTATGTCAAAAGACAAGAGTGCAAAAACGAGATATCTCAGATACACGCGATTATCGCGCCATTACTTCATTTGAAACTTTAGGCTGGTGTGTCGGTGATGGCGATTCAAACCAAGAAAAATGCTCAACCTAAAGAGAAATGCTACGAATCATATAATAACATAAAGCATTATTACATGACAGCGTGATCACGCTACAAACCATATGATAACATAAAGCATTATTACATGACAGTGTGATCTTAGCTTACGATGTGTGTTATCGTAGCAGTGTTACGACGTGTGTTATCGTAGCAGTGTTCCAGACATTCACACCAGAATGATGGTACTTTTTTAATGACCGTTGATTGTTATACTTGTGTTTTCTTCTGGGTCAAACGAATGACCTTGAACTCTATCGCTAGTGTGAATGATTTGAACATTTGCGACTATTTACTTCGGGGGAATAAAACTCGTTACTTTCGCCGAGCCCATGTTATTATCAACGCGCATATATCCACTAACTAGGGCATAACCGATTAGCATTTTTCTACCGATTTCCGATTCCGGATTTTGGGCATGACATTTTTCCGACTCCGGATACGATTCGATTAATCGGAAATGCTAAATCCGTATTTTTTTCTAAACAATTTTATCTTCCGTTTCCGGGTTTCTGGTATCTGGTTTTGCCATGTCTAGCATGTTACTTAGTACTTTACCATATCCGGCTTCATTTCTGGTTTTCACCCGTCGGTTCAAATAGATTGTCTCACAGCGTGGTTGTGTTGACCATATTGGACTGTTCTGACTTCTTATTTAACTTTATTAACGCACTATCGAATGAAACACAGTGTTAGACACGGTGCTATAGAAATTCAACTTTATTATTTTTATTATCCGAATCGGTCGTTCCTGCCTTGTCAGACTCCGATTAATCGGAAGTTCATACTATCCGGTGGAATCCGATTTCCGGATCAAAAGTCGGTTATGCCCTACTACTAACGTATTATTTTAATATTATGACTGACAGCACTATACACAAAAAAACATAGTCACGAGATACACGTATTATACATTATGCGTTTTTCATGCACTCCATAGTAGTTTAATTGCCCTGAGTATTATTGCAAATGTATACTGAAATCGTTATATAGTACATATTATTAATCAAATAGATCAGCTGCAAACCTGTATTGGTTTGTTTTCGGGTTTAGCGCCATTTTTCAGCACACGATAGGCTATATATGGCGGCCAGTATTAGTGGTGGAGGAAGAACCCGAGGAAAAACCCCGGAAAGAACCACCGACCCACGAGAAGCTACTGGCAAGCTTTCTCACATAACTACATTAGCCGAATGTTAGACTTGAACCCACGCAGACAGAGGTGAAACGGCAGTGATCCGTAACGGAAAGCGCTTTAGACCACTCGGCCAGTATTGGTGTGCTGATGCTTTGAGGGCTGATCTCGACTATTTAGTGGTATTCCTAGCGGTTCTTTGTGTGTGTGTGTGTGTGTGTGTGTGTGTGTGTGTGTGTGTGTGAGAGAGAGAGAGAGAGAGAGAGAGAGAGAGAGAGAGAGAGAGAGAGAGAGAGAGAGAGAGAGAGAGAGAGAGAGAGAGAGAGAGAGAGAGAGAGAAATATGTATATGTATTAATATGTGTACTTTTGTATGTATTTTTTGGTGGTGGAGGAAGAACCCGGGGAAAACCCCGGAATGAACCACCGACCCACGAGAAGCTACTGGCAAGCTTCTACACATAACTACATTAGCCGAATCTTATAGACTCGAACCCACGTAGACAGAGGTGAGATGGCAGTTATCCGTAACGAAGAGCGCTTTAGACCACTTGGCCACAATCGAGCCCCTTATATATATATATATATATATATATATATATATATATATATATATATATATATATATATATATATATATATATATATATATATATATATATATATATTATATATATATATATATAATAAAATATCTGTGAATTAGTCATGTGACTGCCGTGTAATGAATATCATACTCTGTGATTATCACCACTGTTCAAGAAAAATATTCGGATTATATGGATTTACATGTCAAATATACGAATTCGAAATATGATCAAATGTACGGCGAAGTCTTCTTCCAATAAACGTAAATGAAACAGCGAGAAATACCGGTGGTGTCGAAGAATATTTGATACATGCAGCCTTATTATGTCGAGAAGTGTGTCTGCATTGACCGCAAATCTGTATTTAATCATTGAGGTAATCTCCCAAACCACAAGCTATACCTATATAAGTAGCTGGGGGCTGGTATATCGAACTAGGTTAGGATCTATGCCAGTTAATAGCCCTAGTTATGGAACCGTCTTTACTTTGACACAAATATTTATAATTTGGCAGATCCAGTACATGCCCTCAGATCTGCGCAGGGCCAGACCTGCTAAAGGGGCCCAGAGGCCCCGCCTCCCCCCTTTAAAAAAAAAACAAAAAAAACCTATTCACTGCTTTTGATAAAAGATGCAAAGGGGGTTCCGAAATTTTTAATTTTTTTTTTATTTATTTATTTTTTTAAATATTTTTTTTTATTGTTTTTAAAATATTGCAGTTTTTAGTCACTTTTGTTAGATCCCTTTTTCAAGGTTCAGATAGTACCAGAATGCACCATTTTGCATCCTTGAAAAAAAAAAATTCCGGGGGGCACGCCCCTGGACCCCCCTAGAAGGCTCGGCGCTTCGCGCCTTCGCTTAACCCGATAACAAGTTTGGGCCGCCTCCCCCCCCCCCGAAAAACTTAGGTCCGGCCCTGCTGCGTATTCTTGTAACCGAATCCAGCAAGGGCAGTGAGGGCTCTACAATTCACTTATTCCACATATTGAGACCTCCAATGTGTGCTGAAAGATTTCAATTTGCGCTCCGAACAAACGCTAAAAACGCAAGTGGTCTGTACCTACTTTAAGTGAAAATATTGTAATTTGTCAGAAATGCTCGATTATTCTTTATTAAAATTTATTCCCTTTTATGGCATCAATAAAACAACAACAACAACAACAATAATAATAATAATAATAATAATAAGAAGAAGAAGAAGAAGAAGAAGAAGAAGAAGAAGAAGAAGAAGAAGAAGAAGAAGAAGAATGACTTTGTATAGCGCCTAATCTTTACATGCTCTACGCGATTTACAGCAGATAATGATATGACTACCAATCAAAACACCATGAAATTAGAAAACATCGTAAGGTAGGAAACATTATTGGATCTTTAAGTTTGTTCTTGCAGTCGAAAACGGTGCGTTTTAAGAGCACTCTTGAAAGGGATCACTGTGCTTTTGCGTCTAATTTCAATTGGCAATTCGTTCCACGTTGCTTGGCCCTGGTATGCAAAAGAACTTTGTCCATATGATTTCGTTTTCATAGTGAGAATAATGAGTATACAATTTTCAGAAAGGAGCACAAGTCTCTTGCTGGTGTGTACACATTGGTGAGGCCAGACGGGTCTGTTGGAGTGCATTCCGTCAGTGAAAGGTATCACAGAGAACAAATCTTCTGTTTGATAGCCAGTGTAGGGTACAGAGCAGCGGGGAGGTGTGATCTGATCGTGTTCTAAGGATGTACCAAGCAGCTGTGTTTTGAACTTTAAAAGTTTCTTGAGTAGATATTGAGACGAATCAGACATAATTGAGGTCAGTCTTGAAAGTACTATTGAACACACAATTGATTTAGTGGCATCAACTAAGATATTTGCAAATGGAGCTGATGCATCTAGGCTCAAAATATGTAACCTATCATATGTTCACGACATGTTGGTGCAATCTCAGAGTATTGTCAAGAGTAACACCTAGGTTTCGTACTGACTGTGTGAATTTAATGTTGTTATTACTGATATTTATTTTTGGAGGTAAAGGATGTAATTGATACAGTATTTGTGTTGTGATCAGAATGGCCTCAGTTTTATCATCGTTCATCTGCTGCTTGTTACATGGCATCCATGATTTCACATCAGAAATGCACCTCTTACGATGGCCGTTTTAAAAATGTTGGGAATTCCCCGGATAAGAGAGAGGTATTAATGACATCAGCAGTGATGTTGGAGTTGGATCAAGTTCATATGATTTTGGTGCACTCTTCTCACGATTGTACGTACAAAATCCATAGAGATATGTTCAACTGCTGCTAACGGTTGCCGATGAAATTCTGTATCACAGCTGTATGGCGACGAAGAGGCAATTGAAATTGTGTTGTCAAGCTTATCTCTAATGGTTTGTACCCTGTCACAGAAGAAATTTTCAAACAGGTCTGGAAGGTCGACTGGAGAGAAGGCACTTGGAAGTGGTGAACATGTGTTCCTTGACATTAGTTTGTTAGTAATCTTGAAGAGCTCTTTGTAGCTGAACCTTTTTGTGATCTTGGTATTGTAGTGTGATACCTTTGCTGTATGGACCATGTTTGTGATGTTCTTCTTAGCAATTTCAAAGATTTGCTTGTACATAGTGAGTATGTAGGTAAGTCAAAGCCTCTCCACTTTGCTGCAGTCTCTTTTAGCAGTGCAAAGCTAATCCCCAACACTTATATACCCCGGAGAACACTTTTCAATTGATACTCTGCACTTGGTGGCTGGGGCATGTTTTTTTAAGCAATGAACGCAGTCAGTTATCGAGTTGTTCTGCTATAGGAGGTAAGCAAGTTGTTAGGTATGTTTGGATGTCATGCATTAGTTTGGTTCTATTTATCATACAGAGGTTTCTCCTAGTAGCAATTAAAGGTGGACGGTTAAGGACTGATTCGTTCAGATGGCATATAATGCAGAGGTGATCTGATGCAAGTTCGTGGCATGCAAGGGTAGACCGTAGAATATTATCATCAGGTCTATGAAGAATCAAGTCGAAAATCTGACCATGTTTATGGGCGGTTTCGTTAACTGTTTGTTTAAGGTTGATAACATGAATGGAATCTATGAGTTATTATGTGTATGGGTTTCCAGGACAAAGTGAAAGTTGAATTCTCCAAGAATAATCAGGCTGCCACCTATCGAGTTTCCATACTCCAGAACATTCGGAAACTGCTACAAAAAGAGATATTCGGTCAGCTTGTTTTGTTTCTACTAGGAGGGCGATAGAGGCAGAAAAATGGACTGACCTTTGTTCTAGTGTGAGTGTTGTTTGGACTAGTTCAAACAATGTCTAGCAGAAACTGAAGTCTGGTGTGTGGTTGCGACATTTTACCATGGAATTCTTTGTCATGACAGCAATTCCACCTCTGCGAGAATGGCGGGGGTAAGACTTGATGGAGTAACCGGTCAGTGTTATCTATGTTTCTGTCAAGAAAAAGAAAATATGTCGTCTAACATTAGCCAAATTCCTCGGGATGGTATGGAAAACTATTACTCTATCCTCTTCAACATGTGAATAGAAGTTTGGGACTATTTGGTCATATATATATATATATATATATATATATATATATATATATATATATATATATATATATATATATATATATATATATATATGTATATAGTACGAGGAATTACTTGGATATTTATTGACGCATCTTGCTGGTTCTTTCTTAATTCTCATTATTTAGAAACAGATGAAGTAATTTCTTTTAAGATTGTTTTGATTTCTTTTTAACTAATTCACTGAAGAAACTTATATAAACGACATTTCAGTATCATTCAATGAACACAATCTAGTTTGTAAGCTGGTTCAACATTTCACCTGCCTCGAGGACCATGGAACAAATGTTTAAAACACACACGTTAGTTTATTAACATCAAGCGTTCGTCAATTGTTAATACTTCTCAGCAGGCAAAAATGTTGTATTTGCTATTACATTTACTTTCAGCAGCATAAACCTGTTCATTGTAGCTTCGTAATAGATTCAAAATAGATGACAGGATTTTTAACTCCGCAAAATTATAGATACCTTTTCAAGTTTGCTTTGTGGGGAAAAATAAACAGCTGATGATTAAAACCGACGTGACACTGTCTCTCGATACGTTTTGAATAGAACGACTATCTTATGCACTGTATACAAGTGCATGTTTGATTACGGTATCGATAGAAAACGGCCTCTTAAGAATCGAACTCTATTACCAATGGATATGATGAATCTGTTTATTTTCCAGAATTAAAGCAGTAAATGGTGTATATATAAATGACAATCGAATCGAAGTGGGTTATTATTCCTATCTCTGAATGAATATATTAAGTTCTAAATAAATATCGAGTGTCACATTGTTATTCTTACAAGTACCGTTTTAATCTGCTCAAATGCTCGTCTTCGTGGGGGCCAATCGAGAAGTTGAATGTATTTGTTTTTTGTGTGTACTAAACTAACTGAGAAAGAAATGGTAATATTTGAATAGCAGAATAAATAATCGCGATTATTGAGATAATTCCAACAGATCAAAGTTACGCTTGAGTGCCAGGCACTATAAACTATTTGCTCCTAAATTAGCCTAACCGATCTATGCGAACATTACATTCTTTTACTGGCTTCATTGATCTGCATCCGATAGAAGATCTTTTTTATTAGTGATCCAAGTCAAGAGATTCTTGCTGTGACAAGATGATTAATAGCCGGCGTTTAAGAATCAGTCGACGTCATGTGATTTGAAACAAAATCAAATTTATTATCGAGCAATCTTGAAACACTGATTAGTGTATTTTAAAAATATTAAAAATATAAGCAACAGAAACGTGAAACTCGCCGCCAAACTTTGGTATCATATAATTCAGTGAAATACTATTTGTTTTACGAACTTTGAACCTATTGTGTTCATATTCATGCATTTCGTTACATTGGTGTCCATTTATTAACATTAGATCGTGCAATATTGAGCATAGCGAACAGTGATTTCAAGTTAAACATCCATCTCTTTGTCTATCTGAATTTTGAATAGACTAACACCAATAGGTCCAAAATATCCCATCGGCAAGTTCGATTTCAGGAAAATTGTATTATTTGTAAACAGAAGGAAGTGAGCAGAAACTCTGATGTTAGCTCTGACTCATTATGTGTTGAGAACATTATGAAATTATTCAGATCTCCTACTAAGAAATTAATTTCAGAAAACTGAAATAAAACGATATGGCTCGGAGAAGGGGACAGATTCATGATAATATTTGTAAAGTGTCAGCCTCATATTGACGATATGTATGCAGTCATACATTCTGTAAACGTCAATATTTCGCTGATTGCTTGAGAATAACCACTGATATGAAAAATGCCTCAGTTAATCATACGTGTCTCACGGATTCCCCAAAGCTATTCTGATATATGACGTTTACCTACAACGTCAACGTATGTGAAATCGAACTAGACGAAACACCTTCACAAAATGGGAGGAACGTTTCGGAATAGTAATCAGACACTCCTTCGTGTTCTTTCAATTCAGTGATCATTCACATGAAACTTACAACATTAACTATTAAACAGTTCTAATGTTTGACTACCTTTAATTTGCACTAACGTAAATAGTTGATGCTAAGAAAAAAGAGGTCCCAATTAGGACTGGTTAGAAGAAATTAAAACTTGATACAACACTTTTTTTACGGTGTTCATACACCTAGACAGAGGTAAATGAACACTTTCTATATTGTATACGTGTACAGAGGCAAATCGATATTTTCTTCAATGTTGATACACCTAACAGAGTCAAATCGACACATTATGTTCAATGTTCATACACCTAGGCAGATAAACGACGCTTTATTTCAGTTGTTATACACCTAAATAAAGGCAAATCCGTGCTTTCTTTCCATTGTTCATACACTCAGACAGATGCTAATCAATGCATTCTTTTCAGTGTTTTTACGCCTAGACAGAGGTACCTCAATCTGCACATTCTTTTCAAGTTCATACACCTGGATAAAGGCAAATTAACTTTTGTACTTAAACCTCGTAAACTTATTTTTAAGATTGACTTGAGATAAGTCGTCAATATTTTAAGGTTAAACTTGCAAAAGTATGTACGTTACCGATTCGTAAATTATTATAAGTATTAGCAATGTGTATTTCATTTCGTCAAATTCCAGTTAGATCTTAAACTCCTGAGAATAAGCTATTATTTTGAATGAGTTAAATATGTGTGTGCCGAAAGCTCAAAATTGTTTACAGTGTATAGATTAATCAGGATAAAATGTAAATACCCAGTCAATGTTTCTCTTTCAAGCTGTGTAATTGTGATTTGTAAATTTTTGGTATGACTTGCCGGAGTTCCAACCCACGACCTCCCGCTTCCGAAGCGGATGCTCTGACCACTAGGCCACGGGAACGATTTCCATTGGAATCGAAAGTAGAATGAATACATAACGTTGTACTTGCCTATAAATATGTTCCAAATCAAACTGCACAGGCCCAGATTTGTAGATTTGTAACTGTACTGCGTGTTAGGAGTAACTGGTAGAATAAACAGTATTGGTCCTGAACTAATTATACAACGGTAGATCAAGGAGTATGTTGTTCCAAATGTTGCTCCAAATGGACTCGACTTTAAGGCGATCATATACGGTACTGCCGTTCAGATAAACCATTCTATAATTGGTATAGTAGATATCTGGTAATGGCAATCTCATGGCTTTTCTTTCATGGTAATTAAAAAATTTGTCATTATAGTGGCTGTTGTATAAAATATAACTAGTTCATGTATAATCATATTCAATACACTATCATCGTGCCATCGGAAATAGATCCTAAGCAACACAGAAGGCTACATTTTGTAAACCGCCACATATACATGTTATGTCTGCGTATCAGCTGCTTTTTCACATTACCCTCTGCTTTAAGTCAATCAGTCTCATAGTATAAGGTCAGTTAGATACGTCACTGTTTTAAACATTTCTTCTAGAATTAATGATGATCATAGGAACGGATAGTCCGAGCATCAGATATCGGCGCTTTTTAACAGCCAACTTATTTATCGTATTCGTCCTGTCTTACTTGCCATTATATGGGTTCAAAGTTGGTGCCGAAATATGCAGTTTCTAGAAGGGCTTCCAGAGCTTCTATAAGATGTGAAATGTAGGGACGTACGGCACTAATAACATTTTAAATCTTCTTGATGGTGTATTTTTAAACAATATAACTTAATCAGAAATAGATTTGTGGAGATACGTCCAAAATTTGGTTTTAACCTTTGCTAATGATGATCTTAGGGACGGATAGTCGGATCAACTGATATAAGCACTTTAACATCCAACGTATGGATATGGATTATGGCAATAAAAGGGTGAGTATAGGCAATTCATTAAAATTTAGAGGGCATTATCACCGATCGAATTATCTTTGATAATCAGCGATCAGACTGGCTTTGATTACCAGCAATTAGGCTACTTTTGATGACCAGCCATCTGACTGGCTTTGATTACTAGCAATCAGGCTACCCTTGATGACCAGCGATCAGACTGACATTGATTACCAGTAATCAAACTATGTTTGATGACCAGCGATCAGACTGGCATTGATTACCAGTAATCAAAATATCAATGCATTCCTTTTATGCAGATGAACGGACGAATGTTATTTTCATGAATCTGGTAATTTGAAACTTTCATGAAAGTCACACCCTACCAGCGTCAAGCGATGTTAAAGCTTCCTTCAATAGTTAAACACGCCATACCTGTGACCTAGTGCGTAAGCAATCTAAATCCATTTAACGTAACCTGCCACAAGAGCGATTTCAGCTCCCATAATATCTGGGAAGGGACAAGATACTGCAAATTTATCTACCATTTAATGTCTAGGGCTCTTCTATACTAAGCTAGCACCCTGACATAAAAAACGGCCGCAACACTAGCTGAATGCATGGAGAGTAATCTTCCCAAACATTGTTTAGACAATTTATATCCAGTTTTCCTGGTGTACCTAGATTATGAATTTATAGCTTCAGATCAAGAAAGTGATTTAGTCTCGAATGTCGGGATTTTTTCTTTACTAAAGGTAATGCATACAAGATGGAAGTGGATATACAGTAGTCCCGCTCTTGAACGCCATCCCCGATCAGCGGCCACCCGCTCCTTACGACGAGAATCCGTTGGCACCGACGATTTTCTGTTCAAAGGTATCCCTCACGAAATGCCACCCCGCTAACGCGACCAGCGGCCAGCATTTTGGTGCAATACTATAATTTTAACCTCTCACGAGCGGCCGCATTTTATTTTTAATATTTTTAATATCTATCTAGAGCCAGTATTGTTGCTAGAAAGAATTCATTGAGCCTATTCCTACAAGTACGTTTGTGTTTTATCTAAGGTAGACAAAAATATGAATACATGTATCAGGCTGGCAATGCAAATGAGAAGACTATGGTACAAATTAATGTTTAAGGAAACTAAGTTCAGGTAAAATCTGATGATGGAACCGATGCAAGTGTTCTGATTCAAGTTACCGTTTAGGTCGGTATGTGCACGTTTCATTTAGAGACAATGAATGCGGGACATTTACTACTCACAAATAGTGATTGCACATACAGCCATGTGTACTTCTACTTTTGCTCTTTCAGCACTTTTCTGATATCTCTGTCTACGTCTATACCACAAAGATAGTTAAATGTTAGAATAAATTTACATTTAAATGAAAATTAAAGCATTGTGCTACTTTTAATATTCCAACAACATTAAGTTATATTCAGTTGTATTGGGTTGACTGTAGCGGCCATTTAATTGAACGATCGATAAAATCAATTACCATTTTTCTGATGAAAACATGAAATTGGATTGGTGCAGTGTCGTGAACTTCATGAATTACAATTTGAATAGCTAAAACAGTAAAATTTGCGTAATTTTGTATAAGATCAGACCTACGACTCTATGGTCTTAAACAAAGTAACAGAGAAGAGGAAGAAACATAAAGTTTTTTAAAATTCAACAATTAAGTTAATTTCCTGAAAGACAACGTGCAAATGTAAAACATTAACGGCATTGCTTAGTAAATTCCAAATAATCCCAAAACTTCTAACACAGGTCATAATTGTTAGTGTTCTGATTTAACTTTCGTGTTATTCCAAATTAAATCTTACGCTGAAAGTGTTGATGTGCCTATGCTGTCCGGAATTGTAATAATGTGCCAACAGTCTTTTCTTGAATTACAATAATAATACACAAGAATTATCCTTTTTTTAATTTCACTATATATCCAAGTCTTTACTTCCAAGAATAATATTTTAGATACGCAATTTTTGTATTTCCAGTAAATACATAATTTGAATAAATAAACTCCAGCACAAATGAAATTCTGGACACAACAATAAGACTGGTTTCATCTTCAGCTTTTATTCAAGGAATCTCCCTCTACCTGATCTAAGCAAAATTTACATTCTCTATAAAAGGCTAATACCTAAAGAAACATTCACTCTAGAAGGTTCCAAATCTGTATAAGATAAAATCTTAGTTATATTTAGAAGGTCTGTTGCTAAAATTTTGATAAAAACACAGGCTAAGATAAATTTATTTACTTATAATAATAATGATCCTAAGATTAAACCAGTACTCATAGAGAAAATATCAGCTGCGTAACAGATTGTTACAGAATTTAAAAGGCAATTAATGAGTACGGTCAGGTAAACAACGAATGTGAGTTTGGACAAAGCTAGCTATAAAAAAATGACAATTTTACATAGCTCACAGCTTATTATGAAACAAAAGTTTTAAAAATAACAATCAATGTCAGTTAAATATACATAATAATTTACTTCAATTTAAGTGATTTTAGTAACTATCAAATCTTACCGTGTATGGACAGTCGATTAATAACTTTAAAACGATATAAAATGATTTGTGTAAAGTAATGAGAAGCCACACAAATGAAAGATTTGATTTTATTAACAGATCGTAGTTAATCTGTGTTTTATTAAAATTATTTTATTTGTCTTGAACTTGGTCTGATATAATGTTTTAACTGTTATACATAGGTATCTGATTCTTATGAACGTATCTCATTAGTCGCTTATTTTATGTAAGAATTTAATAATTGTATTATTTTGGCATTTTATACACAAGGTAACGAATCTCATTAGTCACTTATTTTATGTAAGAATTTAATAATTGTATTATCTTGGCATTTTATCCACAAGGTAACGTATCGTACTGCCAGTTCTTACCATTGAATTATAATATTTTCAATTGATTGTTGCTGAAATATATTCTCGGAAAAGTCTTAAGACACTTTGGTGCACCAATAATAGACAAACTATTAACATAGCAGAATACTTTATATGCATAAACAAAGAAAACCAAATTGTTCACTTGACAATATTCACGTAACCTGATATTCCTCACAAAGCTAATTGATTATTATGCACAATAAAATGTTCGTTCTCATGCAGATGCATTGTGTCTTAACTATAATTCCAAGTTAATGTTTTAGTGAAATAATATTTTTGAGCACTTTGTAATTCAAGTTAACAATAATTTGAATAAATAAATAAATACGCCCAAATTAAAAACTGAACACATCAATAAGGGTTATTCTGCATCGAATGTTAAGACAAAACTTATTGATTTTTCAAGTAAATAAAATAATACAGCTCCATGCCTAAATAAAAACTTCATATATAATTAAATCTAGTAAATAATAATATTTCGTTTTCCTAACATTAATATGTATAAAATAATCTCGTACAAATAAAAAACCATTCCAAATCTTATCATTTCCAAAATAAAGCAAAGAAAAGAAATAAAATAAAGTTCGTAGCAACAGCAGCAAGATGTCAATAAAAATGTATTTATCAAATTTAGGACTATCCCCTCTCTTACATGGAACATGATCCTGAAAAGCTGTTGAATAATGGGAGTACGATATGAAAGGCTATTATCCCGTCATTCTTTACCGTATATACCAGTTACATTTAAACCGTTAAAATGTTATCAAGTTGGAAACAGTAGTACTTTAAAACTGTTTTATTAACTTCATGTATTTAATTCACTTTTTTATCAATGTTACAAAAGCTACTTGGCCTCGTATAGAGAAATTATCAGCACCTGCATATTAAATCCTATGCTGTTTGTTCTACTGATTGCTCTTAATACACTGCACAGACACATATCTGCCAGATCATTATGCGATAACAGATCTGGGTTTGTGCCGTTTGCAGTTGCACCATTTCCTATAAGCGAGGGTATATGGTATTTGATCTATTACGTTGTGATAGGCACTGTGTATTGTTTAAGTTTGATTTTTTATAACATTAATGGCATGTGGTTATATTGTCAAAGCTCGATGGCATGTGTTGATCTGGCAGTGTGAACAGATAACCAGTTACGAGCATGTAAGGTTAATTGGGTGTGTCAACAATGAACACTGGACTCAAAGCAAACATTTAAACCTGTATGAAAATATTGAGAGGGAACAGATAAGATCTAAATCAATCACATAAACCTCTAGAACGTTTGCAGCTTCAAGGCGTCTATTCCACTATTTGCATGTTTGGAAAGAAAATGATAATGCCAAAATTGAGTCACGTTTAGAAACGCTTGTTACTCGATGAAATACTTCCCTTAGAAATATGAAATCAATTTTTCTTTGCCTGGTGGAAAACAATTGAAGATTGGAAACAAATATCGAGTATTATTTATATTTAGAAAAGATTACTGTGTAATAAAAGTTGTGTGCTCATCGTAAAGTACCAGCATTCGGGTACATCAGGTCGTATGCACATCGTTTTAGTACCAATATTCGGGCATGTCTAATTTTTCTGGTTGTGAGTTAATTGTGAAGTACCAGTATTCGGTTACGTCAGGTTATATATTTATGATGTTTGTAAAAACAACCACTTCGGAATTTGATGTTCAGTGGTAGCAGTCTTTTGAATCTTCCCAAAAGGAATATCTTAATAGTCTGTGTGTAAATTACTGTGGTTTAATATCCAAGTACAAAAGCATAAAGGGTTTTCAAACAGGCTAAGTTTTAAATCAATAAGCTTATCTGTGTGAACTAATTGTACCGTTGTGTTGTTCCATAAAGAGACCAATTGTACATGTCTAGTGTGCGGTCTTTGGAAAATTATTTTGAAAAGGTAATATTTAATAATATTTAAGGGCCTGCAATAGCTTAAATTTAAAAAAAAAACTTATTTAAAAATATTTGTTATGATTCTAGTTATTCAAACAGGTGTTTAGTGTTTTTTAAAGATGATACCATTGAATTTTCGCAATGAATAACAATCGACGCTTCAAATCGTTCAATCTTTTATTTGAGCAGCTGAGGATATAAATGATCGTTGTACCGGCTCTAAGTGGAGACGGTACAACAATATATTCGATGATACTCTAAAGTAAGGTCCTTAAATCCTAAAACACTAAATGGTTATCCCCAATCTAGGACGCTTTGGAAAATTGTATTTTGTAAGAAGGTAACAGGCATTGTCATATCTTTCAAAATGAGGTAGAGAAACGCATCAGGGGTGAGAAATTTATATCACTAGGGCAACAATAAAATATGTATCGCCACAGTGACACTACCAATGTAAGCGCAAAGGCAACAATACCATTTTTATCTCCAAATGTATGATATGCAAGATACATTTACTAATATAGGATATAGACCGCCGGATCCGCTTCAGTCAGGGAGATAGATATACTCTCTTTTCCCTCACAAGACAGTCGATTCCCATTCGGAATAATACATCATAGCGTCATGTAGTGTGTGTGTGTGTGTGTGTGTGTGTGTGTTGCAAAGAAAATGAGTTCAATGTAATAAACGTTCAGTTTTAACCAGAGAATTTTAGTTCATTTTGTAAATCAGGTTCTATTATATTGTTCAGTAAATAACATCAAATGTGTTTGTCATTAATTTTACAGAAACAGATCTAAATAAATGGACAGCAATGGGTCATTAAACAACATAAATAATCTCGTTAATTTCGCCAATATGAAAATGTCATGACATATGCTTACATTTATGTTTTACTTGACATCTCTCGTAAAGCTATAATCACACTCATAATTGCACCCTAAATGTCAAGGACGTGGTCGCGTGACAAACCGTGGATCCTAACAGACAATTACTACAGTCAGCTTTTACACCTTCTGTGCCTCAATTCGTAGAATTAATTGTCACTGTCAAATAAACTCAGCGCTTCAGCAAACCCGCGACGAACCATTATCCGTCTTCCTGTGAAGAAGAAAAGTCGCCAGCAAAAAATGTACGCGTGACAGGAATTTAAAAATGTATCGAGTAATTTTAGCTAAAATTTAATTTGAGTTCATGGTAATCACAGGGCTTGATGGAGATATGAAACCATATTGAAAGTGGACAATTAGAAAGTCTAATAGCGATGAAATTGACATAGATAAAACTCGCGATTTCTCCCGCTCTTTTAAAAAGAAACATGTTTTGATAAATAGTAGTCCCTTGTGAACGACACTCCTTGTACAGGTGTGATTTTAGCCCACTAGACTTCAAGAGATGATAGGTCACTTAATGTGTTCAAATTGCTTCAGCTTCGTTTGAATGACAAGAGGGTTATGTAGTACAGGTCTGATAAAATCATACCAACCTGTCATCGCATTAGTTGATTTTATGTATCTTATTCCATTATGTTCTTCTTTTGAAGGTCTTATGAAATTTCCAGTGTGTTTCTTTGGGATATTTTGTACATCTGTCCGTTTGTTGTCATCATTTTTTTTTCTATTTGAGTAAAATACCTCATTTTCACTATCTGAGTGAATACATTTAACTTTATGAGTAAAATACATTTTTTACTATTTGAGTAAAACACATAATTCTTTTCGTTGTGAAATCACTGTGAATCATTCAACCCCTTGCCTTGTACTGTGTAAAGTAATTTTTTGTAGTTTCATTATTAAGTTCATTCGTTTAATGTTAATTGATCCAATATTTTTATTATATTCACGTACATATTAATCATAATTAATTTCTCATTTAAGTCATTCGTCATTAAATATTGTATTTGCATCACCATCAAACGTGTTATGTTGTAAATCCGAAATCTCACTCAGCTATCTTGTTACACTATAGAAATATAATTGCACTTCTAATAGAAAGGTATATGTGTTTCTGTAGGTCTGTGTGTGTGTGTCTGTGTGTGTGTCATATTGCTACGATGTTGCAATGTGGCAGTGTACAGTGATGTCTAACACTGGGGCATCATGCCGCGGACATGAAGCATAATGTCCCATCCAGTCACATTATCCTGACATGAGGCCGACCAGTCCTAACAATAACCTCTAAATGCCGAATGCCAAGCGAGGCAGCTGCTAGTACCATTTTTGTAAGTTTTTTGTACGACTCGGCCGGGTATCGAACCCATGATCTCCCGCTTCAGAGGCTGAAGCTCTAACCACTATGCCACTGGAGCGGTTAATAGAAAGGGTGCATCTTCAAGTCTTTGATATCAGTCTGATGAAAAAGCATTACAATGTCCATAGAAAGGCTCTCTGTTCGCCCTTGGGGCCCACCGATAGAAATAATAGTGCACTGTCTATAGAAAGGTGTTTTCAGGTCCTAGGTATCCACCTATCGAAACAGAATTACTGAATATCGAAAGCGTGTCTTCACACCCTCAGTATGCACCTGTACAAATAGTATTACATTGTCTATACAAACAGTGTCTTCAATTTCTTTGTATCCACCTATATAAATTATATTTTACTGCATGTCTTAAAGGTGTTTTTCCATCCTTGTCATCCACCTTTAGAAATAAAATTGTTCTGTCTGTAGAAAGGGTGTTTTCACATACTTGGTATCGCTCTGTAGAAATATTACGACACTGTACATATAAAGTGTGTCTTCACATCCTTGGTATCTATATGTAGAAATATTACGACACTATACATATAAATGGTGTCTTCACATTCGTTGTATCGCTCTGTAGAAATATTACGACACTATACATATAAATGGTGTCTCCACATCCTTTGTATCGCTCTGTAGAAATATTACGACACTGTACATATAAATGGTGTCTTCACATCCTTTGTATCGCTCTGTAGAAATATCACGACACTGTACATATAAATGGTGTCTTGACATCCTTAGGATGACTGTGCGTCTATCTGTTGTATTACGAGAGTTTCCATTCCGGATCTGACTCCATTTGAACTTCATTCATTATCTTTATTGGCTTATATTTTTTTCTTGTAATTCCAGTATTTTTCTTTAAATTTTTATTTTCATTCAAAACATTTTAAATCTTGTTTGTTCAATAGAGCAGTTCACCGCATTTCTATTTTTAGAAACGGTGTCCATTACATCATTTATGCATAGAACATGCCCTGCATTAACGACTGTCGGCTATTTAAGATGAAACTTTGGAGACTTCAACATCTAGCGCTAATGTTTACTTGCGAAACATGTTTCTTCTGTTAAAATGAAATCTTTGCGATGGTGATTTTTATTGTCGCTAACACCAACATGCATCGTTTCGAAATTAAAATTGGAAAACTCTTATTTCTTCTTGTCAACATTATTCTTAGCATTTTAAATATTCAAACCTAACTATTCCTATCTCAATGCCAAGTTTACAATACAATGTTCGCTCGAAGTAATAGATGTTCGTATTGCTAGTTGATTGCCATATAATTCCCGGTGAGTTAAACATTCGTTCATCATAGAGGATCCTCTCACACGTATTTTAATAGGTAAGTTAGTCGTATGCATTCAAATGTCAGCTACTTCACACTGGGCATATTTATATACTTTGATATTTACGTGCAGTTAGACATTTTTGTAAAATAGACTCTTCTAGTATCCCAGCATGCACTGAACCACAAAGTCAGATTCCCCAAGAATATCCCGGAATTTACAGTACGAAAGCCTATCACTTCTATTGAAAATGGATACCATACTCTTGGCACTGGAATAGGAGAAGGTTGCTTTGAGCATTCAAAATATATTTTTTAAACGTATTAATGTTCATGCAATTTTCAGAAGAGTGTGTACTTTTTCTTATGATAAATTTGGAAAGGAGTGGAAGCTGCAGATGGTCCAAGAGGAAACTATGAGATGTTTTCTTTACAGAGCTTTCATGTACATGATTGCCATAGTTATTTCAATGCACAGAAAGACAAGCTGGTTATTAGTCTTTGTTATTTTATAACACAGTAGGACATATAGGTTATTTAAGGCCGACAACAAATTTAGTATAAACTAGTGTCTTGAAAAAAATTACACCACGGTAGATGATTAGGGCAGATCTGATATTAGGATTCGAACACACACCCTTCCTATCGCGATCCGGGATGATAGCCACTGATCAACTACGGCTCCTTTTCATACGGAGGATGTATTTGTATTTAATGAAAAGTAAGTATTGTATGTCATGAAAACTAATTATTCTATGTCAAGAGAATTAAGTATCGTATCTCATGAGAATTAAATATTGTATATCATGAGAATTAAATATTGTATGTCATGAGAATTAAATATTGTATGTCATGAGAAATAGTTATTGTATGTCATGAGAATTAATTAGGGTATGTCATTAGAACTAATTATTATATACCATGGTAACTAATTACTGTATGTCATGGGAACTAATTATTTTATGTCATGAGAATTAAGTATTGTATGTCATGAGAATTAAATACTATATGTCATGAGAATGAAATACTGTATGTCATGAGAATTAAATGCTGTATGTCATGAGAATTAAATATTCTATGTCATGAGAATTAAATATTCTATGTCATGAGAATTAAATATTGTATGTCATGAGAAATAGTTATTGTATGCCATGAGAATTAAATATTGTATGTCATGAGAATTAATTAGAGTATGTCATGAGAACTAATTATTATATACCATGGGAACTAATTATTGTATGTCATGGGAACTAATTATTTTATGTTATGGTAACTAATTATTATATACCATGGTAACTAATTATTGTATGTCATGAGAACTAATTATTATATACCATGGGAACTAATTATTGTATGTCATGGGAACTAATTATTTTATGTCATGATAACCAATTATTGTTTGTCATAAGAACTAAAATTGTATTGAGACAATCCTGACTACCTGCCAACTTATATTCTTAAAAAGTGCAATTGCACATTTCATTAATGTTTGAGGGAATTTATAATCTTCTTTTATTGTTTACATTCTCTTCCTGTTGTAAAGTTTTACCTCTGTTTTTAATGCAAATAATTAACAGTTTTTGATATATGACCATTGTACAATTGAAAAGTAATCTGAAACAATATGTAAATCATATAAAAATGATTTGTTTAAATATTAATCATCTGGGTAAAGATTTTTGAAGCCCAGAGTACATGACAGGATTGTAAATTGTTATCACTTACCTTCTATTTTGAGAGAGAAATAGGTAATTGTATCCATTTGTCTCCAGAATTAAGGTAATACTAATGTAAATTCATAATTCTTTGTCACCAGCATGCTGAATCTGTTCATAATCAATGTGAATCTTTGTATAATTTATTGTGAAATAATTGTTGTTGGTTTATTTTTTTTTTTTTTTTTTTTTTGTCGTTTGAAATCGGGCGTCACGTTTACTACTGAGTATATTGGGCGCTCGGCTTTCCACTAGGAGGCGCTCAAGTTAATCTTTCCGAATTCTTTCGAATTTATCCATATTCGTGAAAACTTTTTCATGAATTTCCCCCAGTGTGTTCCCAAACCCTATAAATAGGGGTGAGATCCGCCGTTTTTGGCAGTTGTGGTTCAACTGGACTTCAGTAAAGGTCTCAAGGTCAAAGAAACAAAAAAAATGATTCTAGTCAGCCCAAATGATAATTTCAAGCATTAATAACAAGACTAGTTACTACCGACACATTAAAGATAGTGCTCATAATGACTACTATAATGTTTCTCATATATTTTTCAACGTTTATTTCCTCGTTATATTACATAAAAGTTCCCATAAAGGGATTTGGCTGTGTCGTCATCAACATAGCCGTCTGCTATCCATTAGAAATCTAGTATTCCGATTGGCATTATCGAATTTCCTACTCAACTACATGTATCAGTTTGAAATATAAAATTCCCATCCATTTTGTAGAGGTTGTGTCATTTAGATGGCGGAATAATATACCCGACACACTTTGTTGCTACAAAACGGCACACATTGTCACATTCAATTTAAGTGCACACTATTGACATCCGGTTCCACAAGACTGTATCGCTCAAAACAACAAACTGCGTCTCAGCCAACAAATGCTACACACTAATAACATCCTGTTCCAGACTGTGCCTCTAACATAGATGTCATTGTACCATAAACACAAACCCGGGTCTGGTTCCGAACATTGATTGGATGCACAAATAACCTTACCACTTCGGTACGTCATATGCAAAACTTTTGAGACCTATTAACTTATTTTTTGTTTGTTTGTTGTTTGTTTGTATGCAAGATTATTTTTGGAACAAAGGGAACATTTATGCGGATTTGTACATGCAATAAACCACTGAAACTAGTGATGCATATCATAAGAATTAATTATTGTATGTCATGAGAATTAATTATTGCATGTCATGAGAACTAAATATTGTATGTCATGAGAATTAACTATTGTATGTCATGAGAACTGTTTATTGTATTTCATGAAAACTTCGTATCGCATTTAAAGAAATTTAAATATCGTATTTTGTGATAACTAACTAATGTATTTCATGAAAACCAAATATTGTATTTCATGAACTTTAAATACTGTGTTTATTAAAGGTAACAAGTAAACTCATCTTCCCCCTACTGTTTGAAAATATTTTGTATTTGATTTGATGATGAAATAAAAACATTTTTGTCTACCTCCTATATATTATATTTCAAAAAGGTGTATTCCCATGCTATTTTAAAAGCATTTAATTTGCATATTTTTGTCTAGATAATTCGTATCCAGATATGGCATTGTTTAACTATGATCACGAAACTGCACGTTTAGTAACTCAATATATTCATCTCTATGATATCCCCTTTTCATACTGATAGCTTCAATGCCTGGACATGTTTGAAATCAAGCAATATAGTGGATGATTTCTTCTCGTATAATTACTTTAACTTTGGTTTTTATCTAAAGCTGCTATTTAGAAAATGAGGCGATGCATGAATAACGGGTACAGTAATGTGTTTGGTTTGTGTTGTGCTATAAATTTTAACTGCATGTCTTTCATCAGTCTGATTAAAATCAGATCTCCGCCGTCGAAAAGCTCTGACGACACCCGCGAAGGGGGTCATGTTTTGGTGACCGTTGAATTAGACAATGGAAATGCGGCTTTCAAAAATCTGAAAGTGGATCAAGCCGGTCAGTACACAACTCAGTCTCCGAAAAGCTCTGACGACACCCGCGAAGGGGGTCATGTTTTGGTGACCATTGAATTAGACAATGTAAATGCGGCTTTCAAAAATCTGAAAGTGAATCAAGCCGGTCGGTACACAACTCAGTCTCCAAAACACGAAATTAAAAGTTTTCATCTGATTGGTTCATATATTTATCATGTATGGTAATAACACAGATTACCAGAATATGATCCTCGAGGGGTCGCTGTTAGATCTTCATATATAAGTGTAGATCTATTTTTATTCAGACTCCGTCTTTCATATTCGAGTATCAGTCTATAAACTGTACTCGTTTGTAAGTCAAATCCAACTTCAGACAACTATACCCAGATCTACGTCTCATTATGCGCCGGCAGATCAGGGTCTTTGTTGTCGTTTCTACTGATTACTCCTAACTCCATACGCCCAGATCTGCAATATGCGACGGTAGATCTAGGTCTGTACAGTTTGCAAATGGATTCGATTTATAAACGAGTACAGACGATAAATTATATTAACCGTATGTGCTTTTGATAGAAAAATACCATTTCATACGATAATTCCACGATCAGTTGAAGTTACTTAACAATAAAAAGAGTTTGATAATCCGTGTGTAAATCAAGATTAGAAAAGATCTGGTTGAAGTCTATCGCCAATACACACATTGTGTTGTATAGATAAAGCTTCACATTCCATTCTTACCATGTCATTCAATGTGCCAAAATGTGATTCTTCGTGTGGGCCATTCGCATAAAACATGAATGTATAAAAAAATGAATGTATTTGATTTGTTTACGTAATAAATTAGATGAAAATTATGAGACGCTTTTGAAGAACACTTAAAGAAAAAATTGTAACACCTTTGGGCCTATTCCATCTGATCTAAGATGCGCCCAGGTGTCTATGAATTGGCCGTATATAATCCTGATCTCACTTCGTTAATAACTCACCCTGGTGATATTGTGTCTTTAAACATATACTTTTTGAAAAATGCTTTAAAACTTCCATTGGTATTAATAATTGATTGTATTAAAAACTTCGAGTCAATATTTTGTTCAGTATACAGAACAGAAAAATATTCGACTATCACAGTTTATTGTTCTTTTATCTTCTCTTTTTTCATCCACGATGCAATCGGTTTTTGTTTTTTAACCTACAATGTCACGTGTGACTGTTTCTTCTATCGTCGATATCATGTGTGATTGTTTTTCCATTCACATGTGTTGTTGTTTTTCCACCCATGATACCATGTGTGACTGGTCTCCATCCTCGATGCAAAGTGTAACTGTTTTTCCATATATACTGCAATAATTATAGTATAATTCAAATAAGATTGGTTGTGTGATAATACATAAACGTAAGTCAAATCAGATTGGAAATTTAGATTAATAGAAAAGACTTAATTTTTTTACTCTTTCAAGTTATGTTGACGTTATTTTCAGTTGTTCAAATGCGATAGCCATTATGAAATGCCGACGATGGTTAATGTACGAGTTAGTTTCTTAAACGAAACGAAGAAAAGATACTAATGTTTAAATAAAAGTTATCAGATATATTCAAGTCGTTAAAGAAACGTATCCCTATCTCAACTTAACTTCGGTATTTTCAAGCTACCACTGCATTTCAACGACATGAAATGTGCTTTATGGAACAGGGTTAAGTCTCAGCCGGTTGAAATATTTGGACAAGGTGTTTAGAAAAACAAAAACAAAACATAGCTTTTGAAACAAGAAAATCAGCTAATTATATGCAACTTTAGTTTATTTGGTCCGCTACGCTTCACGAAACATTTTTCATATCAAACTTAGAGAAAAATGATAACTTAAATCACGCGTAGTTTTTAATTTGGCGACATTTGATTTGAAAGCAAGTTTCTTAATGCTGTAGGCAATGTTTCACGAAAACCTAAATTGATGAAGCTCACAAAAGAGAATAGAACAGTATATATTTATCCCCCACGCTCCTTTGCAGGCGGAGTTCACAGAGTATTTTCAGAACATAATAATTACTACCTAGGTCAGGTGGAAAGATACATTAGGATTCTTTTTGTTGTGTTCAATTTTTAACATTGTGTGGATTTATTTATTCAAATCAGTATTAACTGGAATTATAAATACCTAAATAGTATTGATGGATTAAAACATTAATTTGAAATTATAGTGGATTCAGTCAAGAGCATTTTGGATTATATTTTTCTGATATGTCAAAAGATTGTTAACACATCATTACATTCTAGGCCATTGAAATATAAGCTTTTTCAAGATTACGGCAAATTCACAAAATTTATATTGGAATTTATTTCAAATATTACAGGAATTCAATTGGAACTTCATACTTTGAATTATGATAAAACGTTTAGGACTATTTAGGACTGAAATACTGTAAGTCAGAATCGAACTAAAAATAGTACTGACGCATGAAGCTGAATAATTTATTAAAAATAACATTTTGGTTAGTTTAATAATTTTAGTCGAGAATCACAATTGAGGCAGTTTAATAATATCTGTAAAATCACATTCGGGCAGTTTAATATTATCTGTAAAATCACAATTGAGGTAATTTAATATATTAGTTATATTAATTCTCCAGTCTATGTTCGACATAATATTCTATTTACGTTGATTTAATAAACTTATTACTGAATGTGATAAATAAAAAGTATGTATGTATGTATGTATGTATGTATGTATGTATGTATGTATGTATGTAAAGAAGAGTAAATAATATGTGGATTGATGCTACGAAAACTCTTTGTTCATAGGCTTTGTGTGTTGACCGAATTAACATTGTGCGAGACTACAATATTAATTAGAATATCCTATGTTTTTAAAAAGTATTTCGTATTATAACAAGACAGGGGTGTACATGCCACTGGCTCATACGTTCACATCAATAACTTAGCGGGGATAATCCAAAACAATAAACATTTTGCCTGAGTTTGTCTTCAGGTCTTTCTTTCTCTTACGTTTCCTTTTAAACGTTCAACGCTTGGTGAGTGTTTATATTCGCGTGTTAACAAAACGATAAACGTGCTGCATCGTGTTGATGACTCGGTGACACACAACGAAATAAAAGACCAAATCCTTTATAAGTTAAATCTGAATTCCTATCAAAATGTTATAGAATTCGGTCTGTTTCATCATTGTCACGAGCAGCAGAGAGGGTGAATCCTACAACTTTCCGAGCGTCGATTCGGAAATCTGAGGCTTCTACCAAATAGTAAAAAAAATGGCGTCTATTCGATAAAATAAGATTTCCTTATATACGCCAACGTCGTTGTCACTCACCCTCTCTGCTGCTATGGGTTAACCGAATATTTGATCCAGTCCTTAGGATCTCACAAAGAGACTAATCGCTAACACCTCCTCTTGTAGATCAATTAGATTATTGGACTGATCTGTGAGTTTGAAATTAATTCTGGTTAATGAATCATTATGACACCGCATATAGACTGGATTAACCGGAGACTCAATTATTAAAAATCCTGGAGGGGCTATTGGTGCAAACGAATAAAGAATATATCCTTGCTGAGCTTGATTTGATCGTTCGAGATTAATTTGATAGCTTCCTTCGATAACATCACATACTAAATTGAGCGCAATCACCGAGGATATATTCACGTTGAACGGAGCGATATGTCTGCCGCCACCAACTGGGTCATTATTATTATTCCGGCGCCAGTGAGAACGCCTGATACCGAGTACATGGTAATATCAATTGCGGTGATTCTTCGTCGGTATTTTTTCATTTTTCCACGATAACGCTCAGAAAGTGATTTCAAATTCTTTCACGGTATCATATCGATATCGATGTGATTGTGATTCCATTGACTCTGTCAACGGGAATATTATCGGTTCAATTGATTTCGTTGACTCCGTCAATGATGTCATTGTTATTTTAAACTCGCTAATGTTTTCAATTATTCGCCATCGTTAGCGGGAATTGCTAGTAGCTTCAGCCGGAAAAATTATCTACAAGTTCTATACACCAGGCTATTTTTGATCTAATGGTGGAGCTATCAACCGCGACGAAGTAAAAGCCTGGTGTTTTGCTAGTCTCGATAATTAACGTCGCGACGCCACCAGAGTAGGTTCTATTATTGTCCATGATCATATTAAATTGATCAATAGAGGCCCACGTTAACCTGTAGATATCATCAACCTTCGCTTCATCATCCTTCGAGAGAAAGACGATAATTCTACGATAATCGTCGTCTCTTGTCCAATCCACGATTCCATGATTGATCATATACACGATATTTTTAATGCGCTTGTGCGGAATCCTTACTTTTTCAAGATTTTCTATTAGTTTAGAAATATCAGATAATTTGCCTTGATTTCATTTTCATTCATCATCCTTCCCGCCTCCTTGTTAAAAAAGAATAGCGATAAAAAGTTTTTAATTTCAGCGAGAGTCATGCCAACCACAAGCGGGGTTCCAAAAAATTTATGTACGACATTTTTGCGAAAACTATTATAACCTCGTATATGATCATCCAGCTCACGGCCGCGGGTGGCAATCATGCTGTCGTGGGCGTCAATCGCGTCGGTGATCGTAGACACAAGTTCGCCTGGTTTAAGTTGTCCATCCTTGGAATACAGCGCAATAGAGTTTTCAGCGGCGTCGCGCTGCCGTATCAAAATGTTATCCGCGGATATATTACTGGTTTTAAGTCGTCCGTCGCTGGAATACAGCGCAATAGTCTTCAGCGACGTCGCGTTGTCGTGTTAAAATGTCATCCGCGGATATATTACTGGTTTTAAGTTGTCCATCCTTGGAATACAGCGCAATAGAGTTTTCAGCGGCGTCGCGCTGCCGTATCAAAATGTCACCCGCGGATATATTACTGGTTTTCAATTTACCCTGGAGATCTTGAAATACAACTATTTCGTTCGGGTCAACACTTGTTAAATTCAACGTCTCAGCTATTTCATATTTAATTATTTTTTTTACATCACCCGTTGCAGTGTCATCGGGTTTGGGTTTCAGAGGTCTTCCCCAAATATCAATCATGTTATTGTAAAACTCTTTCTCTCTCTAAAATCGTTTTTGACGACTCCGTCGTTGCCAGTGATTACTAGTGTATTCATTTACGACAACATGTGGAGGTTTTCCCCTTGGGTTACCCAAGGAGTTAGAAATAGCGTTAAGGACATTTAATACTTCGCTGCCACATATTGGTGGATCATTCATTTATTGTGTTGGTAGCGTAGAATACCAAGTCTTCATTGGAAAAGTGTTTATATAACTCATAAACTCTTTTGGCGGGGCTAATCCATATGAATCAAAATAGACAATCCCACGTGGATCAATAACGTATGCAACGCAGTGAGTTCCAGGTCCGGTGCTGTTATCGAGATTAATGATTCCGGTTTCAACACTGTTGGGTTGTGTCGGTAATTGATCCTTCATAAAGACACCTCTGAAATTTTTAATCGCTAGTTTTTTAGCAGCATCGAGTAAATCAAAATTGGACATAGGAACCATAGGTTCCTCAATTAATAAACCGGTCCTAGTCTCAGGCCTTTTCTGCTGTACCATGAATACGGGGTTCCTGGTAGTCTTAGACCCTTTCCGCTGTACCATGAATACGGGGTTCCTGGTAGTCTTAGACCCTTTCCCTTTTTTTATAACCCTGCCCAGTTGCCTTTTTTAGTGCCATTCCTGCCGCGGTACCAACAGCCCCTAACGCTGCCGCTTTAGCCACCGCTGGGGCTGCTGACGCAATCAACGCTGGAATCGCAGCTAACAACGGGAATATACCACCTGATTTTATCATATTTTTGATAGCAGCCGCATAGAGAGTAATCTGAACACCTTTTTTTGCTACTAGTGCATCATTGAAATGTTTCACTTGACGAGTTGTCAGCGATAATTTATTCGCCCCGCCAGTCATCTGATTAGGTTTCAGCGTGATTGTGGTTCCACATTGCTTAGCTGATTTGGATTGCAATTTTTTTAATTGACCAGGTGTCAACGACACATTGATATTACTATACGACATTATACAATAACAGATTGATTCTAAATCGTTTACAATTTCAATCATATATTTTCCACTGGTGCATCTACCACTCTCATTCTTCCACCAACACCTTCGAGTAGCATTGATTTATCACTGAGAATGACAGCAACCGCTCTATAATCAGCAATAGCACCACGAAGCACATTAGCTCTAAAATGTATATCAACGACAGACTGTCTTGTTAAATCAAGATGTTCCAGTGAAAAGTAATAGATCGGATACAGATTTTTAAAATCCAATTGTGATATTTGTAGACCAGTATCGACATTTTGATCACGTGCCATAAACGACAACAACCTATGATACACGCGTGCAATATGATTTTGACCGTAATCAAGTTGTACATCTTCAGATGGTTCCTGTTGGCCGTTTATTCTCAGTGAGACGTCTTTAACACCTAATGGATCAAATATCATATGACTGAAACGTTGATTGCCAACTCGTGTGTTATCCTGTAACGCAATAAATATATGACGTGGCGCAGAAACGCCTTGTTTTGATGCTAGGTTCCACGTGAATAACCCGTTCAGATTTGATTGTTTAACATCTGTACTTACCGTTAGCCAACTTAGTAATGATTTTCCTCCTTGGTCCATAAATGATAGTAATCGTTCTTCTGCGGTGATTGATGGAGTCAACACTGGC
Organism: Unio delphinus; assembly: GCA_029339505.1. NCBI lineage: Eukaryota > Metazoa > Mollusca > Bivalvia > Unionida > Unionidae > Unio > Unio delphinus. Next base: position 2,484,445 of record JAQISU010000010.1, read on the forward strand.
ATCCACAATGATATTTTTGTTAAATTGACTTTACTGGCATCATCATTTACATGATCTGCAGCTGGGTTTGCTGGAATCCTCCAAATTGCGTCATTATCATCACTCTTTCGTACAAGCGATACTGTATGCTTCGCCCCGTAGATAACTTTTCTGACGTTTCTACAGAATCCAAATATGTGATGCAGTGGAATCGCGCATGAAAATAATTTACGCCGCCCTTCCAACATTGAAATACGTGTTGCAGCTCCTAGATTGAAATTAACATCGTTGTTTATAATCATATTTTCAACATCAACATCAGCGGCGCCAGCATTATTCTTTGGTCGTCTTACAATAAATTGATTTCCTCCAGCGGTATCTTTATTATCCTTTGCAAACATCATAGAAGGACCCGCGGATCTTGTATAATCATAAGAATATCTCGCTAACCCGATTATTGTTGTAGCCACATCAACATTACGATCTATCGACTCGATTTCTTTTCCATCAATGAGATATCTAGCACTTTCGAATAACGCCATAATACCATTATTGACAAAACCGACTTGAGTACCAGCTGGATACGGTGCTTGTACAGCAGTAGTATCAGCAGCTGTTACAAGTTCTCCTTCTACTTCAATAAATGCTTCAGCGGGTAGAAAATACTTACTGGTATCATGGACTTGAAGTTCAATTCGCGATCGACTATTTGAGTCCATTGCATGATAGGCGTAATATTGATAATCGCGTACAGAATCATCCTTGCCAACTGGGGCGTCTATATCAAACGCTGGATCAGGTGACTTTTTGAACATTTTATTCTATTTATCAGAGTCTAAATCATAAAATCTGTAGGATTTTCATCGTAAACGATTTTCATCGTAAAAGAATCGTAGGATTTCATCGTCGTAGTTTTTTAAAGCCACTTCCTGCTATCATATTTGCAATATTGCTTTGGTCGGGGCTTGCCACGATTGACGAAGTCAATTGCGCTAGTTTTTCATCTACTGCGTTATTTATAATTTTACTAACACTTGCAGGCATTTCCGCTGTAGACGGTAACGGTTTTGAAAATCCTTTGGATTTCCTTCGTGATTTCACTAATGATGCTATTTTATTCTTCGCGGCTGAAAACGCTTTTCTGGCAAGAGCTCCAACAGCACTAATACCCTTATCACGAATAACATCAATGGCTTTCATTGATAATTGTTTAGCTAACGGCATCACTTTTGGAGCCATTCTTGCAAATAACCCTGCAATGGTATTACCTAAACCATCTCCGTAGTATGCTCTATAAACTGGAAACCGTGAATTAACTACATAGATGGGGGATGGTTTGTCATGGTTGTAGTGTATGATCATTATTTGAAATCAGAAACAATTTTTCAATTGTAAAACAATTTGTCGATTATAAATTCAGTCGCTGTGATACCCACTTGATAACTCGCCAATGAAATCTCGATATGTGCTGATATCCATGATACCGCCGGCAAATAACCGTCTACAGATATCAGCTGCTTCATTAATTATTTCCGGTGAGTTATTTCCAGCTCGGAACCCTCCTACAAGAACTTCTAATCGTGATATATCACTGAGAACACTACCAGGACATGAAATCCTTGGATTTTCACTGGAATATTGCAATCCACTTCCGCTATAACCAGCTGCTTCATCCATTTTTTCTAAATCCGTGGGTTATAAATAATCAAGAGTATCATCATCATCAGGTGGTAGTTGTTGTTTTTTAGGCGAGAAAGATATTTTCTTTGCAGGCTGCTGTCGCTTTTGCGGTTTTTGTTTTACATATTCTTTATACACTATATCCACCGCATTGATATAATCGATGTATGATGCACTATTCGTCTTAATCTGATTTTTTTTAGTTTTGATTTTGCAGAATATATCAGCCCAGTGAGTGAAATTCTTAACATACTTATGATGTTCTGGTTTCAACATTTTTTTCTGTTTTCATAAGTCATAACAACAAGCGCAGGAATTGCTGGTGGACCGGTCTTATCAATTGCTGCTAACCCTTCCTCGTTAAATCTCACGCGTAAATCATCTACTGTTCTTTTTTATTCCATTTTTTGTACAGCCTGTTTTGTTTGTTCAGTTTTCGCTGCTATTTTTTCAAGTTCACCGATAACAGATTTTCCCGTCTCGGGAATATCTCCCCGTATAGCACGCTCTACCCCGTACGTTGCTGTGGTTACTGGTTTAAACAATTCTTCAGATCCCGCAGCAAAATAAGTTTGTAAACTCTGTCGTTGTTGCAGTTTATTTCTTACAGAGTTGCGAATTGATATAAATCTCCTAATTGCATCTAATCGTTCACGAGCCAATCGGGTCGTTAATGCTTCATTGACCATTATTTGAAATCAGAAACAATGTTTCAATTGCAAAACAATTTTTCAATTGCAAAACGATTTTCCCGAACCCGACCTAACACTATCGTGGAAGTGTTATTTCATCGTGAAACACATTCGTTCATCGATGGCGAAACGGCACCTTTTCAGATAAAATAAAATGTAAAGTGCCGATTCGCCACTTTTCCATTGAACTAATCGGAACCGTCCATTAACGGTCCATCGATTTTTATTCAGTGTGAAATATTTTTTATTGCTGTGAAATATTTTTTATTCAGTGTGAAATATTTTCACTGATTTTGACATTTTCAATCAAAAAGTGCTAAAAAAATGAAAATCTCTTTGAGGGTCGGTCAAGTAGACAATTTCAATCAAAATATGACAAAATCTCTTTGAGGGTCGGTCACGGTCAAAATCGTTCATTTTCTTGAATTAACGCCAGTAGGTTTCTAATTTTAGAATTGACTTCTTTTTTCAATTCGTATTCGTTACCTAATTCTTTTCGTATCCCCTCTACGATAGTATATAACGGAACGAACACACTTATTTCACTGGAAAATGCAAGAGAGTCCCTAATAGAATTCTGAATTCTTTTGATGAGCGCATACTTCTTTGGTAGCATATACTTGTTAGTGCTAACTCCGTATTCTATATCCTGAAAATCTGACGTGATTTGATCAGGATTTAACCCATCTGATAGTTTGATATCCCGACTTTTCAATTTTAGAATTTCATCAATAATGCTATTCATATTTTCAGAATTCATATTCTATAACAATGATATACTTCTAAATGAAAAATATGACGCATTAGACATAAATGAAATGAATTTTCTGTCCGGTCTTTTTTGAAATCGCAGATCGATAAATTCCTTCTGCAACATATCGTACAGAAGGTGGACAAATATCGAAATGCCTACCGGCTTCATTCATTGATTGAAATATTTTTTTCCTCGTTAGTTATTGTATTCAAAGATTTTACTGGTCTTTTCCCAATTGATTTATAATTGCCAGTCTTTCCTCGTTTGGTATTCTCACTTTGTGTGATAGCTTGCAGATTTGATAAAGAATTATTCTTTGGATTGGAATCTTTATGATCGATAACAAAACCATCTTTGATCAATCCATAAAAACATTCATACACGAAACGATGGCAGTAATATGTCTTCTTTCCCCTAACAGTAAACACCAAATACCCCCTACCATTGTCAGCACCAACTGATTTCTTCAGTCTACGGTTTCTTACGATACCATCACTGGATGCTTCATAATTTTTAATCAAGGAATGTAGTCTGAATTCTTGGTTCATTTATATACATAATACTATTGTTGGTCTAATTCATTGTTTGGTTTAATAATGAATCTTTCAATGTAGTCTTGAGGAGTTCTTATGATTTTATCCTTGACTCTGTCAAGGACTTTGTCAGGGTCAGAATTTTTGATTGAAAATCCATTTTTTATTCTTTTATCATAATAACGCTTCAACTCCCTGTATCGCTTTCCACCACAGCGTAGACATAATTGCGATTTTCCCCTGACCCCAACCCAACATCGTATACAAGGTAACGGGCCAAGACTTCCACGTCGAAAACTTTGCATATGATACCCAACAGAACTCATTTCTGCATGATTTGTTACACGGTGTCACTGATCCAATCATGAGCCATTTGCAGTGATTCATTATACATAAATCTTTCATTTAAATGCTTGTTTTAATTATAGTATGGAGGAGTTCAAGAGATTATCGAAAATTAAGCCTTCGAAAAATGCTAAATTCATTGATTATACCATGAAAGAATTCCAGAGATTATCGAAAATTAAGCCTTGGAAAAAATGCTAAATTCAATCTCGATAAGGAGTTCCAAAGATTATCGAAAATTAAGCCTTGGAAAAATGCTAAATTCAATCTCGATACGGAGTTCAAGAGATTATCGAAAATTAAGCCCTGGAAAAATGTTAATTTTAATCTCGATAGAGACTCTAATACACCAAAACGTCTAATCGGTGATAGAACTATACTGGATAAAATCCGGGAGTGTTTTAATGAATTCTACCGAGACGGTGCAGTACACTGTTGGTCGACATTTCGAATTATACACGAAGATGTCAATGTACCCAACATCGATGCTACTATGAACGATGAAAGAGCAGCCGAGATAATCTCACATCTTGGCTCGCCAACGGGTTGGAAATCCAAGGGTGTAAAATCCAATCGATTTTCACGGAAAATCAAAGATTTTCAACAAAGCAATTCCCAACAGAAGTATTTTTTCAGAATAAAATTCATTATCGAAGTCGAAGGCAAATGGATTATTAGGGATAAATTCGAACCAATCCTCAAAAATAAAAAAGCTGTCATTGTGAGTAGAGATTCCAAACCAGGAATTCTAACTGGAATTGACAAACCATGCTACGAGAAATCTTATCCTGTAACAGCAATCGTTTATGGAATATATCCGTTAAATGATAAACCCGATATCGCAAAACTAGCTCCTATGAAATATTCTAGTTCACTGAATTGTGTAGAAACACGGGTAATGGAACACTTCACAAATGCATCCCGAGGAAATAAACTAACTGATCTGCGACGTAGGAAAATAACCGAATGGGAACTGACAGTGAAACAGCATGGTGCAAAGATTTCTGATATAGCTAAATTAGAAACATCATTAAGATTCCCAATAACCGTTATGACAATAACCAGAGAAGTTTTATACGAACCGAAATATAACAAAAATGGAGCGCCAATACAAATTATTGATCATAACAAACACGCGTGGACACCTGCAGTAACAATATTTCCACGAGAACGAACCATGAGATATATCCCCCAAGAATTTTCTGGGGATGTTTTCTATGAAGAGAAATTATTCGATGCTATTCATGCGTTGTGTAAAGATGATCCTGTGTCAGTGTGGTTACTTAGAAGTGATGAAGATCCCGAAATAGGATTTGATCAATTTGTAAGACCAAATGGTGAATTATATCGCGTTGAAGAATCAGATAACAGAATGAGAAAAATCGCTAGTGATTTTTCACCGGAGAGTTTTCATGAAAAACTACTCACGGATAGTTTTACTATTTCATCAGTGGTAGCTCACTTCGCAAGAGAAAAAAACTCATGGCGTCCAACACGAAGTGATTTTCTCGAGGATGTTAAATTGAGTTGCGTCGATTTGGTCATGGAGGACTGTGGAATACGAAATACTCACGTGATGGTATGATTTCAATTGATATATCCGCGTGTTTTCCTGGAAGTTTTCTCGGGTATGGAGAATGTGCTGAGTACTTTAAACGATTTGGACACCCCACGCATGAAATGACTCGTGTTGAGATTAATGGTACATTGCCTGATTTTGATTTAACTGGATTCGCTCGTGTGATATCATTCGAATTCGCTACAAGGTTACATCCGTGTAGTTATGTTTGGCTTGGTAGACATATATCTGAAAAGGCCTGGATGCCAATAGTGTTACTACGATATATGATTGATTGTGGTATGCTAATATCGTTGATTGTTTCCGAAGCTATTATATGCTATCGAGCTCAGAAAGAAGTTTGGCTACCACAACCCGATCTAGATCGTATAATTAGCGAACAGCGAAAACAATTTCCTGATCGAAATTCGAAGAATTTCAATGAAGAACAAATCATGAATTGGTCTAAGGAGTTATTTGAAATTAAAAGCGGACAAGCAAAAGATTTTGGACGAAGAATTATAGGTAAATTTACCCAGGGTGGAAGATACGACAATGCAAAATATTCTTCGCGGTTGATCATAGACGTCGCTGACTACGATTTTATTGTAACGGATTTAACGAAACAGGGAAAACTTGTAAATCGTAAAGACGCTTTCCTATCCGATGGAAGACGATTAGGTACAATTGTTACCTATTGTGATGGATATATTAAACAATATACGCATTTGAGAAGTTCTATGCTAGCTTATGCTTCTATCAATTTATTTTCGATGATAAATAGATTTCCTAATACCGTAGTTAGAGTAGCTACTGATTCGATGTATATACACAATAAATACAGATCAACAGTGGCTGAATTCACATCCCCGGAGGAAGCGTGGGGGTGTTGGCGATTTAAAAAGGAAACGCTACAAGAGTATTGTGAATCCGCAGACGTTGCCATGGATGATAAATATCTTTCATGTAACCCCATTGAAATTCAATCAGAATTTTCTAATGCACCACCGGTATCTGATCCAGTATGTAGATACAAGACAGTTTATTTAAACGGTTGTGGTGGGTCAGGAAAGACAACTCGTGCAATTGAATTATTTCGTCGGTCAACCATGATTGTGCTAACACCAACTCACAGACTCGCCAGAGAGATGATACAGCGAGGGGTAAATGCCCGTACTTATCACAGTTTTTTTTTCGATGGAAGGGTGACAAATGGACTCCTGAGCGTATGGGTGATAAATTCATTCCTGAAATCATAATTTGGGATGAAATATGCACAGTGTCATTAGATGTATTACAAACATTTCTCGAGTGGTTGTTAAACAAAAATACAAAAGTCGTCATGTGCGGTGATCACGGCCAACCTCCACCATTTGTCGGTGCATCTCCACGTGAATGGCTAAAGGGTTTTGTAGACTACTATGAAGAAATTACCACTGATTATAGATCACTTGATGAACAATTACGAGAATTCAAAGCGCTAATTAGATTACAACCGGATAAAATCCAATGTGAAATAGCGCGTGAAATAATTTCAGAAACTCCCATGAATGATTTCTGGGAAGCGTGGAGACCAAACAATTTGATAATTGCAAGTAGAAAAATAGTCAGAGACACACTTCAGATGAAGTTATTTGAAACGCATAAAAAATTATTTACAACGCTTCCAGTACCGTTATGTTATAGGCCATCGGATACACGAAAACAGAACATTGAAGTTGATATTCCAGGACAGCGTGAAAAACAAATTCTCGTGTTAAATGATATTGTGCTGGTTGATATCAGCGTCGTTGAAGATGCATTGCGTGCTAATAATTCCCCGTGGACGCTAGGTTATGCAGCAACAATACATTCTTCACAGGGATTGACTATATCGGATACAATTGTTTGGATGGTAGATAATCGCATCGAATGGTCAAATTTAGTCTATCTTGCAGTATCCAGAGTACGAAGAATAAATCAGCTTCGAAGAATTATCCTTGAAAATCCTAATGACAATGCAATAAGTGATACTGTGACTGGTGATTTCACGACTGGTGATTTTATCACTAAGGACATGATCAGAAAAAAACTTTCTGGTTAAAAACAGCAAGATAAAAAAAATAATAGAGAATTTGATATTGATGTTGAATTAATAATGACGTTGAAACAGCAACAGAATAATCACTGCGCGAGTTGCAATTGTGTAATGAATTGGTGTTGGTCAGATAGGGATTCTCGACAATTTACCGTGGATAGAAAAAATAGCAGTATTGGTCATACAAGAGATAATGTGATGCTAACATGTCTTGAGTGCAACAGGCGCCAGGGTGCCAGCACAATGCCTCTGGGGGGTGCTAGTTAAGACCCCGTGGTGGTAATTGAGTATCCTCGGGTATTACTTGCAGTTGTTGTCGAGTAACTCCTCGTTGAGGGGCAGTTGAATCCAATTTATAGATTGCTGGTCTACCAGTTGATCGTGTTATGCCGGATATTTTATGTACAGTAACACTCCAAATAGGATCAGTAGCCCTTTTTGTGCCACCTTCCAACTCTCCTGGTTCGAATAAATACTTAACAGAGACATTACTACCAAGAATTGGTTGGGAAACGCTAGAATCATTTTGTGAAATCTCTTGAATTTCCATTTTAGGTATAGACTTCTTTTTAATCGCGTTGATAGGTTTCATGTGAATTGTTCTAGTAATCTCATTATTCAGTGCGGTAATCACAGCTCGTAATCTTTTAACCCATTCCCGGGATCTTTTTTCTTGAATGAATTCTTTTGCGTATTGATATCCAAATAACCGCTCAGCAATAGTCCGATTAAATCGTTCTACAATTGCCTGATCGCGATGTAACGCAGTATGCCCCCGTCTGATGGTGACATTGTGATGTTTCATTGTAGATGCAACCACACCCTGAAATTCCTTGCCAGGATCAACTTGTAACAGATTTGGCCAGTGCAAAGGACCTCGTCGATAAATCCTTTCAAATGCAGAAGCGACTTCAGTTGATGATTTTGTTTTCAGCGGCTCTGCTTCTTTGTATCGACTCGCAACATCAACTACGGTTAACGCGTATTTGTAACCACGATCATGTGGCAAAAATAATATATCAGCTTGATGAACTTCATTGGGTCCGGTAACATCAAAATGCGAGTAGTGAATTTGTTTAGGCGGTGGTAGATAAATTTGCCATATAGCCTGTTTGGATAACCAATTAGCCGCAGTGGTTTTTTTCACTTTTTCAGCGCTAGCGAGTTTATTGATTGCAGCGCTACCCCTCCAGTATCCTTTTAGAGAATAATAAATAGATTCCATGTTGTTATTAATTACCAGCACCTAACATCAATTTGCTTTTCATTGCCGATTTTATCAAAAATGAAGCTAATTTTTCTTTAAAGGATTTATCAGTGATAGAATTCAGCGCATGAATTAATTTCACATCTGCAAGATGTCTGTGTTGCAAATTGCTGCTTTTATAAGCAACATCATGAACATGACACGCCTTATCAATGGCGTTTATTGGTTCTTCACCACGTCGAGGTTGATTTTGATCATCAAGTCTGATATCTAATCGTGTTCCGGGGCCACAATAACCATACCCCGGAAGGTGTTTTTCTCCTGAATACTTTGCCCATGGGGTTCCAGGGAGTTTAGTTAGCTTGGCTGCGATATCACCTCCTCGTTTTTTTTTTAAAACATCTCCAGATCTCATAGACACAAATCTAAATTTCTTTGTACCACATTGTACGCATTTACCAGAAAGCGCTGATCGGTTATTTTTAGCTGTAATCGTCGTCAAGTCATCTGTGCCAGTACGCGTTTTACACTTCACACAATATAGATCCATAATTTATATATAAGGATATGGATATAATTGATTTTTCAGCGACTAAAGCAAGAGAACCGCTTAAGCATAATGCAGCGCTACCAAACTCTATCCGGATGATTATAATCGGGCCATCTGGATCCGGCAAGACGCAATTGTTGCTCAATTTAATAATGAGATGGATGAAGTGGGATAAGTTGTATTTAATTGCCCCTAGCGTAGATGATCAACGATGTTATGAAGTGTTAAAGGATTTTAATGAAAACGCTCCAGAGATTGCCGGTGAGGGTATTATTGAATTTATAACCGATATTGACGAGGCACCATCAGTAGAAGATCTCAATGGAAGTATTAACAATTTAGTCGTATACGATGATGTAATGTTAGATAAACAAAAAAATCCTGCTAGAATATTTTCCCGAGGCAGGCATAAAAACACCGACGTGATATATGTCACTCAACGCTACACTCAGATTCCAAAAGTGATCAGAGATAACTGTAATATTCTTGCTGTATTTAACGGCGTTGATACTCATACTCTTAGAAATATTTGGCAAACTTGGTGCTGCGGTGATATGGATCATAATCGATTTAGAAATTTCTTTAGTAATGCTCAGTCAACCCCGCACGGATTTGTAACAATAAATTTACATGATCCTCGGACACGATATCGTATTGGACTTGATCAAATATTCGGTTGAACTCGTAAATGATTTTTGTTGACCTGTAGCAGCAGAGAGGGTGAGTGACAACGACAATGGCGTATATAAGGAAATCTTATTTTATCGAATAGACGCCATTTTTTTACTATTTGGTAGAAGCCTCAGATTTCCGAATCGACGCTCGGAAAGTTGTAGGATTCACCCTCTCTGCTGCTTCACGAAAAACATTCCATTAACTGACCTGCATCAGTAATTTGGATCCAATTGGTGATTACTTTTAACATCGGTTTTATATTCGACAATGAATATTGCTTCATTTCAAGAACGATAATCTGTTGTCGATGGTATCGAATTTAAGGGTAATTTATTTTACATTGGACAAAATCGTTTTGAGGGTGTCACGTTTTGTCGGAAAATTTGCTAACAATTCCTGCTTTATGTTATTCATGTCTTTTGATAAAAATAGTAATTCAAAGTAATTTGGGTAACGTCAATTCGTGGTATATAATATTATGACTTTAGAATTACGGTCAAATTCGCGTTTACTTCAGAGATAACCTTGCCACGGTGGGGAGAACCCCTGTTTGTTTTACAATCAGCTGTGAAGACACCGGTATACTTAGGCTTAAGGACCGGAAACCCAACATGAGAATATATCAGTAATACTAACCCGGACAGTTATACTTTTGTTACATTCATTGTGAACGGATCAGTGCACGTTTGGACACTGGCGAGAGCAGATCAATCATAGGGAAGTTAGTGTCTGCGCTCCAAATGCCAAAGTTGTACGCTCTTTCAAAAGTCTGGAAGGCAATTCTAGGAACTTCGGACGAGATTGTTAACAAAAGCTTTTAAAGTAAAACATGTTTGCCCTAATCTGTCTCTCCTAACTAGGCGTCGTAATATTTATACCCTTTATGTGCAGTTAACTTAGTAGAACTTTAACCTTCTTTGTGTATCTGAATTATCAACATGTCATAATAAAGCGTATAACAAGTTAGTAGTGTTCACGATTAATGTATGTAATTGTTATGATAAAATCGAAGTGGATGGGATAATCTGCTACGATGTTGCATCGTGGTGCAGAGCTAAATTTAATGGTGAGTAGTGTTAGAGCATGTTATTGTTTTTATATGAATATATAGTGTGGATTATGCTGAGGTAGCTATATATAATATTACTTTTGCAATTAGAGTGGTTACAAAATCTAAAAAGGTCTATTACTTTTTTAAAGTACATTTAAATATAGTCTTTACCAATTATTATGATTAAGGGGTAAATTGAAACGGTGTACCTAGAGAGGGTTCATTGTAACTTAGGGTTAAATTGACATTGTGAACTTGAATGGAGAGTGTTTATTGTGAATAAATGGTAAATTGAAGTTGTGTACTTTGATGGTGTGGATTTGATGTACTTAATTAATTAAGGAGTAAACTGAAATGGTGTACTTGGATGGAGTGATTTTATATTGTAATTAAGGGGTATATTAAAATGGTGTACTTGGATGGAGTGGTTTTATATTGTAATTAAGGGGTAAACTGAAATGGTGTACTTGGATGGAGTGATTTTATTGTAGTTAAGGGGTATATTGAAATGGAGTACTTTGATGGAGTGATTTTATTGTAATTAAGGGATAAATTGAAATGGAGTACTTGGATGGAGTGATTTTATTGTAATTAAGGGGCATATTAAAATGGTGTACTTGGATGGAGTGATTTTATTGTAATTAAGGGGTAAACTGAAATGGTGTACTTGGATGGAGTGATTTTATTGTAATTAAGGGGGATATTGAAATGGTGTACTTGGATGGAGTGATTTTATATTGTAATTAAGGGATATATTAAAATGGTGTACTTGGATGGAGTGATTTTATTGTAATTAAGGGGTATATTAAAATGGTGTACTTGGATGGAGTGATTTTATATTGTAATTAAGGGGTATATTAAAATGGAGTACATGGATGGAGTGATTTTATTGTAATTAAGGGGTAAACTGAAATGGTGTACTTGGATGGAGTGATTTTATATTGTAATTAAGGGGTATATTAAAATGGAGTACATGGATGGAGTGATTTTATTGTAATTAAGGGGTAAACTGAAATGGTGTACTTGGATGGAGTGATTTTATTGTAATTAAGGGGTATATTAAAATGGTGTACTTGGATGGAGTGATTTTATTGTAATTAAGGGGCAAATTGAAATGGAGTACTTGGATGGAGTGATTTTATATTGTAATTAAGGGGTAAATTGAAATGGTGTACTTGGATGGAGTGATTTTATATTGTAATTAAGGGGTATGTTAAAATGGAGTACTTGGATGGAGTGATTTTATTGTAATTAAGGGGTAAACTGAAATGGTGTACTTGGATGGAGTGATTTTATTGTAATTAAGGGGTATATTAAAATGGTGTACTTGGATGGAGTGATTTTATTGTAATTAAGGGGCAAATTGAAATGGAGTTCTTGGATGGAGTGATTTTATATTGTAATTAAGGGGTAAACTGAAATGGTGTACTTGGATGGAGTGATTTTATATTGTAATTAAGGGGTATATTAAAATGGTGCACTTGGATGGAGTGATTTTATATTGTAATTAAGGGGTAAACTGAAATGGTGTACTTGGATGGAGTGATATTATTGTAATTAAGGGGTAAATTGAAATGGAGTGCTTGGATGGAGTTGTTTTATTCTAATTAAGGGATAAATGTAAAGGTGTATTTGGGTGGAGTGGTTTAATTGTAATTAAGGGGTATATTAAAATGGTGTATTTGGGTGGAGTGGTTTTAATGTATTTAAGGAAAAATTGAAACTTTGTGCTTAGATGGAGTGGTTTTAATGTATTTATGGATATTTGAAACTTTGTGCTTAGATGGAGTGGTTTTAATGTATTTAGGGATGAATTGAAACTTTGTGCTTAGATGGAGTGATTTTAATGTATTTATGGATAATTGAAACTTTGTGCTTAGATGGAGTGGTTTTAATGTATTTATGGATAATTGAAACTTTGAGCTTAGATGGAGTGGTTTTAATGTAATTAGGGATACATTGAAACTGTGTACCTTAATGGAGTGGTTTTATTGTAATTAAGGTGTAAATTGAAAGGGTGTACTTGGGTGGAGTGGGTTTTGAATTATTGCAGAGACAAAGAGCGGTTATGAAATGAAGATGATTTCAAGTTAGTCTATGACTTGTTTTTGGCACATCATTGCTTCAACTACCGTCCTATATCTGGAATTGGGCATACTTTTTATTTGATTGTATACAAGGGACTTTTAACACTATTTCACATAGGTATTCGTCGACAAGCATCACGAAATTAAACTTTTTGTAAGCACGCTCTCCCAACTGGCCCAACATATCGTCTTCTGATTTCTCATCGTCTGGAACGTATTCTACAAGCGTCGCATCAACTATGCATACAAGGTTAGTAATCTGCAAATACCAAAGAGTGTTAACAACGCTTTGTCCCAAATATTTATTTCATGTAACTCTATTATTTCAAAATGGGTTGACTACATCCGCAAACGTTTTGACTTGTCATTGGGATTTGACCTAATAAAAGAACAGATCTAATATTTTAGCATTAGGGTTTTCCATTCTACTAATCAAATCCTAAAAGACCGCCATGTGTTTATTGGTGTATGTATATGATAAATACATAATATCTGGAATTATCAGCAACAAGTCTAAATTTGCATTGAGGATGATTTCCATCAAAATTTGTATGCCTTTCAGCAAATACCCCAGAGATGTAAGCTTCTCCGCCTCATTGCTGATAACAATGTGTGCCTTGAAACGTATCAGTTTTTTTTTCTTCTGAAAATCTGGTGTTGTCAGCCATAATGCTAATACCGGATAATCGCTCTCTGAATTCTACATTTATGTATTGTTTTGCCTCAGCATCATCATAGTCGATTGGCACTTGGTTGAGTTGAACTCAGTTTATGTTCATAATGAGATCCCCGTTCATTTCATCGCAGGATATTTTAGCTTTTGATTTCGCGTTTGTGTCAAGATAGTATTTGATGCGAGGATTCGTCACGCCAGAGACTCTGATTCTCTGTGATTTCAGCCAGGTTTATCGCGATGGTTGCCCGCACTATCAGGATAATAACTTTGATGTTAAAATTTTACATGTGCAGCTTTCCGGTTTTGTCTTGAAACATCATAAATTCGTGGGTCGCCTCCAACAACAACCCATTTGCTCAACTCGACCAGATTTATTTTGGTTGCAAACCCGGTTATATCCACAACAACGCAGAGTAGAGTCGCTGCGCTCGTGTGTCCGTAAATATTAATATGCATTATCTATAAGTTTAGCATCATTCAAATTGACCCTTTGTCTTCAAAAACGCGAAATTGACAAGCGTTTCTGGTGTCAGTGAACCGTGTAGTGTATGCGGAGCATCAACGGTAAGAAATCCACTTACTGGGCTGTCCATGCGAGATGGTACTTGCAGCATTAAAAAGCAAAGCAGCGATCGATGAAGCGCTGTTTACAGCAGCAAGGACAATCCTAGAACCCTTGTGCAGATAATCAACCAACTCATGTGGTGGTTCATGCCCCTATCAATGAAAATACAAAACATGTTTGAGTTTCACAACCTTCAGGTCTTATTGAACATATCAATTTCCTATGGGTGGGGAATAATCGACGCACGTTCGTGCCACACGAATATGCATTGGAAACGTTTGATTGATTTTATTATCGTGAGTGAATCACAATTTATACCCTGATGTCTTGCCATAATCAATGTAGAGTCATCCCGGCTATTCCATGACTTTTTCGCATCGTTCCGTGTAGTCGAAGACCTTATTTTTTATTGCAGATTCAGAGATGTTCCACTAGACGTTATTCATTTCCCAGTTGCCTTTTTAGAACGATCCTGGATGAAGTTCAGAAAGCTCCTAATGCTTTCACAGCCGCCAGCATCGACCAATCTTAGTAAGAAATGGAAATAGTACACCTCTCTTTTGCATACCATCATATTTGGCTTCGATAACGTTAATGTTATCGAGGTGTTCTTGTGTTTAGCCACCTTGAGCTGATCAAGTTACATGTGGGTTAACACAAGTTGTCATTTTCCGTGGGCTTTGTCCGATAATATTTCAGTGTGAATCCACACACAGATATTATGGTGCTCTTTATTTTTACGTGGTTTTCCACAGGCGCGTCAATAACCAATATTTGCCATCCGAGCTCTGCAGCAATATAGTCAGATCTAACAAATCACAACAAAGCATATATAATTTGGAACAGTATGGTTCTCAAAACCGCACTGGCATTTGTTGCTGTTGATGGGAGTATAACCGCCTTTTCTGTGCCAGCGGTAGTTGAGTGACACATCGTGGTGGTGATCTCAATTCATTGAACTGCATGAAATCATTTATGTTTCAAACCATCCAATGCAACGATTTTAATGTTATCAACGACTCTTGTTGCAAGATGCTTGGCTATTGATGCCGAGCGTGATACCAGGCTAGCGTGAACCTTTGGGGCTACTGCGAGCAATCCTTTGACACCATCGAAAAGCCATTTTCGTAACGTGTCGCGTAAACTGCTTTTCTCCCTTTGACAACGCACACAGGTCTCATACAATCAGGAACTATTATCATTATCTTAAATGTCAGGTGGATCACTATTGTACTGTTGTATTGTCAGAATCCTTATATGCTATCTGCACATTCAATATTAGGTGAGATTTTAATGGATTTGAAACAAACTAGTAGTGATCAAGATAGTCTCGTACAACTAATCTCACGTAGAGGCACGTGAGAGTCTGGTTTAACAAGTCTATATTCAATGTATCAGGAAACAAATACCAGAAATGTTCCAAAATTAACTGTCTAAAACAAGTTAGAACCACTGGTCATTTGTATCACGATGAAAATATCTGACTGAACTGTAAAAATTACCACAAAGAAAATGTCAGACTGAACTGTATAAGGTACCACAAAGAAAATGTCAGACTGAACTGTATAAAGTACAACAAAGAAAATGGACTGAACTGTATAAAGTACCGCAAATAAAATGTCAGACTGAACTGTATAAAGTACCACCAAAAACAAATGTCAGACTGAACTGTATACAGTACCACAAAGAAAATGTCAGACTGAACTGTATACAGTACTACAAAGAAACTGTCAGACTGAACTGTATAAAGCAACCACAAAGAAAATGTCAGTCTTAACTGTAAAAGTACCAAAACGAACATGTCAGACTGAACTGTATAAAGTACCACAAAGAGAATGTCAAACTGAGCTGTATAAAGTACCGCAAAGAAAATGTCAGACTGAACTGTATAAAGTACCACAAATAAAATGGACTGAACTGTATAAAGTACCACAAATAAAATGTCAGACTGAACTGTATAAAGTACCACAAAGAAAATGTCAGACTGAACTGTATACAGTACCTTATAGAAAATGTCAGACTGAACTGTATACAGTACTACAAAGAAACTGTCAGACTGAACTGTATAAAGCAGCCACAAAGCAAATGTCAGTCTTAACTGTACACAGTACCAAAACGAAAATGTCAGACTGAACTGTATAAAGTACCACAAAGAGAATGTCAAACTGAGCTGTATAAAGTACCGCAAAGAAAATGTCAGACTGAACTGTATAAAGTACCACAAAGAGAATGTCAAACTGAGCTGTATAAAGTACCGCAAAGAAAATGTCAGACTGAACTGTATAAAGTACCACAAAGAAAATGGACTGAACTGTATAAAGTACCACAAATAAAATGTCAGACTGAACTGTATAAAGTACCACAAAGAAAATGTCAGACTGAACTGTATACAGTACCTTACAGAAATGTCAGTCTGAACTGTATAAAGTACCACAAAGAAAATGTGAGATTCAACTGTATACAGTACCACAAAGAAAATTTCATACTGAACTGTATAAAGTACCACAAATAAAATGTCAGACTGAACTGTATAAAGTACCACAAAGAAAATGTCAGACTGAACTGTATAAAGTACCACAAAGAAAATGTCAGACTGAACTGTATAAAAGTACCAAATCCAAATCACACACACATATACACACACACACACACACACACACACACACACACACACACACACACACACACACACTTACAACATCAGCATAATGTTATTAGTATGGCTTGCTTTAATTTTGTCACTAATCTTAATTTGTATATTCCTACGTATAACATCATTATAATGTTATATTTGTGTTTCAATTCCAGTGAAAAATTAAATATCCGCTTAATAGACATTCATTCGGCATTGTCTAACATTGTGATGCTTAAACAAGTTATCAACACATGCTTTAATGTTACATATAAATTTCAATCATAGAACATTAAAAAGTCTGATTTATCTTCTTCTGCAGAAATGAATGTATCCAAATTAAACCGAACCCAAAAGCCTAATATGTATTTTGACTTTTCTAGCCAAAAGATTTTGGTCGACTCTGTAATATTGAGTGGGCTATAAGAAGCTATACTGAGCAATATGAAATGCAATGTATTCATGTCAGTAAATATATATTGAAATCGTGACTTGAAGGATGGGTCTGATCGTGATAAATCCTGATATCTGAGTCTTTTCAAAATAACCCACCATGACAGACAAGTACAAGCTCGGTTCACGACATTTTATGAAAACATTGGATACTGTCAATTAATTTAAAATATCAATTTGTTCTTCAAACTCAGATGTAAATATTAAATTGTTATCGGGTGTGTATCAACCATAAAAGTAGTACAAGTGCTTTAATATTAATACTGTGTGTCCATTATCATTCAAATCTTTCTGGCTTTATCACGAATGTGTATAACCATTCACACCGAATGACATTTTGTAATCGGTTATAAAGTGTCTTTGCTGCTATCTACACAGATAATACATGAAAGATGAAAAATTAGATCTTCGTCAGTCGGTGTCAAATTCATTCAAAAGGCCCACGTTTTTGCTAAAGATAAAATGGAAACATTTTTATGTTTCTGTATTATCTATACCCCCTGGTGATGTAGACTAGGTTTTCCTGCATGTCGTAATTGGCGACAAAATAAGGCAGGAACTGCAAATCAATACAGGTAGGCTATCGTGTGTGTCCTGGCTCGTGACGCTTTAAATTTAATCGTCTGAGCACTACATAATCTGTATGTGCTGATGTGCCATAAAAAACAGAAAATCAGGCCAACATGGTTATAAGTGTATCTCTTTTAACCTTTCCACTACTTGATCGCCATCTACGCAGCTACTACAGCCTTTAATAGCAAACATTGTCACTCTCTTTAATATGTTTGTCTCTCATTCAGACAAGAGTAAAAAGCAACAAGCTTTGTAAAAATCAACAGATGTTTTAACAACAAAATACAAAGTGGAAATGGAAAAAGAGAGAAATTAAGGTATTGTGAATTAAATCTCAAATTAAAATCATAGAATTACAGGCAAAAGTACTAGCAATAAAAGTTCTGAATAGACTTTAGTGTGAATCCAAAATTAGGTTCAACTCTGAAGATGTGCCTGTGGCGATCTGTACTGCTTTGTTCCCAAATAAGTGTACTGTTGAAACACTATAATAAAATTCCAGGTTTGATCTCACTATAAATCCCAGTGAATGTCTCTGTCCAAGAATAATGTTTGTTATGAGCACTCTGCATTTCCAGAGATAATTTCACAGAGTTAAATGCATGTAATTTTAAGAAATGAAGTCGAGTCCAAATGATAGTCTGGATACAACAATAATACAATATTAATTCAAGAATGAATAATCTTTCCAGTAACAAGATGAAATAGTCTTCCACTTAACCTAAGTTCACAATTAACATTTTAAAATAGCCTTTAATAAAGTTCTTAATGTTTACAAAATAAAATGTCAGTAATAATTAGAAAGTCTGTTGCTAAAATTATAATATATAACCTGGACTATTTCAGGTATGCAGGGTAATTATAATAACCTAGACCCAGACCCAGACCCAAATAAATTTGGTTACTTCTATAATAATGACCCTGATATTAAACCATACACGTACAAATAGTTTTGCTATGTATTAGTTGTTTACAGAATAACAATTACAAAATCAATAATCGAGGTCAAGTAGAAATAAACTTCGTTTTCGACACATGCATACATACGTACACACACAGACACACATACATACATACATACATACATACATACATACATACATACATACATACATACATACATACATACATACAACATTGATCTATAAATAATTACAGCTGGATGAACATGTACAAACGTGTGTGATAAAGCACGAAATTGATTAATTTTTTTTATTTAAGCTTCATTTCATCATTCAAATATTTTTATAAAAGAAACTGTAAACGCTCTATGTACATATTATCAAATAATTTCGCAACTCATCGACACGTTACTTCTCGCGACCTGCACACGAAGCAACAACCTCTTAAATCTCTACACTTTAACATCAGGATGACACATATGACCACCAATGTGTCTCCATAATTTGATGAGTAGTTCGCAAATTTGTATTATGTACTTATACTTGGGGTCAAATTATTGACAAATCCGTATTTTCGATTTTCATTTTGATTAGATGCAGTGTTGTCACTTTCAGACCTGCAATGCCTAAAATTGTAATTAATATCACTTTTAAAACACTTCCAGCCACTGAAAGAACCAATAACACACGAAACATTACCAATGATTTCAATCTCAAGACTGATTCTCACAGATATGACATAAATTTACTTCGTTAGAATTAAATAAATTTCATAATGTCATGGAATTCGTGGTAATTATTAAAAGCGACACACTAACGTCAAGATAACAATCTTGAAATCTCCGACTTTATGAAGGAGTCAAATTCGTTATGAAAAAATCCCATTGACGACTTTAGCAAACAAGATCTCATAAGATAATACATAATTGCCAATGAATTTAGCACTTCATAAATCAGTGTATTAGATTGGTTTGATGGCAACCAAATCCAGGTTAAAAAGTACAGATTGGAGAATATCAACAGGCGAATATATTTTTGTTAAACATCCAGTTGCATCCTGTACGAATATTGCCCCACATGATATGATTTATTTGCTTGACTTTCTTACTTAAGTTATAACGCATGAAAAGACCAAAAACATATTCAATGATGCATATGAAGCTCCATCGATCCAAGCCACACTTTAATGCAAAACCCATGGAGTCAAACCTATACATTCCGACCCTTTATAAGGAGCGGTAAAACATAAACTGTTGGTCACTCTTGCCTTTCGAAAACGAATACAAACTTGCATATATATCTTTTGTTACACTTTTCAGTGCGCAACCAAAAGAACCGAAGACTGTATGCATAAGGGAAAGAAAAAAGTGCTTGCCCAAGTATGGTGGCTATACTGGATCGGTCACTGGTTGTGTTATATAGAAGGCCACTTAAAACAAAAAATGTGTGCCGTAACATTGTGACCATAATACACCTGTCACAAGCTGTGCTAAAAGGAATGTCACTGAATAAAAAACAAAATTGATTTTTTTAAGATACTATAAGTATATCATTCAGTGTGTGTGTGTATGTGTGTGTGTGTGTGTGTGTGTGTGTGTGTGTGTGTTTGTGTGTGTGTGTGTGAGAGAGAGAGAGAGAGAGAGAGAGAGAGAGAGAGAGAGAGAGAGAGAGAGAGAGAGAGAGAGAGAGAGAGAGAGAGAGAGAGAGATTTGGAATTTTAACGTAGCTATAACACTTTTTCAGTCATATCGTGGTAGTTCATGTTAATGTCAAGCATTGGGACATCATGCCACATAAGAGTGAGGCGATGTTAGTACCGTTTGCATAATTCTTTGGTATGACTCGACCGGTGTTCGAACCCGCGATACCCCGCATCCGAGGCATTTTAGTCATCTGATCGCTGTAAACTTAAGGAGATATTTGACTATGTATAAAATAACTCTCAATACTGCCAAACTGCATCAATCAGGATAGTTAACATTTGAAGCTTCACACACATTGTCACGCTATAGTAAATGTAAATAAACCCTTGCCTTTAATTAGATTACTTTTTCAAAAGCAGATTCCTTATATAGTTTATCCCATTTAACAAGCATGCTTGATGAATTTTTTCTAATTCTTTCCACAGAACTTGAAATTACTGTAAATATTTACCAAGATTCTGTCACGTACTTGCAACATTCTGTCAATACGCCTTTCCACAATGTATATTATTCTCTCGAGTCTAAATGCATCTCAACAAATATAATGGTGACCGAAAAGCTTCTTGTTTAATCCAAGCATATCGTTACCGTACTGATTGTACCCACCCTAACCTTAATTTAAAATTTTCATATGAGAAAATGTTTTAATGGATTCTTCTCCTTCTATACACTATTTTGCAAACAATTGCTATAAACGATTCATCCCGAAACTGGAAAATTAAATTACCCGTAGACAAAGTGCCCGTGACACTTCATGCTTTGACTTTGTAATCATTATACATTGAAGGTCATAAAATACAAAATATTTCTAGTAATTGAGGTCAAATTTTCTTAAATTTGCTTCGTACAGCCGAATTTCTTACCCATGTGTATCATGTAGTGAAAGAATTGTTTCATAATTTCCAAGAATGTACTAACGTACTGCGGTGTTATTCCTTTGCGTTTCTCTATCTGATATTTCGTTAAGTACATGTAGGTCATAATCGTTTATAATTTTGGGTGTCATGTGTTCTGCTCTAAAACTTCATAAACGTGTGCCCCATTTATCTTTATTTCACTATTCATTCATCGTTAGTAAGTCATGCATTTGCCATAACTTCTAGTGCAATTTTCTAGGCAGGTTGCGCACCTGTGTGTACGGGTAGACTGTTTCAAGTACAGCACTTTCCTGCAAAAATGTGGTACTTCCGTTACATTAACTACGCAGTAAAGGTAAGGAGGTGGTAGAGTATTCGTACTTTTCAAAAGAAGAAGAGTGGTTTAAAAAAATAATTAATCTTCGATGTATGCAACCAAGGGGTCATCATAGACTTTCTCATGCAGCATACATGTTAATAATTGATAAGTACTTTTTCTTTTGTGTGTAGATGTTCGCAGGATTGTTTGTTTTTGTGCTTTTGATATAAAATAAATGAAAATAACGGAAATATGGTGTATATATATATATATATATATATATATATATATATATATATATATATATATATATATATATATATATATATATATATATATATATATATATATGATCATTGTGATGAAAATCGTTAACTTCATAAAAATTGCTTCAGTGATCTACTAATGTGGATATTCCCTTTGATCACCGTTCTGTAATAGATAGTCTGATAGCTTACATTGTGTAACGATGATCCATCATCGACGATAATGTAAAAGTTAGACAGTATCTTGAGATGTTAGACTTTGCCGAAATTTATGGTCCAGAAAGTTTGCAAGTCTATACATGAAGGAAAAACATAGCTATTAAATGTTACCTTCGAGACATTGTCAATGTTCATTAATCTTTATTTCTTTTATTGGGAGATTTACAACACGAAAAAATCTTTTAAAAAAAGTGAGAATGATAGAAAGAAAAAGAAAACATCAAAGGCTTACATATGGATTTGTTAAATTACACTTAACAAGCTGCGAAACACAAAGAAGAATAATACTGTATATCATGATCGTGTCAAAGCCATTACGGATTTACCATAAAATAAAATGCTATTGCGGTATCTCTGCCAAACGAAGCAGCAAAAGCGAAATCAGAATCTTAACAGCTAGAGCTACACTTGCATTATGGATAACAATATTTATGGTAGACATACACTAGCAATATCGTTATCAAAATGTATTTATTTGCACACAAAAAGCAATTTCTCTTGTTGCATGATAATCTTACGAGCATAGGTTCAAACGTTCTATATTATTTCATTTCCAATCAAATATACTAACTATATTATATTTCCTATAAAATACACTAGGTAAAAATGGAAACTCCTTGGCTCTTCATACTACATTGTGTTCAAGACTAAACGAACTGGGACTATGTTCATCACTGCTTAAATATAAACGGAAGCGAAAAAGGAAGACGAATTCCAGTTATATCCCTTTCGCTCTTTCCAGACAAACAATTTAAAAATTCGCCCGTTAATTTTGATAACCTGGTGCAAATCCATCTTAAATCATCAAATGTTGCGTCAACTGTCCCAGAGATACCACTGCGTAATGCATTATGCAACGCCCAATTAGTAGGACCACCGGAAAAGAGCACAGAAATAGTTAGTTTTATCAAGGGCCAGAATATCGACGTCTTCTTCCTGAGAGAAACCTGGCTAAAAACGTCAAGCGATGAGCCCAAGTGCGCGGATTTTACACCCATCGCTTACTTTATCAAGTCGTTCTCCCGCCTCTCTCGCGGAGGTGGAATTAATGTCATCACAAATAATTCCATGGTAAAATGTCTTAAATACAACGCAACCTTCAGTTTCTGCCACACATCGTTTGAACTGGTCCAAACAACAAAAGTCAGTCCATTTTATATGCCTCTACCACCCACCTCCTAGTAGAAAAAACAAGCTGACTGAATCTCTCTTTATGGAGTACTTTCCGAATCATCTGGAGTACGGAAATTCGATAGGTGGCAACCTAATTATTCTTGAAGATTTTAACTTTCACTTTGACCGTCCTGGAAAACCCATACACATCAAAACTCCTAGATTATATTCCTGTTTTCAAACTCAAACAGTCAGTTCAGTTAACCAACCCACCCATAAACTTGGTCACATTTTAGACTGGATTCTTCATTGACCTGATGATAATATTCTGCGATCCACCCTTGTATTCCACGAACGTGCACTTACCTTCTACGTCACTAAAGTAGTCCATCTCGCCTTTCACCTATTTGACTTTCCAAGGTCCATTCCATTGGACTAGCCGCTTGTTTTAATCCTTTACGACATGAATTGCAGGGGGACCACTAGTTGCAAGAAGGAGTGTTATGGTGTTGTTAACCATCTTTTTAACAGAATCATTGAGGCTGTTCTATCATAAGATACATTCTATGTTGAGTCTCATGTATTTGGCTTTGTTGTCATCATCAGCTTTTGACCTTGGATGGACTATATGGCTGGAACGACCGGCCTCGTATTTTAATTTGAATAACATTGCATTTATCAAAGTTGAACTACATTAGCCACTTCTGTTCCCAAAGTTGTAGGCGATCTATATCTGTTCGTAATAGTTCTGCGACCTGGTCCGAGTATTACTCTGAACAGCGATCAATCGTCGCTACAAACGCTAACATGGGAATCGACTCTCACTGGCATGTCACTGATGTTGACCAAGAACAGTAAGATATCCATAATCGCTCCTTACACAACGTCTGAAGAGACGGTACTTATTGAAGATAACTGATCTTCACGCACGATATGTTCATTTGTTGCAGCTAAAACGCTGATTATCCACGAGTCTTGCCTAGGACGCCATATTGATAAAGCTTTGCTACAATACGCTCATAGGGGACTTTATCGAAAACTTTACTGAAGTCACGTAAGATCGCATCTATCTGTTGTTTGTTATTTAGACTTGCTGCTAGATCATGGATTGTTATTATGAATTGATGGTTCTCGCATGAGCTCTTGTTTCTGAAGTCATGTTATCTCTTAAATACAAATTTGTTGGTTTCGTCGGGTTGGCTATGTATAGTGTGTTCCATGACTTGACTGCAAACTTTCGGAGAAACTGGCCTATCGTTGGAGGCCTTGCTTTGGTCGCTTTTCGTGAAGAATGAAGTGATTAATGCTTCTTTCCAGTCCTCTTGAGTCCATCCCTGCTATACTAAGGCTTGGAAGGCTGAATATATTGAATGTGCCTTCTCTTCAGAAATCTTGTCTAAAAATGCCAGGACCAATCGCTTTAGGTGAGTTAAGGTCTTGGAGAAGCTTAAGTACCCCTTTCGCTTAAGATCCCCGTTATCAGGTATATATGTTGTATCTTTAATTGTGAAGACAAATGCAAACCGGGCATTCAATGATTGTTGTCTTGTAAGATGCATTTGAATGGATTGTGCCATCATTATTCAGAGCTGAGACTCGGGAACCATCACATTTGTTACTGGTGCTTGTGTAGCAGACCATCTTTCTTAAATATTCACTTTAAGCATTCCGGCGGATTGAGTAAAGCAAATGGGATTACCCTTTGGTGTAAAAAGATTGATTTAATAAACGCTCGGTATCTAATTGTAATATATCTTCGGGCGGGTGATTTCAATGTATACGAATATATACCAGATGACACTTTGCACTATGTATTTGGAAATGATATTGATCATCGAAATAATGCTTTTACATTACCGCAAAATAAAGGAGATGACCAGTGTAATACATATACCTATATATATATATATATATATATATATATATATATATATATATATATATATATATATATATATATATATATATATATATATATATATATATATATATGTGTGTGTGTGTGTGTGTATGTGTGTGTGTGTGGAATATATGACATGCATAATATGAATGGTTGATTGTATGATGACGTGGCTGGCAATAACACGTGCTAACGTACGATGGGAAAAGTGTGGTGCATTGCATGTTATATTCTGCAAATGTATTTGATTTTGTGATAATTTTTGTAGTATGATCCAAAGTTACTATTTACATTTTCCATTGTAATGCTCGTTTAAAGTGACAATAACAGGCAAATGGGGAATAATTGCATCAATTTGACATAGACGATGTGTTCGTTAAACATGAGCAACGGGAAGCTGGTAAACAACTATTTAATGCAAACCTTCTGGCGACGAAAGAACATACAACTAATATGTTTCATGTAAATATCGATGACGCTTTGGAAAAAAATACTTCTTGCATCAAGATTTCCTACTATGAATAAAATAGTAAATTCGTATCTACAACGCTAATGTCATCGTGGGACAGAGAATGTGAAAAGTCAAAACATACAAAATATGTGCGATTATGTAGATTCAGGTTGACTAGTTTCAGGACTGCGCTGAGGGATCACAGAGAGTTCAAGAAAAGTTTTGGATCATTGTGTAGGTTAAAGGAAAACCACTATTAGGTAGGTCAAAGGTAGCAACTAATAAACTACAGAACAGACCCACGTTTAGTTTAGAAATATTTGAAAACGTAGGCTTTTAAAAGGACACAAAAATTATCTCAAAAAGAGGCTGAAAACAAGCATTGTAAAAAGTTCCTATAACATGAAAACCCCGTTGAGAGTAATCTTAGCAATGATGATGATGATGATGATGATGATGATGATGATGATAATAATATTGTCGTATCATAGGATGATAATGTATCAGACGATGATATTGTCGTATCAGAGGATGATATTGTTGTATCAGGCGATGATACTGTCTTAAAGGAGTATGGTACTGTTAGGATACATTTTTTAGTAAAATTAAAAAATTGCCATTTTCTCTAAATTGTATTAAAGTAATGTTTTATTCATTAAGTTTCTAAAATATATTTAGATTAATTTCATTTATTTCTAAAGCACAGCTGTATATGTTAATGGAATGAAGATGGTTGCTGCGCAGGCGAAAAATAGGCAATGTATATCGACGTGTTGTATACAACCAGTAACATACTAAAGTTATACCAATGTACACCAGACATTGGCGAATTTCCATCTCGGTTACTAAAAGTAGATTAACTTTCTGTAAACTTTTCTCTAGTAACGCAAAACAAAGTGATTCTCAACAAACGGATAATCATATTTGGCGTGACGGCGCCAAACGAATATAATTCCAATTTTTATGAATTAAACCAATTTCCTGTAATATGATTGGATGTAAACGGTCACGTGATGTTGATCAGGAATTGTTTACACTTCGATAAATTCTGGGACTACTTTCAGTTTTTGAAATATAAATAAACATTGCAGACACGTTATTGTGAAACGATTTTGTCATCTGTAAAATATATAATTCTGCAAATAAATATAACTTTTACACTTTTTATACTTTTTCCAATATTCATTGATTCAAATGCATAGTTTAAACGTAACTGTGACAGTAGTCACATTTCATTTCTCACTAGATCACCGAGTGGGTCTTGTTAAGTATTAACGCTGCTGAGAATGACATAAAATGTTACTCTTGTATAGAATTTATTTCATTGTTACCTTTATATAGTAAGAGATAGCATCATCTTGTTCATATTTCTATAAAAATTGGAAGTACACTGAAAAAATCCATAATGATTTCAGGTTTGATTGAAATTTAATTTAGCACACTTGTTGAGTCGGTATCAGTTATTATGTAAGGTCATGGTCATCTGACGTAACAGATGGGACTGACTAAAATTGAACAAGAATGTTGTCAGTAAACAAAATGTATTAAAAACCACGGTAACCATTGCCTATGATGTAAAAGATGAAGTTTATGAATAAACGTAACTGTGGCTGTAGTCAATTTCTTCGTGTGATTCTGTACAGGTTACGTATTACGGGGCGGTGTGAAACGCCGAAGGAAAGGTAACTACGCGCTACGTAAATTCGAATGCATTATTGATGGAATAAGTTAATTTGACGATAGAAATGATGAAATTGGAATTATAAGGATTAAATGATCATGGTTGGGTATTTATTGATGTGTAAATTTTACCTAATCACTCACAAAGTTAACATAAAGTCCTTCGGACTTTATTTACTTTGTGAGTGATTAGGTAAAATTTACACATCAATAAATATAATAAACAAACCACAAGACTAAGTCTTACCCTATGTCTTATGACGTAAAATAAAGTGGTTCCTGCCTGATGAGGAGTAAACATCTTTGCTGGCCAGTATACTAAGGGTATGACCTTATCTGGTCCTGACTTGAGCCAAATGCGTATAAATAAGCAGCGCAGATCGCTCAAAGTCAGTTCCTGCACCGGCAAGAAAGCAATATGTCTGTCTCTTCATTACAGGTAAGAACTGTACATGTCGAAAACTTCTTTTGGAAATAAGTACTTTTATTGTTGAGATTTTAATGCTAAAATTGATATGTTAGCAACATTGTTCACTTAATTCTTTTATTATAATATATTGTAATGGAATGTTTAAATGTTTTAAAGAATTCATATTTAATTATATTTATGTAATTTTTTTTTGTAAAAGTTGAATTCGCTACCAACTTCTTGTTTAGATTTAATGTTGAAATAAAGTATTCCTTAAGCAAGAAAGAATAATATCTAACATTATATTCTAAATCAATATTCTATTTTAAAAAAAAGTAAAATGCATTTCTTTAAATTAAATGTGGCATTAATTACAGTTATTGCATTTTATACTTTTGTTATCTTGAAATTGGTTGAGAATCAACTTTTTGTATAATATTCTAAAATGCAGAAATTATACGAATGAATGAAGTTGGAAAGCTTAAAAAGGAAAATATAATTTCATATGTATTTCATGAATTTTGATTATAAAGTCTATATATGTGTTTCTAGAATATAGTGATATATGTGTGTTGATTATTTAAATAAAGTTCTGTATACCGACAAGATAGCAATATGTTCGTCTATTCATTACAGATCCGATTCCGTACTTAAATTCCCCAAGGCATATCCATCGTCTGGTGACATCCTTTATCTAGGAACTCATTCTTTTCTTCTTTTTATCGCCTGAGTTCCCAGTATGTGTTTATGAGAACAAACCGTAATTCTTTCTAAAAAAAGGATTCACATAAAAGTACTGTCGTATAAGAAACTGACAATATCTTATATTAGAAAATAACGGATCAAGAGATCATAATTAGTTTAAATTCATTAAGAAAACAAAAAGCTGTTGGCCCTGGTATGATTCCAGTTTTATGTTACCAATTGCCTGGTAAGAGCGTTCTACTATTCAAAAACTCTCATTTTTATAGCATACATGTACATGGTTCTGGTCACATTCCCAATGAGATGGCTACAAGCATTATTTACCTAATACATATTAGTGGGAGCAGAGATGAACTTTATAATTATTGAGGTATATCCTTGATTAATACACTATGCAAAGTTTTGACAAATATTTTACGAAAAAGAATTTACTCTTGGGCAGAGGAAAATAATCTTGTCGATGGGGCTCGAGCAGGTTTTAGAAAGAAATAGAGCACTATTGATAACTTATTTAATTTACAAGAAAAATTATTTATCTAACAGTTAGGAAGATTTGATTACCTTTTGTTGTTTTAAGAAGGCGTTCGAGAAAGTTGATAATGGAACACTGTGGGCATCGCTTACCTTTAAGGTATGAAAGGTAAAACAATAAATGTTCTAAGAAGTTAAAAATATGCTTACATTAAATATTTGTGTTAAATTACTGCTGGTTGGATGGATTATGTTAACTGCACTCTTGGGACAAGACAGGATTGCGTGCAAAGCCATATTTTATTTAGTTTGTATACAAATGATCTGATCACAGAATTAAGAAAAAACATGTAGCAAAGACATACTTATCTCCCCAGACATTGAAGAACTCGTTGCTTTATTGTACGCAGATGATGATATAGCAAACTGCTATGATACAGTCAGATTACTGAAACAACATATACTTATTAAAGGAAGCATTTGTGATAGAACTGGTAAACATCAGCAAAACAAAATAGTAGCTTTAGGAATCGGGTGATATGTAAAGAGAACATGAACAACGAATAGAAGTAGTCTTATTATAAACATTTAAGATTATTCTTTTATACTGAAGTATAAATTGT
Source organism: Unio delphinus (assembly GCA_029339505.1). Classification (NCBI taxonomy): domain Eukaryota; kingdom Metazoa; phylum Mollusca; class Bivalvia; order Unionida; family Unionidae; genus Unio; species Unio delphinus. The sequence goes on from JAQISU010000010.1 coordinate 2,514,150, forward strand.
TTATCGTTTAAAAAATGTTAGCTACATAAACCAAAATATATGTGACACGAATATTTGTTTTCAAAAGTGGTTCGGGGAATTTCATGTCCGAGATACGTTTCAACTATTTGACTCAGTGACTGATCCAATATTTGGTTTTGGTATGAAGCTGAAATATTGGGATTTGAATACTCGAAAGATATTGAGGAGGTGCAGTTCCAATTTCGTACGAAAAATCTCTTTTTATTAAAATTTCAAATCAGTGGGTGTCTAATGAGGTACGTTCGTTCTCTTTACATCATATATGATAAAATGTATAGACTATTTGATTAAGATTATACAATCATGGTTGACAAATATCCACATCAATGTTGAAAAAGTTAGACGAAGTTGATAGAGTCACATGGACTACGAAGATTAAAGATTTGCCCTATCAATATAGCTTTGGATATGCTTGGATAACACAAGATGTTGGCGATGAAAAGGTATTTATTTCGGAGTTCATACAAAGGATTAAACACAAGGCATTTGAGATGTGGTCAGAACATATTACTAACTCCTCAAACGTGATGGCTCTAGTCAGTATCAATCCCTACTAAAATGTGAGAAATCTAGGGGCCCCGAGTGGCCGAGTGATCTAAAGCGCTCACCTTTACGGATCACTGCCATCTCACCTCTGTCTGCGTGGGTTCGAGTCTCATATTCGGCCAATGTGGGTATGTGAGAAAGCTTGCCAGTAGCTTCTCGTGGGTCGGTTGTTCCTTCCGGGTGCTTTCCCGGGTTATTCCTCCACCATGAATACTGGCAGCCATATATAGCCTATCGTGTGCTGAAAAATGGCGTTAAACCCGAAAACAACAACAACATACATTATACTTTTAAGACAAAATTTGATGCAAGTAATGTTCAAACCGAAAACTAATTATTGAAACAGGAAGAAGGGAAAAAATTGATACAGCATTCGGATCTTCTGACCTGTGCAGGAAAATAAATATTTATGGGGGGGGGGGCATTTTGTCTGCGTTTGTTAATAATATGATATTATTACAAGATAATATATATTATAAAAAATGTATATTATGTACAACCAAGCGCTGATTTTTTAATTTTAAAAAATCGTTTGTGGCTAGCAGTAATACTGAGACGCTGTATCACACTGCATGTAGAGGTCATTTGCTCAAAGAGAGGATCTTTTATCTCCATCCGAGTCAAATCACGTGAAAACGTTACCAATCCGAAAAAGCTGTCGAAGTTAACAATTTATCTCTCACCTGTACTGTTGTGGTGTTCAAATTGTGGATATCATTAATATACATTTGTATCACGGACCAGATGCCTATAATATTCACATAAAGTTATTTTGATTAATAAAATAACCAGTCCATATAGTACTCTTCAGATGATTGCAATACAAGTTGAAATGACTAGACAGTTCCTGAAAATAAGACCATATTATCAACGAAAGAAACATAAAAAAGTGATGTCTTTTTCTCAGGGATAGCCACAGCTGTGCAGTGATATCTCAATATGATTTAAAAATAATTAGTGCTTCACTTTGTTTAATATCCTACTAAGTATAACAAGGTTGTGTTTTTTTAAATCAACCGCAACAAAAAAAAATGCATTATAACAACCAGTATGCAAAATATTCGATATAACTACCTTATACCTTAAGTAGTAAACATTTATTTCAGTTAATACTTTGTTTGAAAATGTTAAACCAAAGCCCATTAATACTATTTTAATTAAAGTATGTGACCGCTGTTACTTATCGGGTATATCCTTTCCATACTACTTACATGTACTTGAATTTAACCATGCGACTAACGCTGTTTCAACACGCATGTCACCGAAGCGACAAAGATGAGTCTGGAAGGGCAATTTTGGCGATCAATTACTGAAGTTGTGACCGCGATGACAGACTGATATTGTCAAATGAGTCGCCCATTCAATACAGTGAGACTACCAGAAAAAACAGCAAACGGTCCAACGTAGACAGCGAACTGTCTACGTAAGAAGACCGGGCATATGTCTTTAACAATAATACAAGAACACCGATGTATATGCTGATGACTTTCCTATGCATGACTATTCATAACTACACCATGACTAAGAATATCAGGAAGTTTTATTCAGCAAGGGGAAATGGCAGGAAAAAGATCTGTTCGAAGATGTAACCGATCCTGCTTTGGACATGTACGCGCCTCTCTTGAGAGAATTAAGCGTCCGCTATTACATGTATTCCTCGTAAAGAACCATGGATGCCAATGAGAAACATAATTACAAATGCAGGACACGTCTATATATTTTCTCCCGTTTGAGGACTTCTTGGAAATGGATGGAAGCGTTCGTATATAGCACCAACGATAATACTTACGTCGATATTACGAAGACTGGATTTGTTATAGTCATGGCATTATCTAACAGCTCACGACACGATACCTCACTGTTTAGACTACGTCGACATAGCCACGACAATTCTTGGACTCGTCCGTTACAGCGAAAATCTGCTCGCCCAACAATGATTTATAACAAGGACACAAAGGCTTTTGAAGCGCATATCCCGCTGGTCATTTTTCAACTTGAGTAAAATTCTTTCCATGATCCACGACCTCTTGACATTCTCGCCAGACCAAGTTTGGAGGCACAACCAAATCCAAACCTGCATTTTGACCTTCGATTCTCGATGCATCGTGGACACGTTTGTGTACACGAATTGTTCTATTTGAGTGCAATTACTCTCAGTCATATATTTGGGTTTTGTAAATATGACCGCAAGGTTATTTTCGGATCAAAATATACAAGTGTATGAACGTGAAATGATGGTACAGGATTCTCTGGTTTTAAAAATTTACAGCGTGGATGCATTAGATACACCAATCAGTGGGCATGGAAATGAATTGTTGTCGTTCGTGGAACCCAGATGCATGTCAACAGGCAATCAATTATCGTCTTCATCAGGCTCGATACCAAACGACATTCAACAATTTTCATGACAAATTGTAATCAGCACCAGGTGCATTTACGCGTGGATTAAACTGTACATACACTACTGACCCGAGTAGTAGTTTGAAACGCCACGAACTCGTGTGTGTTTTCGTGTGCGCTGATAATTTGTTGGAGACTTCGGTTGTGTCCCGTTGTACGTCGCAGCAGTGAATCTTCTAGGGTGTCACTTCAACCAGGTTTGATTGACTCGCACTTACAAAGTCAGTCAAACATTGGTGAGATGTCATTATCTCAGCTGAACTTGCATCACGGCTCCCCCACACGTGGGAAATCGGAATTGGTAACCTGGAGTCGTCAATTGAACATGTGACTCATTGAGACGCATACGTGATAACTACTCCACATCGTTTGTAGTTTGAAATGTTCGAGCTTGCACAGCCACGTGAAGATCTTTAATTATATCCTTGATGTGTTTGCCATTGTAAGACCGTTGTTTTCTTCAACGCTGCCGCTACAAACTGTAACAGATGTCACAAGATGTGGACATCTTGTTGTTGAAGCACTACACGCACTCAAAAACGTCAGACCACGCACGCACTTGTTCATTTTGCATTATCGGTCAAAATCAACTCTTAAAACATGTACGAAATGACAGCTGATATTTACGACGACCAAAGTTGATTATGTCAAGCTGAATAACCGGGATATTGTTTCCAGCCATCCAAACAATCTTGTGATGTCTCAAAATCGACCTGAAAAACTGCATCAACGATCTTGTTTTGGAGGCGCGAGCTGCCATCAAAAAAGAAAATGTGGCGGAAATCACTGAGAACGGATAATCCATGACTGGTTTGTCGGTATAAATTTTATTTTAAAAAACGCTTTGCTATGCTAACGTTGTATAATAATAATAATAATAATAATAATAATAATAATAATAATAATAATAATAATAATGAGGACTTTGTATAGCGCCTAATTTTTCAAAGCTCTAAGCGCTTTACACCATCAATAATGATATGACTACACTACACTATAGAACAACAAATGACAAAAACAATGAAATTGGAAAACATAAAAACATGCTGAAAACATATAAGATACAAAACATGATTAGGTCGCTAAGGTTGTCCCTGCAGTCGAAACAGGTGAGTCTTGAGTGCATTCTTAAAAGGGACCACTGTGTCTTGTGTCTAATTTCAATGGGAAATTCGTTCCACGTCGCCGGGCCCTGGTGTTAAACGAACGTTGTCCATGTGACTTTGTTTTCACCTTGGGAACAATGAGTATACGATTATCAGAAGAAGAGCGTAAGGATCTAGCTGGTGTATACACATGGGTGAGTCTGGATAGGTATGTTGGACTGGAGTCTGTCATTGAAATATAGAACAGAGAACAAATTTTGTGTTTGATACTGTATCGCATTGCTAGCCAGTGTAGGGTACAGAGCAGTGGTGAGGTGAACTCTAATCGAGGTACTCTAAAGATGAAACGTGCAGCTGTGTTTTGAACTTTTTGAAGTTTCTGGAGTAAATATTGTGATGAACCAGACAGAATTGAGTTACAATAGTCCAGTCTTGAAAGTACTAATGAACACACAAGTGTTTTTGTGGCATCAACTGAAAGATATTTATGAATGGACCTGATGCGTCTCAATTCAAGAAATGCAACCCTGCAGATTTTCATGACATGTTGGTGCAATGTGAGAGTACTGTCTAGAGTAACGCCTAGGTTCCGCACTGACTGTGAGAATTTAATGTTGGTGTCGCTGATATTTATTGTCTGAGGTAAAGGTTGCGAATGAGAAAGTCTTTGTGTTGTGATCAGAATAGCCTCAGTTTTATCATCATTCATCTGCAGCTTGTTACATGTCATCCATGATTTCACATCAGAAATGTACTTCTCTACTCCATGGATGGTAGCATCAACTTCAGTTGGGTGGCTAGACTTGTATATTTGGGTGTCATCAGCATACAATTGGTGCGACACTGGGTGATGATCTATGACACTTGAGAGCGGCTGAGTGTACAGAATGAAGAGAACAGGTCCAACAACAGATCCCTGTGGAACATCATAACATACGTCAACTGGGCTGGAGTGTATTCCAATTGCAGATATAATTTGTGTCCTGTTCACTAAGTAGGACTTGAACCACTGTAAGGCTATATTCTGAATGCCAAATACATGCTGGAGACGGTGAAGTAATATATCATGGTCTATTGTATCAAATGCTGCAGATACATCCAGGAGAGTGAGGACTGTAATCTTTCCACTACAACCTTTTCTAAGATTTTTTATATGAAAGGGAGATTAGAAACTGGGCGGTAGTTCTTTAAATCGTCCAGTGTTGGTTTCTTCGGCAGTGGCTTTACGATGGTAGTTTTGAAAACTGATGGGAATTCCCCTGCGCCCCCTGATGTAGCCCTCATGCTGACCAGCGTTTTATCTATAAACAAAATTTGAAATGTTACGGGTTACAATCGCGGATATACATGATTTAAAATATTCTCAGTGGAAGTTTGACTTTTCTCAGGGAAGCTACAGCCGGTATTGAGGATGGGAACCGAGGTTTACTCAGCGTAGTCTCAACATCGCTTACTGATCAAGAAAACCGTAGTTCCGGACTCCTGTTTGCCTTACAGAAAGGTAAACACGGATAATAAATCGCGCTGTCTTTATAATGACACCAATGCCTTTCTGTGCACACTATACTTTTTTTTTTAAAAAAAAAAACTGAGCGTCAGACTTTTAATCATTCTATTTTAAGCCAACTACAGAATCTGTCATTATGAGCACTGGTAGATATTAATGAGAAATGCACACGATGGTAATTCCGCTGTATTTTTTGACGGAATCAGTATTTCCTTCACTTGCAGAGGTATTTAGGGAGCGTGTATTTTTAATATGAGACTCTAACAAATTTTATGTTTCCGTATTTTGATCTTGGAGTTTATTTACCAATTTCTAATATGTTGTGTGATTCACAACATTTGAAATCAATTTCTGGATATTTTTATTTATATTCAAAGTTGGTCTTCTACATACTTGGTTTAGATTGATAAATCGTCAATCATAGATTTAAGATCTGTCTATATCATAGATGTTTCAAAAATTTTAAGTCAGGATATTTCTTTTTTTCAATACAGCATATATATATATATATATATATATATATATATATATATATATATATATATATATATATATATATATATATATATATCGCCAGGCCCGCTTAATGCGGATAGTTATACGCTCTTTCCCCTATTCAGACAATCTCATTATATTTTGAATAATGCATCGTGGTGTACTGAAGGGCCTTATGGCAGCTTAGGGGCCAACGATTTAGGGGCCAACGATAAGTCAGCCAGTCAAAATACTTTTATTGTATGGAAGGTACTGAATGATCGATAAGACTGACACAAACCTCTAATGACATGCAATGTGTGCGTGTGTGTGTTCTGCTTTGTGTTCGCTCTTTTAGTTCATGGTTGGTTGCAAACGCGAAATCCACGCAACAAGGTGAATTCACTGTATTTTGACCATTATCTGAGCAACAAATTTCTTTAAAATGTATCACCGTACCAAGAAAAGTTTCATGTAAATATAATAGACAAATGCTTGGTCAAAATCCCAAAGACTATAATTCCCTGTACATATTCCCATGTTGTGTTACTTTGTTTCTGTCATAACTTTAAAAACTAACTTGACAGGTTACCACGTCTGCGATCAGGATAACGAGATATTTTTGTTTTCACCAAAGCGAAACAGATTTTTCACTTGCAATCAAATGCCAGACTAGCGGCCGAAACGTTGTAGATTCGAATCCTACTTTTGGATCAGCATGGCAAACTACAGTGATATGTCCTCGGAAAAGGCAAATAACTCCAATTATACGCAGTAAAATATCTAAACATCATGTAATCCAATATATATATATATATATATATATATATATATATATATATATATATATATATATATATATATATATATATATATATATATATATATATATATATATATATATATATATATATATAAATCAGCAGCACTATGATTAGATGTATTTCTACCACATGAACCCGACCCATTTAACCTTTTTTCAGAAAAAATGACAGATAAACTTCTTTTCTGGAAAAAATAGTTTGGTCTTGTATCTCCAACTGACATTTATATGCCAAAATGAAATAGACGCTATTCTATCTGTTGATAGTGTAATTGTACATCGGCTATGGGGCTGCGAGAGGGTTGTTTAAATTGTATAATTAGCCATTTTAAGATCGATGTACTGACAAGATTATACTATCTAATAATCTCCAAGTTTTAGTGGAATACCAGATCTGGAAACATCTATAAATTATAATACTTTCTATAAAGACTCATCATGATAGAAAAGGTGTGATATCAACACGCCAACTTTTTTCAAGATAAGACTGACAATCATTTCAACGTTTCGTACCTATATCAATTAGTTCTCCAGTCTCAGTTTCAACAACTCACAAGCTATCGAGTGCATTATCTGAGACAGTATACAGTTCTGACAGGAGTCTTGCAATATATTTTTTTTTCTGTTTCGAATTTCATTTTGTTCTGCCTAGTATTGAAAGAGACTTTAAACAATCAATCTTACCGAGTGACTTGTTACTTGTTGTATATAGTCGGGTAATTTCATTTTTTTAAAAAACACATTTATAGCGTTTACATAATTACATACTAAACACACATGCATGAAAGATCGAAGAGATTTTTATTTGTTTGGTATCGTATTCATTGGTGTGCGATGCAAGCTACAATAATTTGGTCGAAAACGTTATTCTTATTGTATGGTAATTTTGCAGTAGACATTTATCTGCCTCATCGGTCATAAGTGTTTTCAATATATGCGCGCCTCTAGTCCCTCGCTTCATAGATTCGACGATATTGACCGAGAGGCATATATTTATGTGCATGTTAAAACATCAACGTGCGAACAGCAGAGTACATTATGTCGCATACAAATGTGAAATTATATGCATAATGTTACGTGGACACATGGTTAATTAGATGCATGCATGCATGCATACATACATACATACATACATACATACATACATACATACATACATACATAACGTTACGTTACGTTACGTTACGTTACATACATACATACATACATACATACATACATACATACATACATACATACATACATACATACATACATACATACATACATACATACATACATACATACATACATAGATACATACATACGATGAATCCGAGAAGCACTGTCCTGTGTTACCTTGTCAACTACCTTGTAACCTTATATCTCGCTGTGCGAACCAATTAACCGGACTGAATCAGCAGTTAAAGTTTCAGAGTAAACTGATAATGTAGTTTGAGGCAGTCAATTTTGATTGACAGTCCTTCAGAAATATTCTTAAATGTTGTCAGTGTATCAATTGTAATGGTAAATTCAGCTTGGGAAGAAAATGATATTTTGAAAAATTGGCTATAAAATCCAGGGACCCGAGAAGCCTGGTCACCTTTCAGCAACCTAAGGTATTTATGAATACTACAGGTTTCGTGTAACCTCAGAATAAAGGAGTTTAAGATATCGAGACACAAAAAGAAATGTTAGAAATAAAATCTTCATACACTAAATAATAATTTATTTCGCTCCTTTGTACAACAGTATCTCAGTTTGATAGCAATATTTATAAAGCAAAGACGATTGAACCGTTGCGAAAGGGGCCAGCATGGCCTCACAATATTTTAAAAAAGTTGATGAGTATAAATAAAGCACGCCTAGACACCCCAATATTGTATTTAAAATCGTTTTAGACTGGTTCTGATAACCATCATCGACCGTAATACAATGGGTAATTCTGATCCGCCGTCAAGCCCATGGTTATTATTACGTCAAGATAACTTCAATAACGTCATTATTACGCATTGATAACGTAACAATGATTTGACGAAATAATCATGACTAAAAACAAGGACAACTATCATTTCAGACTTTTAAAACATTTATTTATTCAAGTTGTTTTTAATTAAAGTAACAGGGATGATATTAAATATTAAAAGTGCAAGTATCGCATCTGGAGGGGGAATCACCCACGATTATCCCCAAATTTAATTAAAGACAGAGTAAAAACCCTGAGAATATTCTTCGGGGCAAACGAAGAAAAAGAAAATTGTAAACAAGTAAAATTAAAAATAAAAGAGAGTGTCAAATCTGGGCACTAACGTCACTCGGTATAATAGAGCGTTCACAAGTTGCAAAACATTTATGTACTCTATTTTGACATAATAAACTATATAGACATAACAAATGAGCACTATAAACACTAGATAATGAAATAACAGACTACAATTGGAATTTCAATTTTCACTATGTACAAAAAAACTTCTTTATATATGTCTAATTGAAGGGGAGGGCTAGCATTACCCAGCCCACTCCTAATAAAATGCAAAAACATCTAAAATAGGTTTTAAAAATAAGTTGCACACCATAAACTCCATGGGAAGCATTGTACATTTTTTGGGTTGGATTTGGATTGAGGAACAGACAAGACATATACACAAACAACAAATTAAGTAAGAAACTAGAAGCAGCCAATTCTTTTAGAAATATTATGGAATTACTGTTTAAAAAAATATTGGGACCAAAAAGTTTTTATGGGAACTAGAGAAAATTAAGACATATGACTGGATTAGAGAAAATATAACTAAACACTTAAGAAACAAAGTAGAAATATAATTTTGTGCAGTACATTGGAGCAGTTTGGCGGCACCGGACGAACATAAGATCACCCAAAATGCAAACAATTATATGTAAATACCTCCACAACGCCTGGATAAGACTCCAGTTAGCTGCCCACTATGCAGAAAGACCCCGTTCACCAAGTACCATACTATGACACAGTGCGACGGAACTAAGGAAGAAAGTCTAAAACTAATACTGGAAATCTTTAAGGTCGACAAATATAGCAGACGGCAGATACTCTTCATAGATAGAAACTTTTTTTAAAATAACGGACTACATTACAAAACGATGTAAGCTTGTGGACCAATAATTACGATTAAGAAAAAGAACAACACTTTTCTTACTTCAAAATTCTTACTTATAATAACAAAAACTTAGGGAATTACGGACGCAGGGAAGCTTAATGGGGAACGTACATAATGAGGACGTCATAGGGCTATATCTTAAGGCGCTTCGCGAAGTGGACAGGAGTGTGGAAGAGTTTGAAAAGGGCCTTATTAAGGAAATCATAATAATTAGAAAAATAGTATATCTAGAATAGCAACTTAACCTCGGATATCTCTTTTCCACAACACTTGCAACTCCCTTACTGCACAGAGAACCCAATTTGTGGGTACTATAAACCCTTTAGAAAATTTCTTAATTACAAATAAATAAATAAAAAGAGACTACCCAACTCGAGTCGGGAGAAATACGATTTACAATTTTAAAAAATGTACGGAATCCGACTCGAACAAAGTCGTACTCAGAAAACTAAATGTATAATGCAAAAAACGACACGGTAAAATACATTCGTTAAAAAATAATTTTCTTTTATCTAAATAAATATAGTACACCGAACTTTGCTGGTAATTCAAAACATTTATATAAATAAATGGAAGAAGAAAAAAAGAAGAGTGATGATCCGACTTGATGTGTGTGTGTGACCTCTAGAAAATGTCGACAGTATGTACTATGGCAGGGACTCTGAGGATAGGTGAATACAACCTACTCGGATGAACAAACCCTACATAAACACTAGAGGAAATACGTTATTTAAATGGAAAAAATAATATTTAATAAAAGCATATAACTACACATCAGGGAGATAACACCACCACAGAATCAATTTTTTTTTTCAAATTGGGGGGAGAGAGCACCAGACAGATGCCACCACCACCACCCCCCCCCCAAAAAAAGTATCGTATCGCCTGTTCACAGCAAAATATTTCGGAAAATATACAGTAGCTAGTATATATGTATGTACCGTGTTCACTTTGCGCTAAGCGCGTCTCATATTTGCAGACGACATTGATGGTCTTGCAGGCAGTGAAAACGAACTTGCCATCTTAGTGAAGAACTTGGATGAAACATCTTCCAGATTTGACATGGAGATAAGTGCTGAGAATACAAAGCTGATGACAAATAGTGGCAAACAAATCTCAGCCAAGATTAAAGTCAGAGGACAGGAACTGGAAACAGTGGGCCAGTTCAAATAAATTGGTTCCATAATCTCAGAAGAGGAATCAAGGGCAGAATGTTTGTCATGAGCAGCACAAACAACGCCAGCTATTTCAAAGCTATGACCCATTTGTAGAGACAAGAATATCTGTCCGAAAACTAAAATCAGACTATTGAGAGCACTTGTCATCTCATTATATTTGTATTCATGTGAGGCCTGGACCCTGACAGCAGAAATACAACGAAGAATCCAGGCACTTAAATGATATGCTACAGAACGATCCTTGACATCTCTTACATGGACCACATCACAAATGAAGTAGTGCGTAACACCATCGGGCACAAAGTAGGCCATTATGAAGACCTCCTCACCAATGTCAAAAAGAGAAAGCTGAAATGGTATGGCCATGTCACTAGAGTCAACAGTCTATTCACAACAGTACTGCAGGGCAGAGTCCAGTTTAACAGAAGGAGATGTCTACATCTCCTTCTGTTAAACTGGACTCTGCCCTGCAGTACTGTTAAAAAACTGGACTGACAACATCATAGAATGGATCAGAAAAGTTATGCGGAGACACATGCATTGACACATGATCGAGACAAGTGGAGGGAACTAATCCGATGTTCAGCAGGACCGTGCCTCAACGACCACACTAGGTCAAGAAACTGATGATAATGCAGCTGCTGCCGCTGCTGCTGCTGCTGCCGCTGATGATGATGATGTCGCTCTATTAAAAGAGAAACGGGGATTCCGTCAACATAGATAACTAAACAATACAAATAAGCAGGAAAAAACTAGCGAAGGTATGCGTTACTAGCTATTTGTACCATCAAAAAGCAAAGAACATCATTAGAAAAACCTCTGTATTGACTAATATTCCCAATGATATTATATACGATTCGATACATTGTGAGATACATCCAAGATAACCTGAGAGCTGGGAAGGTTGATAAACTAAACAGCCAGACAACAGAAACGAACATCCTTGTTCTCAGAAACCTGAATAGAGTGTAGTTATGGCAAAACATGCAAAAACGATAGAGGGTTTAAAGTTCACCGTTCTAAGACGGACTGTCCTCCGATCCTGAATCTAAAAAACGCACTGGTTAACCTGGTGAGACGGAGAAGTAGATGGTCCAGGATACATACCATATTGTTCAACACCTCCAAGTGCTAGAGGATGAAAACAAATTCAGCAATGAGGTAGAGAATATAGATGATTCGGTGGATTTGAGAGGTCGGACTAATCTTTTAACATGGGTATGGTCTTCAAAGATAAATGAGAGTGTTAGTCGACAGAAAATAAGAGTAAAATGGTCGGTGAATTTAAATAAAACAGTTTGGAGACGGTTTGATGAGGACGCAGACAAACTATTGAAGAAAGACTGGCAGGACGTGTTGATGGAAAGGCATATATAATTCACAAACCCACACAAACCCAGTACAGGTAAACAAACAAAGAAACAATTTAATCAATTACATAAAACAGCTATCAGAAGTCATTACATCTGGAATATGCTCTGCTTTTAGAAAACAAAACTTTCTCGAATTACAAAGGAAAGCTCACATGGGTTTAAATAAAATAGCTTCGTTGTTTACTGATAGATTTAGATCATCATAGGATTGAGTGAACATTCCATGTCAAGGTCATATACGATTGCTAACCTGTTTCTTCGGTTCGCTCTACTTCCACTGTAGATGTCCAGACCCCTGGATCTCAGGATTCTATATTTCAGAATCCGTCTTAGGATGCTCTCGGAATTGATACGTCGCAGGAATACGTCACAAAATAATACGTCACAGGAGCTATTTTCACCCTTTTCTTTCAACGTTCCTCCCTCTATCTCCAATTTACTTCGTCGGTTTCCTTCAGTTTTTACGAGGGAATGTTTTGCAAATTTCGCGTAGTCTACTCTGGTTTCTCTTGCAGAAAAGCTTAGACTAATTAAACTTTTCGATGTGGCGATATTAAAACCTAGGACATTTTGTGTGGGAAACACGCCCCTGAATTAGCGTAACAAATCTGAGTCTGATATCTCTGTAGCCTTTTCAGAGACGCCAAAATCGGTGTCAGCTTGACCTGGTAGTTTGATAGTTAGAGAGTTTCTGCTATTTTTCAATTGTGACAGCTTTACCACGAAAATAAAGTTTACTGTATCCCTAATAGTCCGTCTTGCTGCTGTGAAAAGAAATGCTTAATTAAGAATAACATTCTCTCCTCAAAAGGACATTCCGAACATTGTAGTATGGCGCCTGATATGCGCCTGTTCTCCATAAATCTAAATTAATGGCTATCTGGTCTTAACTAATTTAATCTTGTTAGATCGCCAGAAAATTTTCATCTTCACAATGCAGTTGGCTATTTTACGAAAGAGACCTGGTTCTTCTTATGCTGATGTTAGCATTGTTGATTGTTCCACTGTTGTATGTGTTCACTTTTTAATATCCTCAGCACGTTCCCCGATTTCTTTTTGTGGTTGAATCAGCAGAACAAATGTTTGTTCAAAGCTCACTGTTAGGTCTTTTCTTTCAGTATGTTACGATTGTAATATGTCTGACACTATTGCGGCCTTCGATAACATTAGCAATCAATTCCTGGTGTTCACGAGCGGTTTTACGGCGTCGCTTCTCATAAACTTCAGTGACATCACTGGCGGATATGTTATATCATTGTTTTGATTCCTATAGTGTTTTATATAAACTCGCACGATATTGTCCCAATCTAACTGGAAGTTCAGATCAAGTCAATAGTGAAAAGCCTATACGGGTCCTTAGTGATCTGCGTAAACATGTCACGAAATTCATTCCACGAATAGTTGCTTGCGTGGAAAAGTCGGAAATTTGTTAAATTCTTCTAAAATACAATAATGTCTTCGTATTGTAGGGTATGCCGCACAAATATATACTACAAATCCAACGCTTGTTCAAGCGCGTAATAAGAGCTGCAATCGCTGCCACTTGTGTGTTCGATGTGGAGCAAACACGTTCACGTTTACTAAACCAAGTCACCGGCGGTAATTTCGTGGCAGCATTAACGAAATTATATGGACACCATGGAGTAAATATATTGATAAAAGACATACCTGGATACATTACAGGCCCGGGACATGGCTTAATACACGACTTGATTCTAACAACCAACCAAACCCTAGTTAAGCACCAGTGAATGGTGTGGATACTGCATGTTACCCATATGACGTTGCTTATAAGACATCAAATGATATCTGTGTAAGTCAATGTACTGATATGGATATCAATCATGACGTAAATACGATTAATCCTACAATCGAAGAACGTATCGCAAGATGGAGGTATCAGAGCCAAGATTTTTTTTCAGTGGTAGACACGATGCATTTAGCAAACCCTTACAAGGTCAAAGGTCCACTCATTATGAGTAAATTATATTGATACAAAGAAACATACATGAATGCAAAAAGTCGACATTGTCAAACATACTACAGTCCTCTTGGGTATTGGAAAGGTGTAGCCATTTAGCATGTGTGGCAAATGTCATTCATGGAAATTCCCGATTATGGTTGGCCAAAGAAACAAATTTCACCTTCAGTACAAAGAACAGTTTCACGTGGACAATTTGCTTTTCATACGCCTTATGATGTTCATCACGCGAATATCTTAATGTTTTCATTGATCAACAAGGCTGTATACGACAAAGTGATTTCTGCACAAACATGTATGCATCAGCCATTGATTATTTTGCAAGCATATAAAAATTAGCTACACCGTTTACGTCTGTGGATTCAGCAAGTTTTGAGTACAAGTTCGTGTTGGACATTTCAATATACAATGGAACGATTTAATCGCACACTTGCAGAGTGATGTTTGATCATCAGTACGCGCAGGATTGTCAATGCGACCTCGAAGTGATAGCACTCGAGGTTTACACATCCCTGAAGAACATAACTATCTGCTTGGTGTAGTTACAGGCGTCATATCGGAAACTTTGCTCGAGAAGTCTGATAATTGATATTATCAAATTCATTTGCAAGAGTGCATTATGCAATAATAAACGTCACTGGTAGTTATATGGATCATCAACGAGTTAATGTTGGTACAAAATATCATTGTTTGGAATAACACTTTTTGGTAATTTTGACACAGTGGCAGCTGTTTACATTATTAAGTGGACATCATATCCCCATGGTTAGGAAGCATGATATGATTTTTTTTGGGTGGTGAATTTGTAATTGTATATTAAATTAGCTGTGTTTGGTTCCTTTATACGTGCCAGTGACGTGACAATGGTCACGTACCTTTTCATTAGTCCCATGGGGACCATCGCATATCCAGCTAATAGTGCCTTTATAATACTTATTGATATCAAATTCATCTGCAAACATAAATAAAATAAATTCCAAATTACTATCAGCCCACGGTGGCTAAAACGACCCATCACACAAAGGTACTACATCAACTCGAATATGACCAGACATTATGCTTTTGTATCCAAAACCATCAAAATGTCTTGGAGTGTTTGAAACTTTCCTCCATAATATTTGCTTCATTGCTTTTAGACAAGGGCTTCTAAAACTTGTTCCCGGTATTTTCGCTGCTCTTCTGTGTCGTTGTACAACATTTTATTGATAAATTAAGGATTGGTGAATTCGGATTCCATTATTCCAATAACATCAAAAAATTTGTTTATTTTTTTCTGCTTTTAGGTGTCTTTATTACCACTAAAATACTCTTATCATCATTGGATTCATTTATTTAACTCTCCTCACCAACATCAGATATACTAGGTGATCATTTTTTCTTGCACCATATTAGATTGATTTATTTTTATATTTTCTGATTATAAGTTAGACCAATTTGACATATTTCCTGTTTTAAAACCGTTCCTAAGATAATTAGTTTATCAATGTGTTTGAGTATGTCTGAAAACGCACATAATATCTTATGAGACTCTTAAATAGGTATTTACGATGCAATCTAAAGAAACAGTTTTTTAAGTTTTCTGCCATATTTTTGATTTTCTAGTCATGTGGCAGATTAACCCCAGTATTAGAGACCGCCATAACGTCCTTCAAAATATTATGTTCGTTTATCGGACTTTATGTAATTCTTCAATATAAAACGTATTCTCTGCTATATTTTCTACATTTTTTAAAACTATTATCTGCCAGTATAATATTCGTGCTACACTGTAGTTCTCTCGCTGCAGTAAACATAAATAAATAACCTACTTTCTGTTGTTTTAATAGTATTGTTGAAAGCAATCATGTTGGCCTGATTGAAAACTGCACCATGCGGTTTATTATCTGGAAACATCTGTACATAGCAAACCTTGTATTATCTATAGTATTGCGTCACTGGTATATAAATTATATAAAAAATACATAAGAGAGCTTTCCAGCATAACAAGAACACAAATCCAGAACTAAAATTATTCCAAACGCCCGTGAAGTTTGGTTTCAAGAATGCTGATATTATAACAAGGTGAGATAATATAACAGTCTGAATCAGACCGATAATTCAAAAACCGAAATAATCAGCTAAGAGGCTTCATGCTTGTAGGCCAAACATATGATTTCAACATTTATCCGTATCTTTTATTCCGTGTTTCCTAGTCATTAGCGAAACGATAATTGAGATACCCATTTGAAATTGATAGATAGATAGATAGATAGATAGATAGATAGATAGATAGATAGATAGAATGGGAGGTAAATATGTTCTGACCCCAAAATGTAGTTCTTGTAGTGCAAAAATATTGCTATTTTTTCACTACAGTGAAATATCAATATTATTTTAATTAGAAAATCAAGTAATTCACTGCTTAGCATTATATATATATATATATATATATATATATATATATATATATATATATATATACTTTCTCTTTTTTCGGATCTAAACTTGCGTGAATATTTTAAGAAATTGAGACAAGCATATCACCAATTTTTGGTAGAACCTAGATTACGGGATTCTCCATAATTGATCATACATAAACTACGAAATAAAAAAGAAAAAAGACATGAAAACGCCTTTCATGTTACATAATTGGAACGAGAGTAGGAGCATGGTATAAAATATCGACTACTCTTCTGATACAAATATACAGGGTTGGTCCTGTGTTCAAGTGAAGTCGTTAAGTGAAGACCTTCTTACCTAATGAAGCGATACAAGATGTCGCACGTAAATTAATTTTAATAGACTTTATGATTATTGGTGTGTACTTTAGCAGATAAAATCTTGGTTGCCGTTTATTTAGCATAATTATAAGACACGGAAAATTAGCCGCGACGACGTGATTTCAGTTTTTCACCTTCACATTATTAAACCACTATTGCATCTAGATAAGGGTTCAAATAGAGACACGATCGGAATATTATCAGAATAAGCACAAACATCAAAGCTTTTTGTCTCTTTCCATGAGTGTGACGCGTAGTTTTCATTTCATCTATAAAGGATGAATTGGGATTCAATCAAAATTTGTCAATGGGCGAATGTCGAAAGTAAAATATATACATCGATCATATTCCTGGTAAATGATAGCCCTGTGTAGTCATTATTTCAGCATCGTCATCCCTATAAAGAGAATCTTGTGATGGCGTTATGACGATTCCCGTTTAAATCAAGATATAATTTAAGATGAATATTAATAGTAGTAAAATATAATTCCCAGTTGCCAACCCTTGGTTATTTTGTTTCGTTTTCGTTATAACAAAAATTAAAACGCTGCTTACAATCTTTAATAAGCAAAAAAATAAACTAAGGTATTTAATCTCTCTTTAAAAGCAAAATTCAAATCAAGCATAGATGAATGATTTCTAAAATATTTAACAAAAATTAATGTTTAAATACTCCACTGACGCCGATAACTACTATCGGCTGGCCGGCACCCAGAAGCGTTTTCGGTGGTACTATGCCGCCGTTTCCGCATCAGTGTGGAATCATGGAGGATTACGGGCGAAAGTTCCTTGAACGCACCAAGCTAGTTCTGAATATAATCCAGAAAGTAAATTATCTTGGCAAAGTTCAAATATTACAGTTGTATCTGCGGTCGGGACCGCTTGTATTGCAAGTCCACATGGTAATGTGGTTTCATCAACGTGCGTGAATGGCTTTATAGATCAAGATGAACACCAGCACGATCGCCGCGTAAGAGTTCGACCAAAAAAACTTTAGTTTAATCAATACTGGAAAACCATGGAAATTGTGTTAATAGACTGCGAACAATGTAAACTTCAGAGAATGGTTGCTGTTCCGCGTTCGAGTCACGCAAACTATTCCACGACGGATTCAGAGCATGTCCACTGCTAAGAAAGAAAAAATGTAGCTGACGAAGCCTATATTTTCTGGCGTGTTTATCTTAAAGCTCCTGATGTATGAGTTTATCTACGACATTATCAACCTCAGTTACAGTGAAGATACTGAACTGCTGACCACAGGCACGGATTCGTAACTCGAACATGTAACTACAAACGATGGTTATGCGGATTTGTGCCACGCATCGATCGTTGCCAAGTTCGATGTCAAATAAGTTATACGCCGGCTCATTCGCTGTTTATCTATGACGATAAAGTAGTATTGAGGACGTTCAAGAACAATTGTCGGTAAAGCCCATCAAAGAATACGTGAAACTACTCCCAATAAGGTATTTTGAATGTGGTAAGATGTCCCAAGCGTGATTGTGCAATATGATACCTTGTAATATATATATATATATATATATATATATATATATATATATATATATATATATATATATATATATATATATATATATATATAATGCTATACCAGTCTCACAATTTTATATTATCCATAAGTTTAGTATGATTATTTAAGATGTGTCGTACATGTACCTTGTTTCCAATTATCACGTTGCCTCGAGACGGTCCCTCGTTCATTGAAAGCACACGGCTTTGATCGACCGACCGACTCTCATTTGATCCATTCTGATGGTTATTTCAACTCATCTTTATGTTTCGAGTAACTGTTAGTAACTTATGTATTACTATATGACGATATTTGATGATGTCTTAGCTGTTTACAGTGTATTTTTAATCAAATAGTGCCTCCCAGAACGTGCTATGCTACTTCGTAATGACGTCGTTCCCAGTCTTTTTAAGTTGCTTGAGCGCGAGCTGGTAGCGTTTTCGTTTCTAACCAAAATCGGAGAATCTCGAATGTTTCCGTTGTTTGTTTATGTAAACATTAGAGGTTCTCCAAGGGTATAGAGAGTATAAAAAGGGCTCCTGTCATCGCAGACATTCTGCAGCGATCACGAAGCAAGCAGCATGGAGATATCGACCAAGCTAGCGATGGATGTAATACCTCAACCAGCCCTTCATGCGCTATTTGGCCTGGGGGTAGATAAGGCTTCAAATTGGAGCCTAAGGGCAGGAGGGAAAAGATGTACCTTACTGCTCATATGGGATAAAGAGGATAGGTCGAACAACACAGGAGGGAAGCCCAAGTACAGGGGAAATACAGGACAGCAAAGGCGGGAAACCGAACCAGGCACACCCACCCCTCCACCTGCAGCTCAAGAAGGCACGTGCACCAAAGGGTCCCAACAGGATACCACTGTACAGGCGGGCACTGAAAAAATTCTTCAAGAGCGGATAGAATTTCTATCAGAGCAGTTGCAGCTATTAATAAACCAAGTACCATTGCAAGTGGATGTGGCCACGTCACCACTGGTTTATACGGAACCAATACCTGCAACATCACCACCACCACCACCACCACCCCCTGTAAGAAAAGGTAAAGGAAGGGGAAAAAAACCGGGGGTGTTTACATCTACACCTACCACCCCCCCCCCCCACATACATTGGGTTTAGCAGTGGACCTGAATAAAGAATTTGAGGAAGCCGCTACTACCACCACCACTAGCACCATTCCAACTGAAAAATGGGAGGTGCCAGCTAAAACTGCAAGAATGCCAGCAAAAGACAAAGAAACCTTGATGACGAACTTATGCAGGGATCTAGGATTGGAACCACTCTTCGAAGATAAGAGAAAAGCCACGTCACTCATTTTAACAGTAACATACATTGGCTTTCGAAACCTGCAAACTTCGCCACCAAGGGCCAATCAATGGCAATTTGCCTGCTCCATTTTGGCTAGGCACTACTACGAAGCCTATACTGAGCGACCATTTTATCACTTGGTAGACGCAGCAGAATACATCGCCTCCTGCCATGGAATTTATTTTCCAAAACCTGTGAGACGAGAAGAAAGGACTGCTGCCCAGCTGGTGAAAATTGAGGAAAAGCGGGGTACTTTTATTCAATAAAAGTACAAGTCCTTCTAAGGACTCTTTCAACACTGCCATAATAGGGTACTCATTTGGTTACGAGATACCCTTTTGGACTAACTATCCGTGGCCCTAAAAAGCTAATTTGACCTTATTGGTACCTCCAACAAAATTCAAGACCAAAATTACCTACCATTGACTACACTATTATATGTCGCTTAGACATTTTTAATTTTCTAAATTTGTTAGGGACTTACTAAATGTACGCTAATGTACTAGATTATTTAGAATGATAGGATACTAAATAACAATTCTTCAACTTGTATATTTGAATAATTGCAAAGGTGGCTAACACATTATTGGAAGTTAGGTTTGTCCATTAGTAAAACTGGACTAAATTTGAAATAAGTAGGGTTCTCTCGTTTCAGGTGTATGCTGCGTTCGTTGCCTTGCTGTCTGTCTCTTTGCGTGGCCTGTGTGTGCTGCTGTGTCGCCCGCGCCTCCTGGACCTGGACCTTTTCCGCCTTTGCCGCTTCCACCTTGACTAAATTACTAGCGAAATGAGGAAACATTTCCCCTCGCTACCTTACAGCTCGATTGGATGATAGGGGTGGGTGTGTGTGGGTACTATTCCTACCCACCCCCAATATAGGCTTACATTTCCCCTGATAGTTACTTTTTAGTAATTCAGGGGAACGCCTTAATTTATAGTGCATTTAAGCACTTTTAAGGGAGGGAGTAACAACCCCTCCCACCTAAATGGCTACCGATATGGTAGCTATAAAAGTTATACAAATGTCCCTAGTGGACGGTTATAACTATAAAAATCTCACTTCAGGTCAGGCAGACGAGAGAGAGACATAGAGAAAAAGGGGTTAGATAGAGATTGAGACTGATTGCATTGAAATCGAACTGTTCTAAATTTCCTCAGTCATGAATAATTTTATACAGGTAAAATCCCTCTACAAAAGTGATATATTATTGAAATGACAAAATTCGGATTTGTCCAGATTTTGATTTCTTCCAAATTTCGGATTAGCCCTAAAATTCGGATTTGTCCAGATTTTGATTTTACACAAATTTCGGATATGATTTTTACAATTTATTTATATAGTTTAGGTAATTAGGGTTAATACCTTTCTCCAAAAAGATTAATCTTTGATGTTATAAAAACATTAACTTTATTTTATAAAACCTTTATTTTATAAAATCTAGTTCATAAAACCTTGATTCTGAAATTGATGGTTTTTTTTTTTAAAAGATGGCTACAATCTTGTGTATTAAACAAGCCACATTGTTGGATATATTAAATGTATAGTCATAAAGTATACTTACAATTGTGTATGTCAATGTACTTGTGATATTGTGAATATTTCATAAAAACAAATAAGAGAGAGAACACAATAAAAAGTAAAACCTAATTTATTTTGTATTAACTTGTCATAGATAGTACACAGTTCTTCATTCTCCTCTATAAGCTCTTCTGTCGTTCTAATCTTTTATTGTACAGAAATATCAATACAAACACCCCAATAAATTGGTTACATTTATTTCACCTCAAGCCAGTACCAGACGAACCCAGAATATGTTATGAATGAAAGAACCTTAGCAAACGGTATATATTGTTACGACCGTTTGCTAAGACACCATTTGTTACGACCGTTTGCTAAGGTTCTTTCAGTCATAACATATTCTGGGTTCGTCTGGTACTGGCTTGAGGTGAAATAAATGTAACCAATTTATTGGGGTATATATATATATATATATATATATATATATATATATATATATATATATATATATATATATATATATATATATATAGCTGCATCGATGTGAGTTTCTCCCAGCTGGAGACCAAACGGTGGGTTTTCTCTGATGGTAATATTACTAACAAATAGAGGCACCTCGCGATTGTGAATCATTTTGCGATTTCAAAATAAATATTGTTGGTAGTTCTGTATCCCCGGGAACAAATTTAAATTCCTCTCGCACGAATACCTGTTCATCAGTCGGTATTACAGGAAGAATGTGTTGGCTGTCCCGGAATATTAATCCACTCCGAGATCGTACATACATTAATGGACCATACCGACCGGTCAGCAACACAATCTGCATACAGATATCAAAGTGTCTCGGACGGAAGCTAACGCACATGGTTGTAAAATTATTTTATAGACAACGTTGACCGTGTTCTGTCGAATGGAATTAGCGTATTTTAATGCGATCAGACGCGTGTTTGCATTGTTCATTGCTGTTATGGCTCACATATGCCATGCTATCCACTCACAAGACCACTCGAGAGTGTTAACTAGCTGCCAGGTCCGATTTGTCAAACACACCCGTACATACTGCTGCCTAAAAAATCGTTCCTCAAACGTACAGTTAAATAGTTTCACAAAAACCTAGCCTCGATGTATATTAAGTGGTCTATTATGATGCAGCACCTTATTTGCTTTCATAATAACGGCTCTGAAAATTCTTTGCTGTGTCAACCTGCAACCGCTGTGGTTATTTTAGATGCGAAGGCGCACCGATAGTCAAGCGCATATGCGCTACTAACTGATTCTGGGATCACGAGGTAAAAATAAAATATCAGCCTCGTGAACTGTTTTAGGGAGAGTAGGTCTTCACATCAAGCCACCTACGGAAAATCTTTCATGGCACGGTAGGCTGGCTAATCAGCACTGAGCGATCTGTTGGTTAGGTTTTTATGCGTTTCGGGACTTTAGTACGTTGCAGGCAAAGTCCGCTCGTCAGCTACGCTTTCTCATCCATTTTTATTATATTCCGGTTTTACGTTCAATGGCTCGACTTTATCCGCCTCCATTTTTGAATCTTAGCCTTCATACCTCTTTTGACGAACCATCTGGCGATTCTTCCTCCAACACCTGACCGCACGATTGCGTTCAAGTCACTGATGATCTGCAGGTTGATACCTAAGGATATCACTTGATGTCGGTAACATGCATCATCGGTGCAGTTTACAGGTTTACTCCAGGCTTCGATCAATTGTTAGAATGTGATCGCATATGCTGCTATGTACCAAATCTGCAGTAATTTTATCCAAGGTGATGCTAATCGCTAGAATATTAGCCGCAAGCTGTCTCAGATATTTTGGCGTCTTTTGTTACTTTTTTCACATAGGAGACAAGTTCACGCGCTCATTGCACTGTTATTACATTTTACAACCTGGGATGGATTTCCAGTACGAGTTATAATGCAGCTCTGAACACAACCTGATTACATGAGTTATACAACGATTGATAATTAACATGGCATTGACGCGAATGAGATAAACTACAAAAGATTTAAAAGCTCCGCTTTTACCATTATTGACACTTCGTAAGCAAAGAACAGAATGCCTTGGCATGTTTCCGAACTCAGTTCGTATGTTAATAATTGTCCCCACTGTAACCGGGAATATTCATCTGTTGTTGAATCTGATCATGAGATCGTTACTGTGGGATGGGTATACTGTGATTGCACCACCCACTGATTACACTGGTCGCCATGTTTTATAATGTACGATTTATTATGGATTTTGATGTGCTGAATTAAAATATGACAATTCAAACAACTGATTGGCTACTGTTTCCAAGACTTTTAATATTTTTCATTTTCCGTATCTGTATATTGATTAACTAGTAAGTCTTAATCATAAATTGTAGACCTGGGTCTTTTCATATGTTTATGGTTGCTTTTACGTGATAATATTTCCCCTGTTCTTTTTATGTAACACTTTTTTTAAAAGAGCAAAAGTATTAAATAAATCAAATGTATTATAAAACATAGGGCAAAGTTTAATAATTATTCAGTGCCTACTCGGCGCTTCTTGGCTTGTCTCTTGTATTCTTTAAATGGGGAATATATTGTCGCTTTCCAACAATAGTCTGCAAGCATTGATGAGCTCCGTATGTCCTGACAGTGAGATAGAATTCCTCGATCCATGTCTGTAAATGATGTCAAAGTTGTAAGCAGCTAGAGCAGCTAATTATCGATGCGGACGAAAGTTTGGCGGACGAAAGGATATGCATGAGCGGATTGTTGTCGACAGTTGTACACAGTAAATTACTGTCCCTAAAGATAATCATTGAATTTCTCAGTTATTGCCCACGTTATTGCCAGGAATTTCAATCAATGCGCTGAATAATAACTTTTCCTGAATGTTATGAATGATGCATAGAATAAATATGGCCAGAGTTCCATATGTATTATTATATGATGCAGTGGTATGTAGCTGGAGTAACCTCATGTACACATCTACTAGCATTGTGACACTAAAAGGGAATTGCATTTCCGTCTGTTTTTGTTTAATCCACTTGATCCAGTTCTCATTTCCTCGTTCCATAATGCACCTTTTCACAACCTCGCCTTCAGCACGCTAAGACACACGGTAGGTACCAAATGTTAGAGCACTTGCCTTCTACTCCAAGAAAAGAAAATACAAGTCCAGTTTTCGCTGTAAGAAATCTGGTGGTTTATTGTGCGTGAGGTTGCTAAATAGAGATAAATACATTTATTCTGCTTTCTTACACCCTGCAAATGCAATACAATTACATTTATGAAAAATATACATAACAATACCGTCACCAGTGAATGAATTATTGTTCTGCATCCGTACATTGATTCCGTTTACAGTACATTCAATACGAATGACTTGCTACCTCTTAAATTTGTAAATTATCCATATAGAGAGATAGTGGACCAAATAAAACTAACCATAAAATCAGAGCAATGGTAGAGAGCAGACAGACAGACAGACAGACAGACAGGCGTATGAATACAATCATAGGCTCAAAAAAGAATATGCAGACTGACAACCTATTAAAGGTACTAAAATACATCAACATACATGTCATAAAAATATACGGAGTACATATTTTTTTTATAAAAACGATACATTAACTATATTATAAATCTATGTACCTTATTATATGTGAATAAAAGTCAAGTCACATTTTTCTTTGAAGCAAGAGAATCATCAGGCTTTCTTTACTGCAATTCCTTGACCAGCACACCTCAGAAGCTCTAATGGAATGACCACAGCTAATATGATGTTCATGCTATGTTGTTATACAGGAAAACCTAATCTTCAATTTTTCAGCCACATTAAAGGTGATAGACTTTCTTAACTGCCCAAACCCAGCCTTAGATTTATTCATAGATTCAGGCAAAGATATATTTTATTAATTTCTGTTTTAAACTGAGATCCCTTACCTTTATAACTCACTTATCCACCACCATTCCCAAGGCAAGGATCGTATATACTGATCCAGTGTCATATCTTTCAAAGCCATTCAACACTTTTAAGCATCATTTTCGTACTCATTGACACATGATAATAAGATTGATTACATTTATTTCGGAAGCATGTTGGCTGTTGATGATAATTATCAGCTCTATAATGATGTACACAATGGGAACGCGAGGAGCTTGTCGTCCATCAATGATTTCTTTTTAGCAATCAATGAAGCCCTCGCTTTTGACGACCATGACCCCAGCGCGAATAATAGTGTCGTGTATGATGATATGGTACTTGAATATCAATTACAATCAGCGAGAATATTTTCCAGTAGCCGACACAAAAACACAGCCCTGACCTATGTGACACAACTACACGTGCACCTTTAGCATGATGATTTTTCTTGGTGTTATTTCCCAAATATTTATGGACCTGGTGTACTGCCAACCACGAGTGGGATGTGCTTTGAAATACGTTTACATGATTCCCCGCACGCAGGAAACCGAAATCATTAATTTGAAATTGACAACAGGACATGGGGCTCATTGGGTCGCACATGTGGTAACGCTTCTGGATCTTTTGTATTTTGCTTCGTACGGTCGTGCATTTCAAAGTAAAAGTTGTTAATTATTTAACTCGGAGAGAATCTTTGAATATTTGTTTAAGATTTATTGATGCAAGTGGTGATGAGGCTGCAAATGTTGGACCGTCTAACAGGGAATACGAACATTAATTGTGATGTTGATCCACTTATTAAAGAATATTTGCATGAAAAGGGTTTTACCAGGCCTTCATTTAAGCATAAATATTATGTACGTGAGGGTAAGATAGAAATTAACCATTGGACACACCGTAATTTAACAATATCAAATGAAACTAGCTTGGAACCGTTGCATTATCACGTGAAAACGCCCAGTCATAGACCACACGGTCAGACGTTAAAAGCGCTCAGGGATTGTTTCCCCGATCATGAAATGGAATACATCGACCTAAACATGTTGAATTCCCCGTTAATTGTGTTAAATCAACATTCACTCAAATAAGAAAAGAAAAATCACGAATGTCATTCAACATGGACGCACTTGTTCACGTAGCAATTCTTGGACGAAAATTAGAACGATCGTTTCAGACACCAATCAAATGTGCAATCGGTATGAGTCTAAGTGAACGTGGTACTTTGCCCCACCCCCATCCCAAAGTTGAATAGTTAATATTCATCAAATCTATATTCTCGATTGCATGGTAGAAGCTGACATAAGAAGAGTAATTGGTTGATTGTGTGAAGAAGGTCAGCCGGTCGATCACTTATACATAAAAGATCACATTACTAATAACAGAACTATGATGGACCCTCGAAGTTAATGAAGTTAACAAATAACAGAAGTGGAACAACAGTTGCCTGATGAAATCACATCGAGAAAGGCTGTACTCGCGAAATACAAACGAATATGTGCTGTCATGGCTGCGATTTGTGAAATCGCCAAGGAAACAATTGTGTTAGTATAACTGATGTACTCGTGAATAACAATCTATTCGAAACTTCTTAATTCTTAAAGTTACGTTAAAAATCAAAATCAAAATCACACACACACACACACACACACACACACACACACACACACACATATCAATGCATAGGCACTGTACGTCTATTCCAATGTATAGGCGCTGTTCATCTTTTCCATTATAATGGGACTGTACATATACTCCAATGTGTAAGCACTATAAGTCTTTTCCAATATACGGGGACTGCACATCTGTTCCAAGATACAGGGACTGCACATCTGTTCCAAGATACAGGAACTGCACATCTGTTCCAAGATACAGGGACTGCACATCTGTTCCAAGATACAGGGACTGCACATCTGTTCTAAGATGAAGGGACTGCACATCTGTTCCAAGATACGGTGATTGCTCATCTGTTTCAAGATACAGGAACTGCACATGTGTTCCAAGATACAGGGACTGCACATCTGTTCAAAAATACAGGGACTGCACATCTGTTCCAAGATACAGGGACTGCACATCTGTTCTAAGATGCAGGGACTGCACATCTGTTCCAAGATACGGTGATTGCTCATCTGTTTCAAGATACAAGGACTGCACATCTGTTCCAATATACAGGGACTGCACATCTGTTCTAAGATGCAGGAACTGCACATCTGATCCAAGATACAGGGACTGCGCATCTGTTCCAAGATGCAGGGACTGCACATCTGTTTCAAGATACAAGAACTGCACATCTGTTTCAAGATACGGGGACTGCACATCTGTTCTAAGATACAAGAACTGCACATCTGTTCCAAAATACAGGGACTGCACATCTGTTCCAAGATACAGGGACTGCACATCTGTTCTAAGATGAAGGGACTGCACATCTGTTCCAAGATACGGTGATTGCTCATCTGTTTCAAGATACAGGAACTGCACATCTTTTCCAATATACAGGGACTGCACATCTATTCTAAGATGCAGGAACTGCACATCTGTTTCAAGATACAGGAACTGCACATCTGTTCCAAGATACAGGAACTGCATATTTGTTCCAAGATACAGAGACTGCACGTCTGTTATATGGACTATGCATCTATTCTGTTGTATTGGTATTGTAAATCTATTTTTATGCATAGAAACTGAAAATATATTCCAATGTATAGGGACTGTCCTCAGCTACAATATATAGGTTGCAAAATATGAATAACATACACAATGCATAAGAATTTTATGAAGGTTTATACGGGTGCTATATGTACTCGCTTACAAGTCAGATCCAACTGTTACCAACATAGACCGTGATTTACGGTTGCATAATGAACGGGGAGATATGGTTCTATGTTGTTTGTTCTACTTATTACTCCTAACAAACTGTATACTCAGATCTGCATTCGGAGTATGCAGCGGTAGATCTGCTTCTGTGCCATTTGCAGCTAGGCTAGATTTGTAGGTGAGTACATAAGGTATTTCTTTCTTCGATCCTTAATGCATTGGTTCATGTGTAAAACAGTAAGACTGCCTTTTACTGTTTTCAAAGGGAATCATTCGACACAAAGGAAATATTCATTTTGTGTAGAACAATATGAAATCGACAAGGAAAAAGTAAATAAATTGTTGTATATTGCTCTTCGCTGTATTCCAATGAACCTGGTAACATGGAAACATTGAAATGAAGCTACTGTTAACATTGATATATGAAGCGTTGGATTAATTTATCGTGTCCTATCATCTGGTGCAATCTCATGAAATGAGTTCGCTGATCTGGCTGTCGTGGCGGTTCTTTGAATGTTTACCGATATCAGCTTCATCAATGGAACACACAGGCTTCAGTACGATTGTATCAGATATTATTTAATTTCCTTCAAAGAGTTAATAAGATATGACATTGTCCTAGACATTTCACCACCGATGAACACCTTTTGTTTCTAACGAAAGTAAACTTTTGTATGTCATCATATATACATTTATTACAACAGCATATGCAGAGGCAGTGTTAGCAGTATGCGGGGCTTAGGGCCGACCATGACATCGCGGGTCCAGAGTATAGCTTGACAAACACGTAAGAACGACCTTCGGCCTAAATCGCGGGGCCCCCTCAAGAGCCGTGCCTGGGGCTGTTCCCCACTTGCAACCCCCAAATGACATTCATGAGCAAAATGTATCTCCAACAGAAAACAAATGGAAGCAAACATGTTTTAATGGACAGTTTGACTTGAAATAATATAGTCTTGCTCTTTCCTTCTCTACTGTCTTCAAAGGAATACTCGTGCACTCTATCCGTCCATATAATAATGATGCTTCTCCCTTGTAAGCTGTCCTCAAAGGAAGACTAGGGCAATATATATTACCATATAATAGAGTTGCTTCTCACTTGTAAACTAGGGCAATATATCTTACCATATAATAGAGTTGCTTCTCACTTGTAAACTACGGCAATATATCTTACCACATGATAGAGTTGCTTCTGACTTGTAACGTCCCCTCAAAAGAAAGACTTGGGCAATACATCTTATCATATAATAATGTTTCTTCTCATTTGTAAAATGTCCTATCATATCATCAACATACACCATTTATATTCCCCGTTGATTGGGAAGCTTCATATTTTCCTGTTACCAACATCTTACCATTTTATATTTAACTATTATGGTTTTTATATCGCTGGTCGATATTAAACCTTTCGTATTTTTAAACATATAACGTATTGTATGGCGCTAAATAGCCTAAAAGTGCTGGTATGCCGTTAAAAAAAATTCAATTAATCAATGACGTAAACTGTCCTCATAGGATGTCTACGTCACTATATGCTGCCACATAATAATGTTGCTTTTCACTTGTAAACTGCCCTCAAAAAATGCCTACGGCAATATAACCTTCCAATAATAATGTTGATTGTAAAGTGTTTTCAAAGGAAGACTAAGGCATTATATCATAGCATATAATAGTGTTGCTTCTCTTTTGTAAAGGGTCCTCAAGGGGAGAACGTGGGCACCATATTCTAAAATATAATAGTGTTGTTCTCCCTTGTAAAGAGCACCAAAAAGAAGACTGGGACATTATATACTACAATATGATAATGTTGATTCTCCCTTGTAACCTTCCTTCAAATGACGACCTGGGCACTATATTATATCAATAATAATGTTGCTTCGCCCTTGTAACCTTCCTTCAAATGACGACCTGGGCACTATATTATATCAATAATAATGTTGCTTCGCCCTTGTAACCTTCCTTCAAATGACGACTTGGGCACTATATTATATCAATAATAATGTTGCTTCGCCCTTGTAACCTTCCTTCAAATGACGACCTGGGCACTATATTATATCAATAATAATGTTGCTTCGCCCTTGTAACCTTCCTTCAAAGAACGACCTGGGCACTATATTACATCAGTAATAATGTTGCTTCGCCCTTGTAACCTTCCTTCAAATGACGACCTGGGCACTATATTACATCAGTAATAATGTTGCTTCGCCCTTGTAACCTTCCTTCAAATGACGACCTGGGCACTATATTATATCAATAATAATGTTGCTTCGCCCTTGTAACCATCCTTCAAATGACGACCTGGGCACTATATTTTATCAATAATAATGCTGCTTCGCCCTTGTAACCTTCCTTCAAATGACGACCTGGGCACTATATTATATCAATAATAATGTTGCTTTCCCTTGTAACCTTCCTTCAAATGACGACCTGGGCACTATATTATATCAATAATAATGTTGCTTCGCCCTTGTAAAGCGTCCTTAAAAAATACTAGGTTCCTATATACTACCATATAATAATGTTGCTTCTCTCTTGTCAACTCCCCTCAAAGGAAAACTAGGGCCTTATATTATGCGGTATAATAATGTTGCCTCTCACTTCTATAGTGTCCTCGGAGGAAGACTAGGACACTTTATCTACTAACCGATAATAATGTTGCTTCTCCCTTGTCACGTGTTCTCAAAGGAAGACTATGGCAATATAACATACCATATAATAATGTTGCTTCTCCTTTGTAAAGTGTATTCAAAAGAAGACTAGGACACTATCTCGAACCAATATTTAATCTTAATTCTTCTTTGTAAAGTGTTCTCAAAGGAAGACTAAGACACTGTATCCTACCATTTAATAGTGTCGCTTCTCCCTTCTAAACTATATACAAAGGAAGACTTGGACGCTAGATCCTAACATATAACAGCGTTGGTTCTACCTTGCCAGGCGTCCTCAGAGGAGGATTAGAGCACTATATATTAGCATAGACTAGTATTGCCTCTTGTAACGTGTCCGTAAAGGTAGATTATGGCACTATGTCCTACCGTATAATAACATTGCTTCTCCCTTGTAAACTGCCCTCAAAGGAAGACAAGAGCACCATATTCTACTGTACAATAATGTTGCTTCTCCCTTGCAAAGTGTTCTCACGGAAAGACTAGAGCATCATATCCTACCAAATAGTAACGTTGATTCTCCGTTGTAAACTGCCCTCAAACGAAGGCTATATCCTTTAAAGACTACGGCACTAAATCCTACAAAAAATGTTGTTTCTCCCTGTAATCTGTCCTCAAAGGAAACACTTGGGTACTGTATCCAAACATGTAATAATTTGGCTTCTCCCTTGTAAAGTGTCCTCAAAAGACGACTTGGGCACTATATCCTACCATATTGTCATGTTGTTCTCCCTTGTAAAGTGTCATCAAAAGACGACTTGGGCACTATATCCTACCACATTGTCCTCAAAAAGAAGACTTAGGCACTCTATCCTAGGACGACTACGACACTATATCCTATGATATAATAATATTGATTGTCTTTGTAAACTGACCTCAACGGAAGTCTAGGGTGCTGTATCCTACTATATAATAATGTAGAAAGTAGTTGCCAATGGAAAAGGATATGCTTAACTTTGTTATGGGTTTATGTGAACAAGTTTTTCGTGTACTAATATGCTTTCCTATGCTATTTTATAGACCCTAACACAAAGGATTTGTTCTGATTCCTGCAGTTACTGATGTACTGAAACGGTATATACAACTTCCTACTCCAACGGCAAATTTTGAAGGCATGTATATTTTCTTCATAGATCGTTTCGAACACTGTTGTATTCATGTTTATACCAAGATAGGATGAGGAAATAACGTTCAAATTTCTAGAAACATCAGTTTCAAATGAAGAGAGAGAGAGAGAGAGAGAGAGAGAGAGAGAGAGAGAGAGAGAGAGAGAGAGAGAGAGAGAGAGAGAGAGAGAGAGAGAGAGAGAGAGATGTTATCGGAACTGTTGGGGAAATTAAAAGCAAACAATCAGGATCAAGCAGTATACAAATTATGTATGTACATGTACTCACATTAAATTAAATGTATATTTTTGTTTTCAAATCCAATACTATTTTTGTTTAATAAAAGCTTATTCAATTCAGATTATTTTATGTTATATGATTTAACTATCAACAGGAATCTTAAAGACGAGATTTATAGATTGCGATGGACTTGTACAATGGTGGCCAGGCACGGAATTGTGTCACGTAATGAGCAGGTCGTGTGTGTGTGTGTGTGTGTGTGAGAGAGAGAGAGAGAGAGAGAGAGAGAGAGAGAGAGAGAGAGAGAGAGAGAGAGAGAGAGAGAGAGAGAGATTTGACGTACCTTTAAAAACATAAGTCATATCTCTACGATGTCTTCAGTGTGGCTGTTAATATTGATGTCTAGCACTGCGACATCTTGTCGCAGACATTTAGCATCATGTCCAACTCAGTCACAATATCCTAACACCATGCCGACCAGTCAAAACACTAACCTCTTAATGCTGAGAAGTCTAGCGAGGAGCTGCAAGTTCCATTTGTATTAGTCTTTCGTATGACCCAGACGGGATTCTAAAACGGGGCCTCCTCCATCCGAGGTGGACGCTCTAACCAATGAGGCCACTTCTACATATAGAAACTGTTACCTGAACTATGACACAACAGAATGTTCTGGAAAACTGAAATGTCCGATGGACCATTTCACCAAATTGTTAACAAGTGCATTTCTAGAACGTTTCTAAACTCGTATAAAAAGGTCAGGTCTTGAATTCAAATTCTAGTAAACATCTTGTTTACTTCTTAGAACGATGACAAAATCACAAATGAAAAACCTCAATCACAGACAAACGTTAAGCTTACAAGACAGGTATACATATCACATCTAAATTTTGTTAATGTTAGGATTGATTTTATTGTTAGGATTGATTTTTTAGTAAAATTAATAAGATTGCTATTTTCTTTAAATTGTATTAAAGTAATGTTTATTCAAAATATATTAACAGTAATTTTATTTATTATATGGAACGAAGATAGTTTCTGTGTAAGCGAAAAATAAGCAATGTATATTGCCAAAAACTACTAAGATAACTGAATCTTACCAATGTACAATTTGTGTGGAATTAGGTTATAAAGCAACATCTTACTGACCATCTATGAGTCAGCCCCTAAGTCTTATCAGTAAAACATATATTCCATAACCCAGGCATTGGCAAAATTCCAATTCGGTTAATAAAAGTAGAACAAATCTTTAAATAACTTCGGTTGCTGACGTAAATCAGAATGGTTCTTATCTAATGATGGACAGACGTCGCTACAAAATGGTTCTTATCTAACGATGGACAGATATCGCTGCTGGCTTAGTATGTTAAGACATCGTTGCTGACTTTGTATATGATGGGATTATTATATTTGGTCCTGATTTGTGCCAAACGAATATAAATAAACCACAAATTTGATTTTTACCTTATGTCAGACGTAAAACAAACCGGTTTTGACCGGATGAAACTGATCCTTACCTGATGAGAGCGGACATATTTTCCCACCGGTACTTTAACCCTGACACAGGATGCATATAAATAGACCACGCATCAAAGGGTCAGGTCAGTTCCGTACCGACGAGAAAATAGATGTCTGTCTTTTCTTCATAGGTAAAAAAAATTGTATATGTGGTAACTTCTTTAGGAATAAGTACTTTTAATGTTTGAGATTTTAATAGTAACATTGTTATGTTAGCAACATTGTTCACTTAATACTTTTATTTATAATATATTGTAACGGAATGTTTAAATGTTCTAAAGAATTTATAATTAATTATATTTATGTAATTTTTATTGTAAAGGTTGAATTCGCTACCAACTTCATGTTTTGATTTAATGATTGAAAATAAAGTATTCTTTAAGTAAGAAAGAATATTATCTAGCAATATATTTTAAATCTATATTCTATTTTAAAATAAGTAAAATGCATTTCCTTAAATTAACTGTTACATTAATTACAGTAATTACATCTTATACTTTGGCTATCTTGAAATTGATTGAGAATTAACCATTTGTATAATATTCTAAAATGCAGAAGTTATACGAATAAATGAAGTTAGAAAGCTTAATAAGGAAAATATAATATGTATTTCATGATTTTTTATTATAAAGTTTTTAGATGTGTTTCTGAAATGTAGTCAATATATGTGTGTTGATTAATTAAATAAAGCCAGCTCCATATCGACGAGAAAATAGATCTTTGTCTTCTCATTTCAGCTTTGATTCCGTACCTTTCCCCAAGACATTTCCATCATCTGGTGACATTCTTTGTCTGGGGACTCATCCTTTTTCTTCTTACTATCTTCCTGAGTTCCCAGCATGTGTTTATGAGATCGATCTATAAGACATTCCAGTGAAACATCTCATAAAATTAATATTATAAAACGTCAGACAAGGACTGTTTGAGATTCTTCAGTTTAAAAAAAACACTTTACTAGTTTGTCCTTACAATTTTTAATTTCGTTGATAAGTCTGTTGGATTGTGAAATATATTTAAAATAAGTTTCTAATACCAAAATGGTCTGGAATACTTTCTATGTTTACCACTGATAAAATAAATATAAGCTATGCATGCAAACGAGCCCAGGTACAAAATGAAATATGACAAATTTGCGTCTTGTTCCACTCTACTCAACCACTAAGAGGTAATGTAGTGTGGTTGCATTTTGGGCATAGTTCCACGTTTGCTAATTTTTTCATGTTAGTTTTATTTGCGAATCATCAGAACAAAATTATACTAAAAGTATTTAAAACTTCAAAAACTTTGATAAATCCATCGCTCGGTCATCTAACACTGTGCATTTATGCGACGGATAGGGAAATAATTGATATTATAGAGTCAATAAAGATATTGTAGTCATGACAAGAATCTGTTTTAAAATTTAAAGAAAACAAACAATACTTAGCCTTTTATTTTCAATCCCTCTTCTGCAGGTCAACATCCTTATAGTGGAAAGTTTTTTTGTTGTTGTTTGATTATGATTTTTGACGTAGCTTAAACAATTTTTCAGTCATATCGCAACGAAGTCTGCAGTGATGCAGTTTATAATGATGTCTGACACTGGAGCATCATGCCGCAGACATGTAGCATGATGTCCCACCCAGTCACATTATCGAAGCAGCTGTTAGTACCACTTTTGTATTTTGGTATGACTCGACCTGGGATCGAACCTATGACCTACCGCTTCTGCGGACGACGCTCTAGCCACTAGGCCACTGGAGCGGTTTATAGTGGTAAGGAATCGCATAGATCGCTAAATGTATATCCTGCTGTTGATGAACAAAAACAGAGAGAACACGTTATATATGTACATACCGTTTACCCAGTTCAACGTCCAGCTTTAAAAAGAGCTTCAAATCATAATGGGGAGTATAGAGCAGGCACTGATGAGTCTGCGCATTAAGTGATGGCAGATCTGGGTCTATTTTGTTCACTGGCTCGGTTCGTGTTATACGAGACCACAAACTGTACTGTTTTATCGAGATCAAATGATATCGCTGTAATTCAATGGAGACCTCGTACTCAAAATGATCAATTTGTCTCATTTCACAAGGATCATTCATTTATTGCAAAACCACTTCATTACTTTCTCCTGTTCCAAATCCTTGATATACTTGTCTTCATAATTGATGAACATAAAGCTTGACACAAGTACTCGAGTCTGGGGTGCAAACAACTTAAGAGTTTGTTAAAAACGATCTTCTTTTAGCTGATGTACTCTTTTCCCCGATGTTTATTAGATCCAATTTATTTTATGAAATAAAGACAACATTATTTTCGTCGATAAACCTGCCAAACCGCCAATGGTTTCAGTGAATATACCAAGGCACAGAGGGTATGAGGTCTTGGCTCTTTCTATTGTATCACCAAGCTGATGCCAAACGTAACATTAAGATCGTCCGTTACCAATAAATAATTGGCATGTTAATAGAATTCAATTAATATTTATTTTTTTCGACCCAATTTCCGTCAACCAATGCATACTATGGCCGTGGTTGCAGAGTGCAGATAAGGGTTTCATGTCATGGAATATTTTGACACCACACCCTTCTTTATTGTTCGTTTTGGCATAATAATGCATTGTAGAGATTAATTGGATGTCAAGTTTTATCTACAAACATTCGACTAGATACGAAATATAAAGCTTTAAAATTGAATAGTTTGGCCATCATAGGAGATATGACTTATGAGTCTCTCTCTCTCTCTCTCTCTCTCTCTCTCTCTCTCTCTCTCTCTCTCTCTCTCTCTCTCTCTCATCGTATATAAAGCCGGCAAACACTGTAATGTTATATATCACATGGAGATTACCCGAACAAAAAAAGATTAGTGGATTAGTATTCGAATTTCTCTATTGAATTAATTAATTTCATATTTGGTTTTAGTTTGGTTGTTTGTTTCTGTTCGATCCTTTTATTCGAATATTGCATAACAAGCGCAAAATACGCTTACAATGATGTTGCTTTTGGCGTACTGAAGTGGACAGAGCGTAGGGAAGTGGATGGAGTGTAGGGTAGTGTATGGAATGAGAACCTTTGTTTCATCGATATTTGTGTTAATTACTTTCATATTTGGTTTTAGTCTGATTGTTAATTTGTGCTCGATTTTTATATTCGAATCTTGAATAACAAGCGCTAAATACGCTCACGATGATGTTGGATTCTGCGTACTGAAGTGGACAGAGTGTAGCGAAGTGGACAGAATGTAGAGAAGTGGACGGAGAGTAGGGTTGGGTATAAAAATGATAATCTTGGTTTCATCATGTCCCGTGTTTTCTTGCGTATGATGTCTGCCTAACTATGAATAACTTTTTTTTGTGTTCAATAAATCTTATTCGACTCTATCCATGCATACCCCGAAAGAGATGAAATGATACCAAGAACTAAAGTATACCATTCACACAGCCAGGACATATATTATCATATAGACTGATTTTTACATCCATTAAACGACTGTTGCACGCAAATGTCAACATCTTTAAAAGTTTGAAAGCAGTGGATTTCGCTATCAGGAGCAAGTAAAATTACGATAATATCAGAAGTCATCTCAAAAGTGATATAATTTGAATAAATTACCTTTTAAAAATAACCTCATTTAAAAAAACTTGTCCAAGGAAAAGATTTACACTGATAGTGAGACATAGTATAAGTTCAATAGCTGCAAACAATTTTCTAAAAGATGTCACGACTCACGGTCATATGCATTTTCGCCTTCCAAAGTAATCCCACAAAAGGCAGTAAAAATATATCCAATCTTGCTGATCCTTGGTATTTATATCATCAATATACAAGCGTGTTATCTTTCCTTGTGTCGTGTATACCTAAATAAATACCGACAGCAAACGGTAATATCTATACAAAAAATATTATCAAGAACTTGTAAATGGCTAAGGCTACAAACCATATTTGATACAGCTGGAATATAACCTCTCAATATTATCAGGTGACTGGGCATCCTGTATTTGATGGCAACGTTAACATCATTGGTAATCCAAAACGCAGGTTTGATTATAAACTTTGCCGGAACACGAAACTTAAATTGACCCCTGATGGTTATGGGATGAGGGACATACTCAGGGAACAATATTAAAACTTTCGAATAGCGATACTTGAGGTCACTGAAAATCGAGAATGGTACAGGTAAGAACGTAATGTACCAATAAGGTACATTAGAAGTGACGATACAAAGAACACTTGGGTAAATTGCGTACAGCCAATTTACGTGGGTGTAATAGAGGTATAGAACTATATGTTGGCATAACAATAGTTTTTGATGGCAAATTGAAAATAAACTAAACAAAAAACAAAAACAAGCACAA
The DNA here is from genome assembly GCA_029339505.1 of Unio delphinus. NCBI lineage: Eukaryota > Metazoa > Mollusca > Bivalvia > Unionida > Unionidae > Unio > Unio delphinus. The sequence continues at coordinate 2,552,379 of JAQISU010000010.1, forward strand.
ACAAAAAACAACAAACGAAAGAAGAAAAAAGGGAGACAAATGTGATCTTTCCTCCACTGAAAGGAGCAGAAAGATGCAAAGATGTGATGAGGTTTTCATGTGTGGGAATCTTCATTGGAATAAATGCTCTAGCAATTCCTTATCTGTGGTCTTCCATCGTTTGAGTCATCAGAGCGGTTAGTCATGTGACACAGTAATAAAATCTCTGTTATGTGTGTCTGTTTGTGTGTGTGTGTGGGGGGGGGTTGAAATAAACGATAAGAAAAAAAAGATTATATGATTGACGCAAGTTTCGTCCTCTGTGCAAGACTTACACCCTGACAAGCATCAGCTGGAAAAATATATACTGTTTAAACATAGCCCTAGTGAAATGTGATTGCCACACAGTAATAACCTTTGGCTTGAATGTATGTCTAAGCCCTGACATTCCTCCTTCTCGTTATCTACGCCTTTCAAGCACTATTAACAAATTCAATGATATGCAGTACAACTCTTTTAACCAATATAATTATGAGTTACTGTGTTTTCATATATATAATTTATTGCTACACGATAAAAGTGTTATGCCGCCTGATAGTGGAGTTTCGAACCTTATCAGGAGATTGTCAGATAATTTATAAGGCCTATTTATCGTGCATATATTGGTTTGTGTAAACCTAACCACTTCACATTTATTGATTTATGTAAACATTTATCTAACTTTTCACGAATACAGCTCACTGTCATCTTCACTTTGTTGTTAGCAATTGTCGGAGTATTTGAATGCCAGACCAGAAGTAAATCCCAAGCGGTTCCCCAAGGACGGAGGAACGTTGATACGGTTTCGACGCTCCATTTTTCTAGTGTCAGAGCTACTTGACCCTAGGTTGTAATTTCAGTAATCCAGATTTAGCCATCTCAAAACTGGGTGAATTGATAGAATCTTTAAGAGCGATGTGCATGGATTTCCTTTTGATCGCGGCGGTGACTGGAGAGGCACTTGAAAAGGAGGTGTAGGCAACCGGGTAGTCATCCAATATACATTCCATTATAAGTATCATATCACTGCGATACATGAAACTCACAAACGTGAGCCATCTTCAATAGTAGTAATGGATTTGGGGCTGGTTTCGAATATCCTACACAATGTTTGAAGTTGCTGAATTAGTATTGTAGAATTACTTAAAGAACGATTCGTATGTCTCTCGTTCTGAACACCTGATTCGAACTGGATAAATCGCACGAAGTAACCTCGGGTGAAAAGTCAGCTTATATCCTCTCTATAAAAAAAGGACAAAACACAGAATGAGATATTTGTTGTCAAAACTTAATCACGAATTTAAGAAAGAAAAAAGGAGAACGCAAAATTTGGAATGACGGGAAAATAACCGGAAGTTTTTTCAATGTTTCCCTTTATTCTTCATAAAATATTGTCCTCGCCCCTTTCAACATTTGGATGTAAAAAAATTAATAAGTAAGCCATATATTTATTTTCCATAATAAAGTCACACACACACACACACACACACACACACACACACATATATATCTATAGATAGATACATACATACATACATACATACATACATACATACATACATACATACATACATACATACATACATACATACATACATACATACATATACATATATATATATAGATAGATACATACAGACATACACACTTATGTATGTATATAGATGGATATATATATATATATATATATATATAGATCCTTGTATATAGATACATATATCTATATATACATACTTTCGCTTTTAGTGGATACGAGGTTTTGCATCGGATGTTTAGTGTCCGCACAAACGTGGAAATCAAATAATGGAAATAGTTTGGGGTGATTAAAAACCCATGAATGAGCACTTAGATATACCTTTAGCTATAAAAAGGATGAACACTTATATATACTTTTAGCTATGAAGGCATGAACACTTAGATATACCTTTAGCTATACAGGGATGAACACTTGTATATACCATTAGCTATTCAGGAATGAACACTTAGGTATACCTTTAGCTATTCAGGAATGAACACTTAGATATACCTTTAGCTATACAGGGATGAACACTTATATATACCTTTATCTATAACAAGGATAAACACTTAGATAAACCTTTAGCTATACAGGGATGAACACCTATATATACCTTTAGCTAATCAGGAATGAACACTTAGATATACCTTTAGCTATACAGGGATGAACACTTAGATAAACCTTTATCTATACAGGGATGAACACTCAGATACACATCAGCTATAAAGGGATAAGTACTTAGATACACATCAGCTATACAGGGATGAACACTGAGATATTCATTTAGCTATACATCAATTAACACTTATATATACCTTTAGCTATACAGGGGTGAACACTTAGATATACCTTTATCTATAACAAGGATGAATACTCAGATATACCTTTATCTATAACAAGGATGAATACTTAGATATACCTTTAGCTATACAGGGATGAACACTTATATATACCTTTAGCTATTAAGGAATGAACACTTAGATATACCTTTAGCTATTCAGGAATGAACACTTAGATATACCTTTAGCTATGAACACTTAGATATACCTTTATCTATAACAAGGATAAACACTTAGATAAACATTTAGCTACACAGGGATGAACACCTATATATACCTTTAGCTATTCAGGAATGAACACTTAGATATACCTTTAGCTATACAGGGATGAACACTTAGATATACCTTTATCTATAACAAGGATGAATACTTAGATATACCTTTAGCTATACAGTGATGAACAATTAGATAAACCTTTATCTATACAAGGATGAACACTTAGATATACCTTTATCTATACAGGGATGAACACTCAGATACACATCAGCTATACAGGGATGAACACTTAGATACACATCAGCTATACAGGGATGAACACTGAGATATTCATTTAGCTATACAGCAATGAACACTTATATATGCCTGAATACCAGATTTTATTAACCCTCAACATTAAATCAGGCGGAATGCCTTTAATACCAAATCTGATCAACACTCCGCGTTTATCAGGCGGAATGCCTTAATATCAGATTTGATTAACTCTCAACACTGTATCAGGCGGAATGCCTTAATACCAGATTTTATTAACTCTCAACGTTTTATCAGGTGAAATGCCTTAATACCAGATTTGATTAACCCTCAACGTTTTATCAGGCGGAATGTCTTAACACCAAACCTGATTAACCCTCAACATTGTATCAGGTGAAATGCCTTAATACCAGATTTGATTAACTCTCAACGTTTTATCAGGCGGAATGCCTTCATACCAGATTTTATTAATTCTCAACTTGTTATCAGGCGGAATGCCTTAATACCAGATTTTATTAATTCTCAACTTGTTATCAGGCGGAATGCCTTAATAACAGATTTGATTAACATATATACGTTTTATCAGACGGAATGCCTTAACAACAAACCTGATTAACACTCAACGTTTGTCTATCAGACGCAATGCGTTAATACCAGATTTGATTAACCCTCAACGTTTAATCAGGCTGAATGCCTTAATACTAAATCTGATTAACCCTCACGTTTTTCAGGCTGAATGCCTTAATACCAGATTTTATTAATTCTCAACTTGTTATCAGGCGGAATGCCTTAATAACAGATTTGATTAACATATATACGTTTTATCAGACGGAATGCCTTAACAACAAACCTGATTAACACTCAACGTTTGTCTATCAGACGCAATGCGTTAATACCAGATTTGATTAACCCTCAACGTTTAATCAGGCTGAATGCCTTAATGCTAAATCTGATTAATGATTAACCCTCACGTTTTTCAGGCTGAATGCCTTAATACTAAATCTGATTAACTCTCAACGTTTTATCAGGCTGAATGCCTTAATACTAAATCTGATTAACCCTCACGTTTTTCAGGCTGAATGCCTTAATACTAAATCTGATTAACCCTCACGTTTTTCAGGCTGAATGCCTTAATACTAAATCTGATTAACTCTAAATGTTGTATCACGCTGAATGCCTTAATACTAAATCTGATTAACTCTAAACGTTGTATCACGCTGAATGCCTTAATACTAAATCTGATTAACTCTAAATGTTGTATCACGCTGAATGCCTTAATACTAAATCTGATTAACTTTCAACGTTGTATCACGCTGAATGCCTTAATACTAAATCTGATTAACTTTCAACGTTGTATCACGCTGAATGCCTTAATACTAAATCTGATTAACTTTCAACGTTGTATCACGCTGAATGCCTTAATACTAAATCTGATTAACTTTCAACGTTGTATCACGCTGAATGCCTTAATACTAAATCTGATTAACCCTCACGTTTTTCAGGCTGAATGCCTTAATACTAAATCTGATTAACTTTCAACGTTGTATCACGCTGAATGCCTTAATACTAAATCTGATTAACCCTCACGTTTTTCAGGCTGAATGTCTTAATACTAAATCTGATTAACTTTCAACGTTGTATCACGCTGAATGCCTTAATACTAAATCTGATTATTATTATTATTATTATTATTATTATTATTATTATTATTATTATTGACCAATATTAGTTCCATATAAGGTTCAGTTCAATCAAATAGATTCTTCTTAGTCAATTCTGAGTCGTCGTCTTGTTAAATACCAAACCAACCAAAACCAATTCATTGAGGAGAGAAATAATTAAAAACGTGATGAAAATGTGACTAATGAAAACGAAAAGATACTAAACACAATTAACCATTTTTTTCTGCACTGGGATGCTCTTTTCATCAAATTAGACTTAATAAAGCATGCGTACACTGAGCATAAAAAGTATACTTAGGAATAGTATTTGTAATCATGGACAATTTAAGTAAGACCCATCACCACTAGTCTGCTTATGAAGACTGTGTCACAAGACCAATTTAAAACTGACGTTGACATATATGGATCTTGACAGTGACAATTGTTTACTTATTATTTAGCTGAAAAGAAATTAAACCAGTCTGAAAAGACACAATATGAATATATCTGGTATAATAATTTTAATTTCAGTTAACTGTTGTGCTAGTAAATTGCAGGAAATATAGTCACTTTTTCATATTAAATTTCACCCGTATCGCTTGCGTGATGGAACTTTATCAGATATTTAATAATTTGTTTTATATATTAATAATGGACTGCTAAAATTTATATGATGTCACAAAAGGTAGAAATTAATACATTTGAAAATGGTGGGCTTGGTGTTATTTAGGTAAAAGCATGTTTTAAATCTATGAAAATGTGGATTAAAAGATAACAATATCCAAAGTCTCCACACAAAATGGATGAAAGATATCTTAATATAAATCTACACTCAAAATTGATTAACTTTGTTCTCGTTGACCTGAAGTGAACTGTTTGAAAAAGAACAAGGTGTTAATTTGGATCCGGCACATACTTTTGCCTCAGAAAAATACGTGCATCATTTTTGAACGGTACGAACCACTCATGTCTTGCAGCAATATTTTATATTTTTTATGTTTAATTTTGATCCCATTTTTATATTTGGATAAAATACGACAGATAAAATACGCAACACTTAAGAATGATAACTTTAAAGTCTACCTGACAACCATGATATTGAAGACGAATATCGTGTTCTTTAAATCTGGCCAGTATATTAATATAATACTAACTTACATGTCAAGCTATTATAAAAACGATTTCCAGAAAAATTCATCAATGTATAACCATTTGTATCTCTGACAATGACTTCAGCAATTATTGTTATTATTGTGTCTATCTGATGTATAGTGCTGCGACAATATGGTCTTAAACTAAGAAGCAGAAAAAGAATCAACACCAACACGTTTATTACAATCAACAAATACATTTATTTATCCAGGTTGTAGCATGAAATCTTTGAGGAACTTAAAGTATTAGGAATTAAATCCCAACAAAATTCTAAATGTTATAACACAAGTTCAAAAGTGTAGAGTATAAAATGTGTGGATTTAGTAATCGTATTAAATCGGTTGATGTACAAACAGTCTTGGTGTATCATACTAATGTACTCCGAAATGTCTTTGAATGAATTCCCAATAATCACAAAACAGCAATTTATTCCAAAATGGAAGTGAGCACGTTATATTTCCAATGAGAAATTGTTAATAAATAATTCCTCGTAAATTATATCTGAAAAAAACAGTAAACAATTCAAAATACTGAACTTGAAGTAAGAACTAAATAATTTGTTGACAACAACATTGTATTAAAACCTATGACATAATAACATGACCAGTGTGTGGGTCAAAAGTTCGCTCTAGAACATTATAACTTTTACCTATACTTATACCTTGAAGAAAGATATAAGTAAACAATTTAAATTAAAAAAAAACAATTACAAGTCAAATAGGCTAGTACTTCTCTATTCTTAATGATGGACGAAGCTAAAAGGCACAAAATAAATAAAATATACATGACAATAGTCATGTATTTCAGGGAAATAAAGAAGAAATCACAGAGATTACTACATGCTATTCAAATCGTTTCAATAATAAAGTTTTCACTTTTGAAATCCTCTACTTTTATTTTGTATCCCTGTATTTCTTATTCCACTGGCATTGTAGCAGTTTTGTGTCTGTTTTCAATGTATCCCATGTAGTGTGTGTTCGTTTTATGAATCATCTTCTGTTGGATCTAATATGTAATAAAAGAGCACGATAGAACTATCACATTTTTCCACGGTCTCTGGTATTGTACCATTCAGAACAAAAATATAGGGTACAAGTCATTATACTGACCGTATTGTAATATCGAGCCATCTACGGTAGAAGTCAATAGACAGATGGTATTGTAATATCGAGCCATCTACGGTAGAAGTCAATAGACAGATGGTATTGTAATATCGAGCCATCTACGGTAGAAGTCAATAGACAGATGGTATTGTAATATCGAGCCATCTACGGTAGAAGTCAATAGACAGATGGTATTGTAATATCGAGCCATCTACGGTAGAAGTCAATAGACAGATGGTATTGTAACATCGAGCCATCTACGGTAGAAGTCAATAGACAGATGGTATTGTAACATCGAGCCATCTACGGTAGAAGTCAATAGACAGATGGTATTGTAACGTGAAATCGTATCTGGTTGAAATCAAAAGACAGACGGTAATGCAACATTCAGCCAACTACGGTAGAAGTCAATAGACAGATGGTATTGTAACATGAAATCGTATATGGCTGAAATCAAAAGACAGACGGTAATGCAACATTCAGCCAACTACTTACGAGAGACGAATTGTGAGAAAATTACCTCAGAACATAGAAACAAATGTGAGGAATTTATCTCGCAAGACGAAATCATAGCGACAATTGGGAAACTATCTATAAATAAATCACCAGGGACAGATGGACTCTCTGCAGAATTCTATCAAACATTCTGCGGAGAGTTGTCGCCAGTTTTAGAATGGTTATACAATAACATTGCATTGAGGAATATAAACATGTCTAACACCATGAGGGAGGGAATGATGACATTAATATATGCGGGAAAGGGTAATAGGGATGTAATTAAAAATTGGAGACCCATCTCACTCCTAAACATTGATTATAAAATCATAAGTAAAATATTAGCTGAAAGGGTCAAAGAGTGTCTTGACCATATCATAAATATAAACCAAACTAGTGGGCCTAAAGTAGGGATATACAAAACAACCTTTTAAACATTAAAACTATTATAGAACACATAAATATGACCGGTAATAATAGTGCTATGGAAAAAAGCCTTTTCGACCAGGAAAAAGCCTTTGACAGACTTGAGCAAAACTACCTATACAAGACACTGGGTAAATTTGGTTTTTGGAGAAAACTTTCAAAATTGCACCGAAATCATGTATAAAGATATAAACTCAGTTGTACAGGTAAATGGGGCAGAACAGATAAATTTGAAATCCAAAGATCGGTGAGGTAAGGGTGCCCACTATCTATGCTATTATATGTATTATATGTAATAGCAATCGAAATACTAAGTATCAAAATCCATAACAACCAAAGAGTAGTAGGGATCAAAGTTCTAATATTAAAGAAGAAGTGAAGATGATGCAACATGCGGACGATTGTACAAACTTTATCCATAGAAAACGTTAGGTATAAAGTTTGGAAAGGATGATGTGAAAAGGAACTTAAAGGAAATCAGGGAAAGTATTCAAAAACATCTGCAAATCTGGGCGCCTTTGCCAATATGCCTACTGGAACGGGCACAAGTTGCTAAAAACTATATGTATATATAAACTCCAGAAAATTAAAACAAGAACATAAGAAATCAAGTTTGCTGAAAGTTAGTTGAAATTCAAAACAAAACGTGTTCAAACAAACATTTACTGATTTGTTGGCGGAATAATTTTCGGTGTTGCGTTAATGTACAAGAATTACAACAGGTGTCCAAATAATCCGGTTAAATTTGTTAATGTACCAGACCAATGGCGCAATTCATTCCCCTAAATGTTTTGAAAATATAGCAGTAAATGGCAACTGAAGCGAACAACATAATTAACAATATTTTCTAACCGACGATTAACTCAGCTGTTATTTAACTCATTATTCTGATATGACTGATTAAATGTATAAAGCACTACCTTTATGTTTTACCTTTCCAGATACCTAGTAATAAAGAATGTTGTAATTCATACCACATAAATGGAAAACTTTGTTACGATAAAACTATCATAAATAAAGAAATCTATTTTGCTGATGCATTTAATAAAAGTATTGTGCTTGTGAACTCCCAGTCTCGTTGCAGAGAAAATGTTTGTATATTACAATATTTCCGGTTACATAAGAAACTAACACGTTCAATTATACCAACGAAAAAAAATTTAACGGAAAGATGAACTAGTTCCTAATGTTTTTTTTTTATAATTATGAATTTTTCCTAATTTTTATTATTGGTTGTAATATTTGATAGCAGATCGGCATCGCTGGCATAGGTTTTAATACCGTTTATACCATAGTGCTTTCTTTCAAATTTGAATAAATACTGTTGAACGGTATTTTAGAAAACGTCGTTTCAAGAATTTTGTTTCTATTTCGTTTAATAATATCATCCAAATTTTACGTCAGATCGGTATCACGAGTCGGAAAGAACTTCATGCTAGAAAACCTTTTGCCAAGTTTGGTCTGAAAGTCGTTTAAAGTTGTGGGGATTTTGTTTTCTCGTGTTAACAATGGTACCAATAGTTATTGGCTGAGGGGCATCATTTGTTCAAACCGTAAATACCTCTTAGCCCGTGTGCTTCCTGCCAAATTATGTCAATTTATTTTGAGAACCTTTTATAAAGAAGCTGAGTTAGAGGATTTTCTAAATACATTGATTCTTTTTATCACATTTGGTCAAATTATGTTGAGCAATCTTTTTTAAGGACATCGAGTTAAGGATGTTTACTTTCTTTTAGTATCGGTAGTCATTTATGATCGAGGGATGGCGTCGTAGATTTAACAGATCATCATATTAGAATGTTTTCCATCCAAATTTTGTCAAATTCTGTTGAGAAGTTATTGAGGAAAAACAATACGTCTACTTCCAGGTTATGTTTGTTTGTTTGTTTGAATTTTAACAGCGCACCAGCACTTTTAGGCTATTTAGCGCCATACAAAAGGTCAGATCTTTGAAATTAATAAAGTTTTAACATCGACCAGCAATATAAAAAACCATAATAGTTAAATATAAAATGGTAAAATGTTGGTAACTGGAAAATATGAAGCTTCCCAATCAACGGGAGATGTAAATGGTATATGTTGACGATAAGATGTTGTAAATAAAAGGTTGTATTTGCATTGGATAAAAATATTCTTGGTGATGGCATACAAGTTATAGTTTAAAATAGAGATTTACTTCCTTCAGGAAATCTAAAATGCAAGTGATTTGTATAGTATCAAAAAGTTCCTTCATGCCATATACATCATAGTATTTATCACGCGTAGGTTGCAGGTCGGAACACTTGGTCATAAAGTGTTTAACAGTGAATGGTTCATTGCAAGAAACGCACTCTGGTGGATCTTCACCTTTTAGTATGTGGGAGTGGGTAATGTATGTATGACCGATTCTGATTCTTGCAATGACAACCTCCTCCCTACGGATAGTTCTGTAGGAAGGAGTCCATTCTCCCAGGGTTGGTTTGATGGCATGAAGTTTGTTATTGACTGCATCATCCCATGAAGCCTGCCACTTCTGACGTAGGTACATTTTGATGCAAGGTTTAAAATCAGTAAACGGTAATTTAAAATCCGATGGTTCTTGGGATAGAGTCATCTTAGCAGCACGGTCTGCTTTTTCATTACCTCTAATACCAATATGGCTAGGTAGCCAACAGTATACAATCTTGTAGGAGGTACTAAGCTCCGAGTTTTTGACGAGAATATAGACTAATAATGGATTATCCAGTTTTCTTTGGTGTAGCGACTGAAGTACTGATAATGAGTCACAGAAGATAATGCTATTTAAAATACGTTTTTGTTCGATAAATTTCAGAGCAAGGTCTATTGCTCTGATTTCATCTGAAACTATGGACGCATCGTTTGGCAAGCGCACTTTGGTTATGTGTTTGCCACTAACGAAGGCTGCAGCAGCCTTTTCATCAACCTTTGGTCCATCAGTATAAAATTTAGTGTAATTTGTAAAATCGTTGAGAAGTTCATGATAAGAGTTCAGGAATATGGAAGGGTTTGTCTCAGATTTATTCCCATCGTGTAACGTAAAAATCACTTTGGCTTGCTTAAGTAGCCAAGGTGGTGTTTTCGAGACAAACGTTTTCTGAACTGTAGAGAGATTTATTTTGATATTGTCAAGGCTGGATGATGTTCTGATGCCAAATGAAGGTATGGCATTTGGTTTATTTCCATATAAAGTTCTGTATTTTGGTTGAAAAACAGCCGAAAAATCAGGGTTCAGAGGGTTTATCTTAACTTTAGAGCGTATTGTGCAGAAAGCATTTCTCTGCGATGCGATAAAGGTGGTTCATTCGCTTCCGCGAGAAGGCTTTCGCATGGAGACGTTTGAAATGCTCCTATTCCCTAATGATGAATTGGGTCAAGCATTTTCAAATAGGATTTCCTAGCTGAACCATAAACAATGCATCCATAGTCTAGAATGGAGCGGATAAATGTTCAATACAAATTGAGGAGGACCCTTTTTATCAGCACCCCAGTCAGTGTGCGCAATTACTTTAAGTAGATTTAATGCTTTTAAGCATTTAGCTTTTAAATTCTTGATGAATGGTACAAAAGTCAGTTTTCTGTCAAAGATAATACCCAAAAACTTTGTTTCTTCAACAACTGGAATAAGTGTTCCATCCAGCGTGAGTCTAGGGTCATCATGATGTCTTCGCAACTGACAGAAATGCATGCACACTGTTTTCGATTTAGAAACTTTGAAACCGTTATTACTGGCCCAATTTTGGATCTTAGTGATATTTTGTTGGAGTTGCCTTTCAATTGTATGCATGTGCTTTGATCGATAACAAATTAAAATATCGTCTACATATAAAGAGCAGTCCACTCCGGGAGCTAAGCACTTGATGATGCTATTGATTTTGATATTAAATAGCGTCACAGATAAAATACTGCCCTGGGGCACACCCATCTCTTGCTGGTGCATATCGGAGAGGGTAGAGCCCACTCGTACTTTGAATTCTCTGTCGGAGAGAAAATTGGGGATAAAAGAGGGCAGACGGCCTTTTAGACCTAGATCATGCAGGTCATTTAGTATCCCGTACTTCCAAGTTGTGTCATAGGTCTTTTCTAAATCAACGAAGACTGCTACTAAATGTTCCTTCTTGATAAATGCATCGCGAATAAATGTTTCCAGTCTAACCAGATGATTGCTAGTACTACGACCAGAACGGAAGCCACTTTCCTCGTCTACGCCAGCGTCGTTGTCATCCACCCTCTCTGCTGCTATGGGTTAACAAAAAATAATAAATGATTTCAACCGAATATTTGATCAAGTCCGATACGATATCGTGTTCGATGATCATGTAAGTTTATTGTTGCGAATCCGTACGGGGTTGACTGAGCATTACTAAAGAAATTTCTAAATTGATTATGATCCATATCACCGCAGCACCATGTCTGCCAAATATTTCTAAGAGTATGAGTATCAACTCCGTTGAATACAGCAAGAACATTGCAGTTATCTCTGATCACTTTTGGAATCTGAGTGTAGCGTTGAGTGACATATATCACGTCAGTGTTTTTATGCCTGCCTCTGGAAAAGATCCTAGCAGGATTTTTTTGTTTATCTAACATTACATCATCGTATACGACTAAATTGTTAATATCTCCATCAATATCATCAATGCTCGGTGCTTCATCGAAATCGGTTATAAACTCAATAATACCCTTGCCGGATTTTTCTACCGCGCTGTCGTTAAAATCTTTTAGCACTTCATAACATCGTTGATCATCTACGCTAGGGGCAATTAAATACAACTTATCCCACTTCATCCATCTCATTATTAAATTGAGCAACAATTTCGTTTTACCGGATCCAGATGGCCCGATTATAATCATCCGGATAGAGTTTGGTAGCGCTGCATGATGTTTAACCGGTTCTCTTGCTTTAGTCGCTGAAAAATCAATTATATCCATATCTCTATACATAAATTATGGATCTATATTGTGTGAAGTGTAAAACGCGTACTGGCACAGATGACTTGACGACGATTACAACTAGAAATAACCGATCAGCGCTTTCTGGTAAATGCGTGCAATGTGGTACAAAAAAATTTAGATTTATTTCTACAAAATCCGATTTAAAAAAAAACGAGGAGGTGATATCGCAGCCAAATTGGCAAAGCTCCCTGGAACCCCATGGGCAAAGTACCCCGGAGAAAAGCACCTTCCAGGATATAGCTACTGTGGACCGGGAACCAGACTTGATATCAGACTCAATAATCAAAATCAGCCCCGATCCGGTGAAGAACCAATAAACGACATTGATAAGGCCTGTCACCTTCATGATGTTGCTTATAAAAGCAATAATCTGCAACACAGGCATCTAGCAGATGTGAAATTAATTCATGCGTTAAATGCTATTCCTGATAAATCTTTCAAAGAAAAATTGTCTTCCTTTTTGATAAAATCGGCTATGAAAGGTAAATTGATGTTAGGTGCCGGTAATTAATAATATGGAATCAATGTATTATTCCCCAAGAGGATACTGGAGGGGTAAATCAGCAATCAATAAACTCGCTAGCGCTGCAAAAGTGAAAAAGGCCACTGCGGCTCATTGGTTATCCAAACAGGCACTATGGCAAATTTATCTACCACCGCCTAAACAAATTAATTTTTCGCATTTTGATGTGACCGGACCCAATGAAGTTCATCAGGCTGATATATTATTTCTGCCACATGATGGTGGTTACAAATACGCGCTAACCGTAGTTGACGTTGCGAGTCGATACAAAGAAGCAGAACCGCTGAAGACAAAATCATCAACTGAAGTGGCTTCTGTATTTGAAAGGATTTATCGACGAGGCCCACTACGCTGGCCAAATCTGTTACAAGTTGATCCTGGCAAGGAATTTCAAGGCGCTGTTTTATCAGCGATGAAAGATCACAATGTCACCATCAGACGGGGGCATACTGCGTTACATCGCGATCAGGCAATTGTTGAACGGTTTAATCGGACGATTGCTGAGCGGTTATTTGGATATCAATACGCGAAAGAATTCATCCAAGAAAAGCGATCCCGTGAATGGGTCAAAAGGTTACCAGCTGTGATTATCGCACTGAATAACGAGATTACTAGAACGATCAACATGAAACCTGTCAACGCGATTAAAAAGAAGTCTATACCTAAAATGGGGATTCAAGGGATTTCACAAAAAGATTTCAAAGAACCAATCCTTGCTAGTAATGTCACTGTTAGGTATTTATACGAACCAGGAGAGCTGGAAGGTGGCACAAAAAGGGCTACTGATCCTATTTGGAGTGTCACTGCACACAAGATATCCGGCATAACACGATCAACTGGTAGACCAGCAATCTATACACTGGATTCAACTGCCCCTCAGCGAGGATTTACTCGACAACAACTACAGGTAATTCCCGAGGATACTCAATTACCACCGCGTGGTCTTAACTAGCACCCCCCAGAGGCATTGTGCTGGCACCCCGGCGTCTATTACACTCAAGACAGGTCAACATCACATTGTTTCTGACATGACTGAGATTGTTATTTTTTCTGTCTACGGTAAATTGGCGAGGATCTTTATCCGAATACTGCCAACGCATTATACAATTGCAACTCGCGCAGTGATTATTCTGTTGTTGCTTCAGCGTAATTATTAATTCAGCATCAATATCAAATTCTCTATTATTTTTTTTATCCTGTTGTTTATAACCAGAGAGTTTTTTTCTGATTATATCCTTGATGTTGTTGGCGCTGATTGAAGTGTCATTATCATCACCAATGATTTCATCATCGCCTGACTCTGTCAGGACAATTCTTCGAAGCTGATTTATTTTTCGTACTCTGGATACTGCGAGATAGACTAAATTCGACCATTCGATGCGATTATCTACCATCCAAACAATTGTATCCGATATAGTCAATCCCTGTGAAGAGTGTATCGTCGCTGCGTATCCTAGCGTCCATGGGGATTTATTAGCACGCAATGCATCTTCAACGACGCTGATATCAACCAGCACAATATCATTTGACACTAAATTCTGCTTTTGTTGTTGTCCAGGAATGTCAACTTTGATATTCTGTTTTCGTGTATCCGATGGCCTATAACAAAGGGGTACTGGAAGTGTTGCAAATTTTTCTTTATGCAATTCAAATAACCTTATCTGAAGTGTGTCTCTGACTATTTTTCTACTTGCTACTATCAAATCATTTGGTTTCCACGCTTCCCAGAAATCATTCATGGGGTTTCTGAAATCACTTCACGCGCTATTTCACACTGGATTCTATCCGGTTGTAGTCTAATTAGCGCTTTAAACTCGCGTAATCGTTCATCAAGTGATCTGTGGTCGGTATTAATTTCTTCATAATAGTCTACAAAACCCTTTAGCCATTCATGTGGGGATGCACCGACAAATGGTGGTGGTTGGCCGTGATCGACGACTTTTGTGTTTTGTTTAACAACCACTCGAGGAATGTTTGTAGTACATCTAATGACACTGTGCATATTTCATCCCAGATTATGATTTCAGGAATGAATTTATCACCCATTCGATCAGGAGTCCATTTCTCACCCTTCCATCGAAAAAAACTGTGATAAGTACAGGCATTTACCCCTCGCTGTATCATCTCTCTGGCGAGTCTGTGAGTCGGTGTTAGCACAATCATGTTGGACTTCCCACGAAATAATTCAATTGCACGAGTCGTCTTTCCTGACCCACCACAACCGTTTAAATAAACTGTCTTATATCTACATATTGGATCAGATACCGGTGGTGCACTAGAAAATTCTGATTGAATTTCAATACGGTTACAACAAAGATATTTATCATCCATGGCAACGTCTGCCGATTCACAATACTCATGTAGCGTTTCCTTTTTAAATCGCCAACACCCCCACGCTTCCTCGGGATCTGTGAATTTAGCTACAGCTGATTTGTATTTCTCGTGGATATAAATAGAATCAGTGGCTACTCTAACCGCGTTATTAGGAAATCTATTTATCATCGAAAATAGATTAATAGAAGCATAAGCTAGCATAGATGATCTTAAATGTGTATACTGGGAATTATATCCATCACAGTAGGTAACAACCGTACCCATTTTCTCACCATTGGATAGAAAAGCATCCTTACGGGATACAAGTTTTCCCTGTTTCGTTAAATCCGTTACAATAAAATCGTATTCAGCGACGTCTATGATCAGCCTCGAAGAGTATTTTGCGTTGTCGTATCGTCCACCCTGGGTAAATTTACCGATTATTCTTCGTCCAAAATCCTTTGCTTGTTCTTTTTTAATTTCAAATAACTTCTTAGACCAATTCATGATTTTTTCTTCATTGAAATCAGGAAATTGTTTTCGCTGTTCGCTAATTATACGATCTAGATCGGGTTGTGGTTGCCAAACTTCTTTCTGAGCTCGATAGCATATAATAGCTTCGGAAACAATCAACGATTGTAACATCTCACAATCAATCATATATCGTAGTAACACTATTGGCATCCAGGCCTTTTCAGATATATGTCTACCAAGCCAAACATAACTACACGGATGTAACCCTGTAGCGAGTTCAAATGATATCACACGAGCGAATCCGGTTAAATCAAAATCAGGTAATGGCCCATTAATCGCAACACGAGTCATTTCATGCGTGGGGTGTCCAAATCGTTTAAAGTATTCAGCGGCTTCTCCATATCCAAGAAAACTCCCTGGATAACACGCAGCTATATCAATTGAAATCATACCATCACGTGAGTATTTTGTATTCCACAGTCCTCCATGACTAAATTCGACGCAACTCAATTTAACATCCTCGAGAAAATCACTTCGTGTTGGACGCCATGAGTTTTTTTCTCTTGCGAAGTGAGCTACCACTGATGGAATAGTAAAACTATCCGTGAGTAGTTTTTCATGGAAACTCTCCGGTGAAAAATCATTAGCGATTTTTCTCATTCTGTTATCTAATTCTTCAACGCGATATAATTCACCATTTGGTCTTACAAATTGATCAAATCCTATTTCGGGATCTTCATCACTTCTAAGTAACCACACTTACACAGGATCATCTTTACACAACGCATGAATAGCATCGAATAATTTCTCATTATAAAAAACATCCCCGACGAATTCTTCGGGGATATATCTCACGGTTCTATCTCGTGGAAATATTGTTACTGCAGGTGTCCACGCGTGTTCGTTATGATCAATAATTTGTATTGGAGCCCCATTTTTGTTGTATTTCGGTTCGTATAAAACCTCTCCGGTTATCGTCATTACTGATATTGGAAATCTTAATGATGTTTCTAATTTAGCTATATCAGAAATCTTTGCACCGTGCTGTTTTACTGTCAGTTCCCATTCGGTTATTTTCCTACGTCGCAGATCAGTTAGTTTATTTCCTCGGGATGCATTTGTGAAGTGTTCCATTACCCGTGTTGCTACACAATTGAGCCTTGACGAAGTCAACGGTGAATATTTCATAGGAGCTAGTTTTGCGATATCAGGTTTATCATTTAACGGATATAACCCATAAACGATTGCTGTTACAGGATAAGATCTCTCGTAGTATGGTTTGTCGATTCCAGTTAGAATTCCTGGTTTGGAATCTCTACTCAGCGTGATTGTTTTTTATCCTTGAGGATTGGTTCAAATTTATCCTTGATAATCCATTTGCCTTCGACTTCGATAATGAATTTTATTCTGAAAAAATACTTATGTTGCAATTTATTCTTGGATTTCCAGCCCCTTGGCGAGCCAAGGTGTGAAATCACCTCAGCTGCTCTTTCATCGTTCATAGTAGCATCGATGTTGGGTACATTGACATCATCATTGATAATTCGAAATGTCGACCAACAGTGTACTGCACCGTCTCGGTAGAATTCATTAAAACACTCCCTGATTTTACCCAGTATAGTTCTATCACCGATTAGACGTTTTGGTGTATCAGAGACTCTATCGAGATTGAATTTAGTATTTCTCCAAGGTTCGATTTTCGATAATCTCTTGAACTCCTCCATACTATAATTAAAACAAGCATTTAAATGAAGGATTTATGTATAATGAATCACTGCAAGTGGCTCATGATTGGATCAACAACCCCGTGTAACAAATCATGCAGAAGCCAATTCTGTGGGTATCATATGCAAAGCTTTCGTCGTGGAAGCCTTGGTCCGTTACCCTGCATACGATGTGGGGTTGGGGTTCGGGGGAAATCTCAGTTGTGTTTGAATTGCGGTGGTAAGCGATACAGGGAGTTGAAGCGTTATTATGATAAAAGAATCAAAAATGAAAAATCAATAAAACAAATTTGACCCTGAAAAAGTCCCTGACACTGACAAATAGTGTCAAGGACACTGTCAGCGACAAAGTCAGTATCCTTGACTCTGTCAAGGATAAAATCATAAGAACTCCTCAAGACTACATCGAAAGATTTTCCAGTGATGTAATCATTAGACCAAACAATGAATTAGACAAATAGTATTTAGTATACGAATGAACCAAGAATTCAGAGTACACCCTGTGATCACAAATTATGAAGCATCCAGTGATGGTGTTGTAAGAAACCGCAGACTGAAGAAATCAGTTGGTGTTGTGAATAATCATGGGTAGTTGATGTTTGGCGCCGGAAAGAAATTTTATCTCAATCATCGTTTCGTATTTGAATGCTTTTATGGATTGATCGAGGATGATTCTGTCATTGATCACATTGATTCTAATCCAATGAACAATTCTTTATCAAATCTGCAGGCTGTTACTCAAAGTGAGAATACCAAACGAGGAAAGACTGGCACTTGCTTAAAAAAGCGAGACCAGTAAAATCTTTGAATACGGCAACTAACGAAGAAAAAATATTTCAATCAATGAATGAAGCCGGTAGGCACTTCGATATTTGTAGAGCCTCAGTACGATATGTTGCAGAATGAATTTATCGATCTGCGATTTCGAAAAAGACCGGGCAGAAAATTCGATTTAGTTATGTCCCCGATGATATCATTGGCGCGTCATAATTTTCATTTAGAAATATGTCATTGTTATAGAATATGAATTCTGAAAATATGAATAGCATTATATCCGAGATTTCAAAATTGAAAAGTCGGGATATCAAACTATCAGATGGTTTAAATCCTGATCAAATCAAGACAGATTTTCAGGATATAGAATACGGAGTTAGCACTAACAAATATATGCTGCCAAAGAAATACGCGCTCATCAAGAGAATTCAGAATTCTATTCGAAACTCTCTTACATTTTCCAGCGACGTAAGTGTGTTTGTTCCGTTGTATACTATCGTAGAACGAATACGAAAAGAATTGGGTAACGAATACGAATTGAAAAAGGAGGTTAATTCTAAAGTTAGAGACCTACGGGCGTTAATTCAAGAAAATCAACAATTTTGACCGTGACCGACCCTCAAAGATATTTTGTCGTTTTTTGATTGTGACCGACCCTCAGAGAGATTTTCATTTTTTTTTAGCATTTTTTGATTGAAAATGTCAAAATCAGTGAATAAAAAATAAAAATATTTCACAGCAATAAAAAATAAAAATATTTCACACTGCGTAAAAAATAAAAATCAAATCCTAACAGCTTTGAAAGTTCTTTTAAGAACTTTTTCCTATGGGAAATCCCATGCAAAATCGACTACTTTACCCGACGAAAACTGATCAAAATGGTATAAAAAACAGTGAAAAATAGGCAAATCAGTCAAAAAAAAAACAGGCAAAATCAGTCAAAAACAGGCAAAATCAGTGAATAAAAATAAAAACTATTTTACACTGAATAAAAATAAAAACTATTTTACACTGAATAAAAAATTGGACCGTTAATGGATGATTCCGATTAGTTAATCATCGATGGGAAAAATTGTTTTGCAATTGAAAAATTGTTTCTGATTTCAAATAATGGTCAATGAAGCATTAACGACCCGATTGGCTCGTGAACGACTAGATGCAATCAAGAGATTTATACCAATTCGCGACTCTGTAAGAAATAAACTGCAACAACGACAGAGTCTTCAGACTGATTTTGCTGCGGGATCTGAAGAATTTTTTAAACCAGTAACCACAGCAACGAAGAAGGTAGAGCGCGCTATACTGGGAAATGTTCCCGAGACGGGGAAATCTGTTATCGGTGAACTCGAAAAAATAGCAGCGAAAACTGAACAAACAAAACAGGTTGTACAAAAAACGGAACCAAAAGGAACAGTAGATGACGTACGCGTGAGATTTAACGAGGAAGGGTTAGCAGCAATTGATGAGACTAAACTAGCAGAAATTCCTGCGCTTGTTGTTACGACTTATGAAAACAGGAAAAAAATGTTGAAACCATAACATCACAAGTTTGTTAGGAGTATAACTCACTGGGCTGATATATTCTACAAAATCAAAACTAAAAAAAGTCAAGTTAAGACAGATAGTGCATCATACATTGGATATATCAATAACGTGGGTGCAGTGTATAAGCAATATGAAGAACTAAAACAACAAAAACCGAAAAAATTGCAAAAACCGCAAAGGTCACAGCAACCTGTAAGGAAAATATCTTTTTCACCTAAACAACAACAACTACCACCTGATCGAGATGATGATACTCTTGATTATTTACAAGAAACGGATTTAGAAAAAATAGATGAAGCAACTGGTTATAGCGGAAGTGGATTGCAAGATTCCAGTGAGAATCCAAGAATTGGAAACTCTTCGGGTTTCTGTCCTGGTAGTGTTCTCAGTGATATATCACGATTAGAAGTTCTTGTAGGAGGGTTCCGAGCTGGAAATAACTCACCGGAAATAATTAATGAAGCAGCTGATATCTGCAGGCGGTTATTTGCCGGCGGTATCATGGATATCAAAACATATCGAGATTTCATTAGCGAGTTAGTGGAAAGTGGGTATCACAGCGACTGAATAAAACGCTAACGTTTCCAATTGACAAATTTTTTTACAATTGAAAACACTAGTGTTTTTACAATAATGATCATACACTACAACCATGACAAACCAACCCCCGTATATGTAGTTAATTCACGGTTTCCATTTTATAGAGCATATTACGGAGATGGTCTCTGTGATACCATTGCAGGGTTTTTTGCAAGAATGGCTCCAAAAGTGATGCCGTTAGCTAAACAATTATCAATGAAAGCCATTGATGTTATTCGTGATAAGGGTATTAGCAAAATCGGAGATCTTGCCGGAAAAGCGTTTTCAGCCGCAAAGAATAAATTAACAGCGCTAGTGAAATCACGGATGAAATCCAAAGGATTTTCAAAACCGTTACCGTCTACAGCGGAAATGCCTGCAAGTGTTAGTAAAATAATAAATAACGCAGTAGATGAAAAATTAGCGTCATTGGTGACTCCCTTGATAAATCAAGGGGACCAAAATAACATGATAGCAAACATGATAGCGGGTGGTGGCTTTAAAAAAACACGACGATGAAAATCCTACGGTGAAAATCGTTTACGATGATGAAAATTGCTAGCAATTTTCCAATTTAGACTCTGATAAATAGAATAAAATGTTCAAAAGGTCACCTGATCCAGCATTTGATATGGATGCCCCAGTTCTCAAGAATGATTCTGTACGCGATTTTCAATTTTATTCTTATCACGCAGTACAACCAGATCTCCGATCGCGAATTGAACTTCAAGTTCATGATACCAGTAAATTTTTTCTACCGTGTGAGGCATTTATCGAAATCGAAGGAGAACTTGTAACAAATGTTGCAGCTGATACCCCATATGACAATAACGCAAATGTCCGAGTTGGTTTTGTTAATAACGGTATTATGGCGTTATTTGAAAGCGCTAGATATCTCATTGAGGGAAAAGAAATTGAATCCATTGACCGTGAAGTTGATGTGGCTACAACAATCATAGGGTTAGCGAGATATTCTGATGATTATACAAGATCGGCGGGTCCATCAATGATGTTTGCAAAGGATACCTCTGATAACGCTGACCACCTTCAATTCATTAAAGTGTTAACAGCACAAGGTACTGCAGAAGTAGATCAACAACAAGCAGCTAATCCAGAACGTCGAACTAGACCCGGAGCTGCGTTTGATATTCTCGGAGGCGTTAATGGTAATCTCAATTTAGGATTTGCAACACGCGTAGCAACGTTGCATGGACAGCGTCGACGATTTTCATGTGCGATTCCACTGCATCATATTTTGGGATTCTGTAGAAATGTTAGAAAAGTTATTTATGGAGCTAAACACACAGTAGCGCTTGTACGAAAGGGTACTGATGATGATGCAATCTGGCGTAATGCTGGGGTTGCTCCCGGTAAAGTCATTTTAACAAAACTATCATTATGGATGCCAGTGTTAACTCCATCAGTCACCGAAGAACAGCGACTACTAGAATTTATGGACCAAGGAGGAAAGTCGTTGTTAAGTTGGTTATCAGTGACTACGGATATTAAACAAGACAGTGTTGATGGTACATTCACATGGCACCTGGCATCAAAACAAGGTGTTTCAGCTCCACGGCATATATTTATTGCGTTACAGAATAATGCGCGAGTTGGTAATCAAGAACGAAGCCATATGATATTTGATCAGTTAGGTGTTAATGAAGTCTCACTGAGAATAAACGGCCAGCAGGAACCATCCGAGGATATACAACTTGATTACGGTCAAAATCATATTGCACGTGTATATCATAACCTGTTGTCATATATGGCACGTGATCAAAATGTGGATACTGGTTTGCAAATATCACAATTGGATTTTAAAAGCCTCTATCCGATTTATTACTTTTCACTTGAACATCTTGATTTAACAAGACAATCTGTCGTTGATATACACTTTAGAGCCCGTGTAACCCGCCCGACTGGTCCACCAGTTGGTGGGGTACCCCCTATCCTCATCCCGAATTATAGAGCGGTTGCTTTCATTCTCAGCGATAAATCAATGCTACTCGAAGGTGTTGGTGAAAAAATGAGAGTGGTAGATGCGCCAGTAGAAAATCTATGATTGAAAATTCTATGAATTTTTCATTGAAATCGTAAACGATTTAGAATCAATCTGTTATTGTATAATGTCGTATAGTAATATCAATGTCTCTTTGACACCCGGTCAATTAAAAAAATTGCAATCAGAATCGGCTAAGCAATGCGGAACCACAATCACGTTGAAACCTAATCAAATGACTGGTGGTGCAAATAAATTATCGCTGACAACTCGTCAAGTAAAACATTTCAATGATGCACTTGTAGCAAAAAAAGGTGTTCAGATTACTCTTTCTGCGGCTGCTATCAAAAATATGATTAAAACAGGCGGTATATTTCCATTGTTAGCTGCGATTCCAGCATTGATTTCCGCAGCAGCCCCAGCGGTGGCTAAAGCAGCGGCGTTAGGGGCTGTTGGTACTGCAGCAGGAATGGCACTAAAGAAGGCAACTGGGAAAGGATATAAAAAAAGGGAAAGGGTCTAAGACTACCAGGAACCCGGTATTCATGGTACAGCGGAAAAGGCCTGAGACTAGGACCGGTTTACTAGTTGGAGAGGAACCGGTTCCTATGTCCAATTTTGATTTACTCGATGCTGCTAAAAAAACTCGCGATTAAAAACTTCAGAGGTGTCTTTATGAAAGATCAATTACCACATCAACCAAACAGCGTTGAAACCGGAATCATTAATTTAGATAACAGCACCGGACCCGGAACTCACTGGGTTGCATACGCTATTGATCCACGTGGGATTGTCTATTTTGATTCATATGGATTAGCTCCGCCAAGCGAGTTTATGCGTTATATAAAAACCCTTCCAATGAAGACTTGGTATTCTACGCTACCAACACAAACGATGATTGACCCACCAATATGTGGCAGCGAAGTATTAAATGTCCTTAATGCTATTTCTAACTCCTTGGGTAACCCAAGCGGAAAACCACCACATGTTGTCGTGAATGAATACACTAGTAATCGCTGGCGAAAATCGAAGATTTTTCAACGAAGTCGTCAAAAACGATTTTAGAGAGACGTGTATAAAATATCATGATTGATATTTGGGGGAGATCTTTGAAACCCAAACCCGATGGCACTGCACCCCCTGATTCTATCAAGGACATAAAAAAAATAATTGAAGATGAAATAGCTGAGACGTTGAACCTAACAAGTGTTGACCCGAACGAAATAGTTGTATTTCAAGACAAACAGGGTAAATTGAAAAGCAGTGATGTGTCGTTGGATGATATATTGGTTAAACAACGAAACGCAATCGAGGATACCGTTGTGCTATTTTCCGATCAGGGTAAATTGAAAACCAGTGATGTGTCATTGGATAACATTTTAAAACGACAACACGACGCCGCTGAAAACTCTATTGCGCTGTATTCCAACGGTGGACAACTTAAACCAGGCGCACTTGTGTCTACGATCACCGACGCGATTGCCACCCATGACAACACGATTGCCACCCACGGCCGTGAGCTGGATGATCATATACGAGGTTATAATAGTTTTTGCAAAAATGTCATACATAAATTTTTGGAACCCCGCTTGTGGTTGGCATGACTCTCGCTGAAATCAAAAACTTTTTATCGCTATTCTTTTTTAACAAGGACGCGGGAAGGATGATGAATGAAAATGAAATCAAGGCAAATTATCTCGATATTTCTAAACTAATAGAAAATCCTGAAAGGATAAGTTTTCCGAACAAAGAATTTAAAAATATCGTGTATACGGTCAAACATGGAATCGTGGATTGGATACGAGACGAAGATATTTCAAGTACTACTATTCTTCTCGAGTCGAGTAGGGAAGCGAAGGTTGATGGTATCTATAGGTTAACGTGGGCCTCTATCGATCAATTAATATGATTGCGAGCGGTAAAACCTACTCTGGTGGCGTCGCGACGTTCATTATCAAGAGTGGCATAACACCAACCTTTCACTTCGTCGCGGTTGATAGCTCCACCATTAGATCAAAAATAGCCTGGTGTATAGAACTCGTCAATCATTTTTCCGGCTGAAGTACTAGCAATTCCCGCTAACGATGGCAAATAATTGAAAACACTAGTGTTTTAAAAATAAAAATGATTTCATCAACGCAATGTCGCTATTATCAGGTCAGAGAATTTCAGACTAGACTCAAAACCCTTGCCGAGGAGTATCAAATAAAAATAAAACAATACCGACGAAGAATCACCGCAATTGATATTACTATGTACTCGGTGTCAAGCGTTCTCTTTGGCGCCGGAATAATACTCGCATCGGTTACAATGATTGCCCCGGTCGTAGTTCCAATTTGCATTTCTGCGGCGGCTACAATCGCGGGTATATCAACCGGGATAACAAAAAAAAATATCATCATGCAGCCAGAGTAAACTGCAGGATTACTTAGTTCAATTTCATAGTGTATCAACCGCATACTCGCAATTATTCTCGATGATATCGTCGTCACTCGATAATACAATTATATCAGATAGTGAGTTCTCAGCGATGGTCAGTATTTACGATTCCGCGATATCAAAATTAGAAATAAATCATGAGTATAGCAGCGATGACAACACCGATGGAATTACTTCAACGAATAGTGGAGAACACGAACCCAGTACAAACAAGCATAATATCAATAACATCAACGAATCCTGAATTCAGTGTGAATTTCCCTAGCCCAGTCCCCGTGAAGGAGATAGCGCTAGCAAAACTACGAGTGTATCACAGTTGGCCTAATATCAGATCGGTAGCATTTAGTGGTCAACAACCGAATAATTCACTGGTTTTCTCGTATAAGAATAAACCCGACGGTACCCCAGACTGGAACGTTGTTTCCATACCAACAGGGTCATACCAAATCGAACAAATCAATAATGAATTTGCGCGTAGAATAAAATCCATTACTGGAACAGAATCGAAAATCGCTATAACAGTTCATGAGCCGACGCTATCATCCGCAATTGAGATAAGCACAGAAGGATACGTCGTAGATATCTATCAGAGTTCTATTAGAACCGTACTAGGATGGCCTGAATTACCACCAGGGGAGAAAACCGTTGATTGACCAGAACCACAAAAAAACTGATTATATCACCGACGTGATAAAACCTGATAATCCAATAAGGAGTTATAAAGATCACATAATTACTATAGATTTTTTTGGTATCGAATACCGATCAACTGGAGAAGATAAGCCAGGGGAGAGAATAGAGGGACATCATTTTGTTGACGAACCTGAAATCATTAAAAATTTTAAAGCGATGAATAATGATTTTTCATGGTTGTTAATATCTCTTAAATCCGGCTCTCTCACCCGAGATGAATTTATCAGCGTCGTAGAAACATGCAATAAAATTATCGACGATATGGAAACATTTAATTTGAAAATCATTCAGGATATATTAGATGACGATAATCCCCTATCGAGAACAAGATTTGCAAAACAATATAAAATTCACGTGAAGGATATTCCGACATTCAAACTACCGGGATATAACGTACCGGAACTAAAAAAACTTCTCAGTGACACCATCGATGTTGGTTTTAAAATAATTCATGATGCATGGAAAAAAACAGCATCACAGGAAATAAAAATCCTCAAACATAATAATGATCCAGATGGTGGCGGCAGGCATATTGCCCCGTTCAACGTGAATATTTCATCGGTGATTGCGCTCAATTTAGTATGCGATGTTATCGAAGGAAGCTATCAAATTAATCTCGAACGATCAAATCAAGCTCAGCAAGGATATATTCTTTATTCGTTTGCACCAACAGCCCCTCCAGAATTTTTAATAATCGAGTCTCCGGTTAATCCGGTCTATATGCGGTGTCATAATGATTCATTAACCAGAATTAATTTCAAACTCACAGATCAGTCCAATAATCTAATTGATCTACAAGAGGAGGTGTTAGCGATTAGTCTGTTTGTGAAGTCCTAAAAACTGGATCAAATATTCGGTTAAACTCGTAAAAAAATTATTAACCCATAGCAGCAGAGAGGGTGGATGACAACTACGCTGGCGTAGACGAGGAAGCGTTGGTTGTCGACGCTTTTTTTACGATTCGACGTTTTTTTATGATTCGACGCTTTTTTACGATTTCGACGCTTTTACGCTCGTTGTAGGGTTCACCCTCTCTGCTGCTCGGTATCACTGTTGCTTCTTTCCAGCTCTTAGGTACATTACCAGCAATCCATAAATCATTAAAGATTTTAAGAAGTAATGTCAGAGAATATTCTGGGAGGTGTTTCAAGAACTGGTTTCACAAGAACTTCCAGGTGAACCATAACCCAAACTCAAAATGCATTAAACACAGACATTATGTTCGCAAACTCTACTTTTCTTGTTTTGTTAACTTCGTGATATGTTTAAAAGATTCGACTTTTTCTTAAACGAATAAGAGTTGTCGGGGGGCAGGAAGTTTTCGCAAAGTTTCCAAATATATTCATGGATTTACAAGTATGCAAGAATGTACTAATTGTTACAAGAACCAATTTCTTTTGGGGACATTTAACTGTAAACAGGTGTTCATTTATAGTTAATACGAATCCAAATCTTCAGTAAATAAAAATTAATAATTGCTACTAATAATCGCATTTAGAATAAAAGAAAGATTTGTAAAGGGTTAATTTAAATGTATTTCATATAAGTCCGTATTTCGATGAAGATTTGCATAATTATATTCTGTATTAACTCCCTCACACCTCGAAATATTAAGTGAGTACCTCATTCAGTGATAATTTGTCCATATGCCGGTAACGACTGTCTTGCCGTGAAGTATGTGTGGACGTTTCCATGTACGAAACCGATTCTTACCACTGGTACAAATATGTACTTTTGGAAATCCTAACAAAAATTAAGGAACATCCGTACATTCTAGCTAGCGCTAATTAGTACCGGATTACAAAATTGACTGAGTAGGCACCGACCTATGGGCCCCACGCCCTTTAGGGGTCCCGCGACAACTGATCAAAATAATATTGATAGGAGATAATTTGCGAAGGAGGGGTTGGGGGCAATATTTCGACTGTCTAAGGGTCTCCACAGGATTTAATCGAGCACTGGCACTAATTAAAGTAAAAAATGAAATTTAGTCTCTTTCAGAAAATGAAAGAGGGATTAAATTTACCAATAGACTGGTTAATATCTCTTCGTGGTCTATTTTTATTCTTTTATTATATCTGTACTGTAACTGTACAGAGGCGTGTGTGGCAATATGTTTCGGATAATACTTCAGCTAAAACGTAAACTATATAGTACATTGTCTTGTTTCTCGTTTTATCGTGCCGTTTTTTTTAAATATTTTCTTTTGATTTTCAGTTTTCTTTTGTATATCTTCTGAGTTTACTTCCACATACTTTTGGAGTACTTTGTTTTGCAATGTTTGTACAATTCTGTAAATTGCATAGCCCAGAAACGTCCTTTAACCCTTTCACCATCCATACTTTCCAATACTTGATAGAAAGTAATATCGTACGTGTACAGCTGACAGTTCGCGTTTTTCAACATCTTCTGTTTTCTTTGCAATTATCACATTTTACGGTTTTCCAATAAATGCCACCGACTAAACTGACAACAGTTTCAGTACAAAAATAGGTCATGATATGAGTAGTTGAAGCAGTTTGAGTAGTAGAAAGAACAGTATGGCGGATAATATATCAATAATATTTCTGTCTATATAAAAAAAAATCGTTAGAAAGTAGTTCCAGAATCTCTGAATAAAAATGTTAAACGCATCAAACATTTTACTGTTGGAAATCACACACACACACACACACACACACACACACACACACACACACACACACACACACGGGTTTGCCAGATTATTGTGATCCAAGTTTGTCTTCTATCCGTTCGGTCCTTGGGTCGACGCAAACTTTACCTTTGTTTTACGTTGCAATTGTCCTCAGGATGGCATCTCAACCAGACACATAAGGTAGATTAATGTGACATTTTTTCTATAATTTTGATTGGTATTCTGAGCATGAATATATACTTAATTCACATGAATAAAAAAACTTTGGGCACTTCCGCCTGCAGGTGCAAATTCTAGCAAATACTGTCATGCCTTTGTACTTGCAAAAAATTGTTATTTAATGAAGTTCTTGTCAACCACGTGAGAATTGCATCAATTGGCGTCATATCTGGAGTCGATATGCTTAGAATGATACAAGCAGTATTTACATCATCTTGTCGAAATGGTGTCGAATGATTGAGGGTCAGGGTAAGGTCATAACCACGGGAGGTGGTAATTTTCTTGAGTTTCTACGTAGTACTGTCATCGCATGCAGGTGACACCCTTATAAGTACAATGTCTGTCGCCACGATATCTTCTTCAAATTGAAGACCTACAATATATTTTTATTGTTTATGTCGTAAGTGGGTTCGAAATCTATTTCTTTAATGGGTATTTTCTTTTAAATATAATGTACCGTATTTACATGATAATACAACCACTCCAGCGACCTAGTGTCTAGAGCCTCTACGCTTTGGACGCGAGAGGTCGCAAGTTCGAACCCGGGTTGAGTCATACTAACGCCTTTTAAAAAATGTAAAAACTGCCTCGCTAGACACTCAGCTGTAAGAGGTTAGTGTTAGGACCGGTCGGTATGGTGTCAGGATAATGTGACTGGATTGGACATATTGCTACTTGTCTGCAGCATGATGCCCCAGTGTTAGACATCACTATAAACTGCTACACTGTAGACATCGTAGCGATATGACTGAATATTTTTAAAGCAACGTTAAAAATCCAGCGAGCACGCGCACACACACACACACACACACACACACACACATTTGATGAAGGTGATGACGATGATGACGTTTATTTTCATTTTACTAGAGTATTTAAAACGTTATGTGAATGCATATTTATTGTTTACTTTGTCTTTACTTACTTTGGAGCAGATAGCAAATCCCAACTTCCTTATTTTTGCCAGTATTTTATGTTGCCATACTTAGTTGAAGAGGGTCTATACAATGTGTGTTCTCAACTGACCCAACCACCCCAAACACCCATATTCAACAAAACTCACAGCCGGATCGCCGGTTGATTGTTTCCATGCATGAAAATACTTATTTGCATGCCAAGTGAAGCATCTAATTTGTAGAGCCAATATTATGTGGCTTCCACCCAAAATCTCCCTGCTGCTTGGATACCAGCTAAGTGGTATACATTCTTATGAAGAAATAAAACAGCAAAGACACGACGCTATCAAATTAAGCTTTATCGCTAAATCTTAGTTTATCTCTGATAAAAATAGGCAAAAGCAGATTGATGGGACATGTTATGATGCAACAGAACATAACAAGTTTAAGGGTTAATATAACATATGTGAACATCCTCCCAATTCGAAAATGAAATGAAATACACGTAAGAATGTTTCTACCTTTCCTCTGTCCCTACCACAGAGACATCAATTGTATTTGTGTGAGTCATAACAGTACCACAAGCTGGACATCTATTGTGAATTCACCAAACTGTCTACCATTCTAAAAATAAATGGCAGTATTCCGAAATAGTCTTCCTTAAAGTTTTTTTTGTTTCAATGAGATTTCCGTTATACTTAATACTTGACCATGCCTTTCATACACAAATTTTCCGATTTCACTGAAGCCCTAAGTAATATCATCATCATAATCATCAGTCTCTTAACCTAGTGTGGTCGTTGAGGCACTGTGCTGCTGAACATCTGACCAGTTCCCTCCACTTGTCTCAATCATCTGCAAATGTTTGTGCCTCCGCAAACCTTTCATGGTCCATACTGTGATGTTGTCAGTCCACTTTTTACTGTCTACCTCTCCTTCTGCTACTCTGGACGCTGCCATGCAATACTGTTGTGGATAGAATGTTGGCTCAATTGATATAGCCATACCATTTCAGTTTTCTCTTGTTGACAGTAGTGAGATCTTCATAATGGCCTACTTTTTGCCTGATGGTGTTGCGCATTTCTTCATTTGTGATGTGGTCCATATAAGAGATGTCAAGGATGGTTCTGTAGCATCTCATTTCAAGTGCCTGGATTCTTCGTTGTAATTCTGCTGTCAGGGTCCAGGCCTCACGTAAATAAAAAAAAGATTGATATGACTATGGATCTCAATTGTCTGATGTTAGTTTTCAGACAGATAATCTTGTCTCTCCAGATTGGTCTTAGCTTTAACAAAGCTGCCGTTGTTTGTGCTGCTTGTAACAAAATTCTGCTCTTGATCGCTCTTCGGTGATTATGGAACCAAGATATCTGAACTGGCTCACTGTTTTCAGTTCCTGTCCTCTGACTTTAATCTTGGATGAGATTTGTTTGCCACTATTTGTCATCAGATTTGTCTTCTCGGCGCTTATCTCCATGTCAAATCTGGAAGATGTTTCATCAGGTTATTCACTGAGGTGGAAAGCTCGTCTTCACTGCCTGCCAGCCCATCAATGTTGTCTGCAAAGCGGAGGTTGATGATGTTATGCCCTCCAATGCTGACTGTCCCACAGTGGTTTTCCAGGGCTTTGCTCATGATGCGCTCTAAGTAGATGTTGAAAAGCGTGGGTTACAGGAGATAGCTTTGACGTACTCCAGCTGTTGTCTTGATCCAGTCCCCCACATAACCTTGAGCAATTACTGCGCTGGTAGACTTGGCGTACAGCTGCATGATGGTATTGGTCAACTTTTGACCCATGTTGTACTTCTTCATTGTGGCCCACAATGCCTCATGCCACACTTTGTCAAAAGCCGTTTTGAAATTTATGAACAGGTGATACATGTCTTGTTGATGTTACGAATACTTTTCACACAGAACCCTTGGATTGAATATTTGTTCTGTTGTGCTTCTTCCACTCCAGAACCCTGCCTGCTCTTCAGCGATTATTTCTTCTGCTTGTGGTTTCATTATGTTCAATAGGATCTTCAGCATCACCTTACTAGCATGACTGATGAAACGTATAGTTCCGTAATTTTGGCACAGCTGGGGATTGCCTTTTTGGGGAGTGTTATAATCAGTGACTGGGTCCACTGTGTTGATAATTCACCTGTCTGCCAGATCTTGTTGCAGATTTTTGTTTATGCTCTATCACGGATCCCCCCCCCCCATCACGGATCCCACCCACCCCCCATTCTTGATAAGTTCAGCTGGGATGTTGTCTACTCCAGAGGCCTTCCCATTCTTCAGTGCTTTTATTGCTGACTCCATCTCTTCTTTGAGAATGGGGAAATCATCATCATTTGTGGAGTTTGGAACTTCAAGCACCTCTTGGACTCCTGTGGACGGATGGTTGTAGAGTTCTTTACAATACTCAGTCCATCTTCTGTGAGGCATTCTCCATTGTCGTCTTGAATGGTACTGACTCTTAGTTGCTTCTGTCTGGTTAGGTCTTTTGCAACTTGGAATGCCTTATTGCTGTTATTCATTATTAATTCTCTCTATTTATGTGCACTTTTGTCCAATCCAATCTTCTTTTGCATTTTTCAAATGTTTCTGATATTCTTGTTTATTTCTCGGTATTCCATTGTCCCTGCTGTGCGTCTGGTCTTTTTTTAAGGTCTCTTCGGGCATGAAACAGATTCAGAATCTCTTCTGTAACCCAGGGATTTTTCTTTGGGCGATGGACGCCATTGATGTCATTGGCAGCTGTTGTCATGACCGTGTTGAAAGTGTCTGTCATCACTTTAACATCAAGATCCATCACAAGGAGTGGAGCAAATTTTCATCCAGTTGTGGCTTTGTTCAAGGTTGAATTTGAGCCTGATTTTCTTTGGTTTGTTTTTCTTCTTCAGCCTCGCTCGGAAGTTCATAATCACGAGGTCGTGATCACTCCCAACATGAGCACCTGGGAATGTTCTTGTTTTTACTCTATTGATGCCCGATCGGTAACAGTTTTCAACCAGTGATATAGAATTTATTATCTCATAAAAAAGAGGCCAGCGAAAATTATATTTAAAACAATATTTGGCCTAAAAACACCGAAATTGACAACAATAGAAAGAGTACGATAATCGTCTAAGTTACTGATTGTTTTGTTCAGTTGGCACTAGAGCATTCAATATAATGCCTGTTCAGTTATTCTCCGTGTTGTCTACACTATACATCGTAGCCAGTATAACAGGTGGAGGAAAATCCCAGGAAGAACAGGATCAAACTGGTAAGCTGATTCACATTCCCACAGAGGCCCAATTCGTGACTAAAACCCATGCCGACAGAATGATATGCTAGTGATCCAAATGAGACCACTTCAAGACTGTACAAAATGGTTTTATATCATTTCAGAACTATGATGCAAAAAGAAATGTCATTAGGTAAGATTATTTGACATGTACATAAAGGATGTGGTGAAAATGTTACGAATATGTAAACATAATAAATTAAACGACTAATCTAAGTTGATTTCAACAATCACAAATACGAGATAGCACTTAGAAAATATGTTCAGTTTGGTTTGGTCTTTAATGCAATTCAAGCCATGCACTGAAATATGTGTGTATGTGCGCGCGCTTGGGTTTGTGTGTGTGTTGGATTTTTAACGTAGTTTTAATAATTTTCCAATCATATCACTATGTCTGCAATACTTTGAGGCAGCTGTTAGTACCATTTTTATCAGTCTTGAGCCTTATTCTAATTACACACCCACCCATTATTATTATTATTAATATTATTATTATTATTATTATTATTATTAATATTATTATTATTATTATTATTATTATTATTATTATTATTATTCCTCTTTGTTCCTAAACAGATAGTACGAGTTATTTAATAGATGATATGTACTCAAATACAAGTCAAATAATAAGTGAAAGAAACGGTTTAAATCTTTATTTACATATATATGAATATAGCATATAGGTTTAGCATGGATAAAATTACACATTGGCTATTCACCTACAGAAAATGTATGTATATATATGTATGTATTCTACAAGCTGCAAAAAATAAACCCAAGTGGGCAACTGATCGCTCACTTAGCTGGCCATTTACCTGCAAGCCAAATTCAAGACCAGCTGAAGAGAAGAAGAAAAAGGGAGAGGGGGGGGGGGCATAATCAACAGCATTTTCTTCTGAGTGTCTTTCGGTTCGTGCTTGTTTGCTTGGTTAGAAAAAAATGTACAAATGTATCTTGGTTGTTTTTATTGCAGATACCCATCATTTGTGTCAATTAAAAGTTATATGTGCTTTGATGTTTTCCTTCATTTCAACAAATGCTCTGTTTTTGTGGAAGTCTTTTAAAGGCTCTTCTTCTCTTGGCAACAGTGGACATATTTGATAATTAATCGGCACGAGCTCTACAAAATTAGAATGCCTGAATGCTCTAATCCTGTCACGTTTTGTCAATTTCAGATAAAGGTGTTTTTCTCCAGTTTATTTATATTTTAGGAACGGAAGCAATAGTTGATGGCGAATCAGCATCATTTGTACAAGCATGACATTTTTTTCTATCTAGCATACCCTCCGCTAATATTTTAGTTGAAACCGGTATATTGGTTTGCAAAACTGAAAACAGCAGATGTTGGTGGATGATGTGTAATGAGCCCAGAACGTTGTGTCACAAACTGATGTGGCCTAATGGCTAAATAAGATAAGCAAAATGATAGAAATGAGTGTTTCATGATATAACACATGTGATCTCTTTTGCTGCAGAGTTGGTAAACTAATTCACGAAATAATAAAAATACCAGTAACAGCCTAAGTTCTTCAAACACATAGTCTAATCCCGAGACTAAAACGCTTTTATAAAAGATTTCCACTGCACTATATCAGGAGTGAAAACTATACAATTGCGTCGAACTTGTCCCCATTGTGTCGTTGAATTTACTGACGTAAATATTAACTTTAGTCCAATCAGAATGAGCCTTACATTCGCTTATGTTTAGAATACTAGCTCGTTTAGACAATATGCAATAGACAAACTTAGAACTGATTTTAAAAAATATATAAATTTTCCGCTAATGTACAGAGGCTTAATTTATTTTCAAACTAGATGTTTCAGACGATTAACTGTGAAAATAGTGGAGTATCATTACGACGGCAGAGATCAAAAGAAAACTGAGTCAAATGATGACACATTTAGCTGCACAAGAATGACAATAATAAGGAAATCTGGCTCATCAAGGCAACTACAAAAAGAATATTTTCGGAGAAAATTTAACAGCATACAGACCGTAGATAATTGAGTTTATTTATTGTAGGAAGAGATGGGCTAAACATGAATCGAGCACTTGATACAAGTATAAAATTGAAGGTGAATCCGTACAATAAAAATAATGACATTAACATTTAAAAAGCATATTCAGGACTAGGGAAGAAACCGTGTACCAACCAGACATACTTGCGAGTAACGACATGCTACAAACATATTAAAGGACAAGATAATTCAAGTGTGGTTGAGACTGAAACTCAAGTCACGCATTGACCGTTTACAGTAACAAGCGATCTCACTAATTTGTGGGCGGAGCATAATCCAATGTTTATGACATGAATTCAGTCTAAGCAGTGCTTCCTGTACATGGCAGCAGATCCGACATCGATGAATACATTTTTTCAGTAGTCCCAATATGTAACCTTGTCCTTCCATAATACTTAAAAGATAGTGGGTCTTTTAGAACTACGCTGAACCTTATTTCAAACTGAATAAATATTTTATTCTAATGCTAAACATGAACATGTATATTTGCCGTTTCTCTACAGATGGCATCTTGAATATATTGCTTTATTGACACAATTTTTTTTAAATAACAAAGTAAGCTGAGCTTTTAACCTTAATGTACCATCTGCCATAAATGTCAAGTATCTCTATGCAACTCTGCACTATAAACAAGTATCGGTTAATGTATTTATGTGAAATTCAAGCAAGAAAGGCCTTGAAGTTATTCAAATGTCAAGCTGTCTCTTCACTTTGAACATTACGTGCAAGTGTCTGCTAAGTATCTCCCATCTACGTGTCAGGTGATAGTATCTTTACTGAATTGTTCAACCAAACAAATGAGAGATTCACTGCATTGCTCCAGAAAGCTATGACCAAGTACTATTAGTTTGTATACCCAACTAAAACTAAATTGCATACAGAAAACACATGGGATATTCATGTCCATTTTAATGCAGAAAAAAAAAACAATTCATGAAACCAGTTTCTTTACTTCTACCTCAACAAACTCTTGGGAAAGACATATTAAGTTATTAATTAATTATTAATATACACTACATGTGTAACTTTATGATTTCACCACCATTACAGTCATTTACACTTACATCATTTAAATCATGTATTCTGTATTCAATAACAAGATCTTTTCCCAGCCGGTATTTAATATAAAATGATTACCTGAGTGTAATCAATGATGACTTTGCACACCTCTACTTTCACTAGTCTCCTGCAGCCGTTGAAAATATATCATTCGGAAACTAAATTCAAACTAAAGTTTGCTATCTTAATCTTTATATTAGAACTTATCTTCATTTAAAAATAAACAAATTAACTTTTAATTGGCACTATGTAGCCAGTACATGGTGTTGACATTGTGAAACAATCTACCTATCTATGTACCCAAACACCTACCCATTTACCAACCTACATGCTGTGACAGGGCATTAAGATATACAGTTAAAAAATAATATTTTTTCCTAACATGTTTAAGCAGAGCTACTATGATTTCATTACACATTCTTGGTGAAAATCACTGTTCTTAAAATCTGCTTGAGAAGCTATTATCATGGCCCCAACCCAAGAAGCCAAATTTTAGTGGGTTAAACAATAGTAGCAATGTGGGGAAAATAACGTCCAACGGACAATACAGAGTTAAGGGAATTTAACATGGGTGGGACCCGACAAAGTCAAAAGAAATTTAACATGGGCGACGTTACGCACTGGGGAAAATGGCAAGTATTACAAGGGGCTGACCTCAACGGGTCTATGTTTTGTAACAGTGTTCGGGTAAACATCAAAAAGCTCTTCTTTAGGTAGTGATGACATAGGAATGGCTCTATTGTATCGACGGGTATTTAGCATGGGAATGTCACTTGATCGACAAGAGCACCAATCATCCGTTTCCTGGACTCAGAAGGTTGTTATTTGTATTAGCAATCGACAATGTGACTAGGGGGGTGGGGTGATTAATTTAAGTGCTTCGGCCACAAAGGGTCTTTTAGCATTGTTTTATCCAGCAAAGGCTGGTTATTTTATTTTTCCTAAGAGTGGGAATGGTGTCGCCTCCCTCAGGCGTTTATGTGTTGTTACGGCTATTGGATTTATTTTATTTATTTTTAATTATTAAATCCAAATTTGTCATTTAGGGTTTATTATTATCTAAATGGGAAATTTTTCTAGAAAATTCACTTGACCTGGACTTTTCTGGTAAACAGGCTGACCTTGGCTTGGTTACCTCAATATCTGACCTTGCTTTAGACATTGTCAACAAGTCTTCAATTCTATTGGTTGGTTTCGGGGACAGCATTTTATTAGTGGCTGATTTATTCTTCTAGTTCATTCTTTAAGCATGTGACTTGGTGAAGGTAGCTCTTTCCATGACCTTCCAGACTCACATGATTCCTCTTGTTTACTTCAGAATTACAATATATATAGCTGTGATTTTTAGAAGCTAACTTTAGTAGAACCTTTGGGCTGTAAGAAATTAGTTGTGTTATTTTCTGTTTGAGTTTATTTATTTTATTCTGGACTGTGTCAATTCGTTGGAAAAGAAGAATTATTCTATTTATCTGGAAAAGGACATATGTTTCATAATTTCATCTGGATGATTTAAAAACAAGAACTGCATCACGTGACATTGTCAGCCATTTTGGATTATTACCTCGTCAAGATTCGAACCTGGAACTATTAGAACATTTATTTATCAGGACTTGCAATTCTATTAGTGGATTATTTTGTGAATTCTATATTTGTTGGATTTGATTCTCTAAAACTGTAAGTTCAATTGTTTTATTTAAATAATTGTACTTAATAAATTCATTGTTAAAGTTATACAAGCTTGTTAGTTTTCCCTCTTTCTGTGTTGCTGCTTATTCGAGCCTAAGCACGTAACATAGAATTGGTGGCTATCGTCTTGGGATTGAGATTGAGATTGAGATTGAAATAAATTGGAATTTAAATTTGAATTTTCCCTAGTTTTTGAAAAAATTTAAATCTTTAGTGAGACTAGCACGCTTGTATCAAAATGACATCTAAGGTAGAGATATTTCTTTCTAATCCTACCCAGGAGCAATTAGATCTTTTCAAAAAAGACGAGTTGGTTCAACTTGCCAGAAAATACGATGTTTCTGAAGTGAAGGCTTCTTTAACGAAACAAGATATCAAAAAGATTTTGGTCCAGTATTTGGTAGAACAGGATGTTTTTGAACAAAGTACTTTGATTCCAGTCAGTAAGTCTACACCAGACTCTGACATTAAACTGAAGGAATTAGAATTAAAATTCAAGATGGAATTAGAGTTGAAAAAGCTAGAATTTCAGGAAAGGGAGAGAGAAAAGCAATTACAATATGAGAGAGAGGAGAAAGAGAAACAAATTGAATTACAAAAAGAGCAAATGCGGATTGATAGAGAGAGAGAGGAGAAAGAGAGACAATTACAATCTGAAAAAGAGGAGAAAGAGAGACAATTACAATCTGAAAAAGAGGAGAGAGAGAGAGACAAGAGGGGGATAAAGAAAGACAATTACAATCTGAATTAGAGTTTAAGAAGCTGGAATTTCATGAAAGAGAGAAAGAAAGACAATTACAATTTGAAAAAGAGGAGAGAGAGAGACAGGAAAGGTTACAAGAAAAACAAATTGAACGAGAGAGAGAAGGAAGAAAGGGAATATCAGTGTAAAATGAAAGAATTAGAGCTGGCAAGTGAGAATCACCGTCATACTTCAAATCAAAATTTTGATTTAGCAAGGAATATTAGATTAGTGCCCCCTTTCAAAGAAAAAGAAGTAGATAAATATTTCATTCTTTTTGAAAAAGTTGCAGAAAATTTAAAGTGGCCAAGAGAGAATTGGACTCAGTTACTACAATGTGTACTTACTGGTAAGGCTAGTGAGAGTTACACTTCACTGTCTGTTCAGCAAAGTGGTGATTATGACGTAGTTAAAGAATGCATTTTAAGAGGTCATGAGTTAGTTCCTGAAGCTTATAGGCAAAAATTTAGAAATTACAGAAAAGAAGCTGGAAAACTCATGTCGAATTTGCTAGACAAAAAGAGCAGTTGTTTGATAGATGGTGTTTAGCCAAGAAGGTTGAGCAAGATTATCAAAATCTCAAGCAAATTATATTAATTGAAGAGTTCAAAAACTGTGTCCATAGTGATGTTAAAACTTATCTTGAGGAGCATCAGATTGAAACCTTGGAAAATGCTGCTCGAGCTGCTGACGAATATTCTTTGACAAATAAAGTTCCTTTTGTTAACAAGACTTCTACTCAACAATTTAATGGCAGAAAAGTATTTCCGCCTAATTCAAGCCCTTCTAAAACTCAAACTAACACAACTTTCAAAAATCAGACTTCAGAGAAGTTTGATTCTAGATCCTTGTCTCTTCCGACGTGTAACTTTTGCAAGAAAAAAGGACACGTTGTTTCTGATTGCTACAAATTGAAAAATAGGAATCAGAATCAAGATAGACCTGTTCCAAATACTCTTATTTCCAATAGGTCAAGGTCACAGTCATGTATTGAAAGCAATACAATTGTTGGGTCTAATAAACCCCGGTCTGATTTTATTATGGAGAATTATGAACCATTCATATCGAAGGGTTCTATATCACTCTTGGGTGATTCGGCCAATCCCACCCCTATTAAAATTTCAAGGGACACAGGAGCTTCTCAGAGTCTTTTATTATCAGGTACTTTGCCTTTTTCTGAGAAGTCTTCTTCTAATGAAAGTGTTCTTATTCAGGGAGTAGAGTGCGGCTTTGTTAATGTTCCTCTCCATTGTGTAAATTTGTCATCAGACTTAGTGTCAGGACCTGTGACAATCGGAACAGTCTCGGTTTTGCCCGTAGAGGGAATTGATTTATTGCTAGGCAACGACTTAGCTGGGGACAAGGTTGTGGTTAATCCACTTGTAACTAACAAGCCTAATTTGGATCAGAAAGTTGATCCAATTGAAAAAGAATTCCCTGAGATATTTCAAGCTTGTGCAGTTACTAGAGCTATGGCAAAGAAAGCTCTTGAGAATGATGTTGATGAAGGAAGTATTCCTTTATCTGGCAGTGTATAGGTCAGGCTTTTGACGAGGTCACTTTTACTCCTTGTTTGGATCAATCAGAAGGTATTGATCATAGGGATCATCTTTTAATAACTCATTCTCTTAATCAGGGTGATAAACGACAGTCACTTGTCGTCGAACAGGAAAAGGATCCTGAGATCTCCTGTTTGTTTCAAAGGGTCATAAATGAGACTGAAGTCACTGAAGTTCCTGTCTGTTATTTCATTAAAAATGGAATCCTTATGAGAAAATGGAGACCTCCCGAGGTACCTGCTGATGATAAATGGTCAGTGAACTATCAAATAGTAGTTCCAAAACCTTACAGACAGGAAATACTTAATCTGGCCCATGAAATTCCTTTGGCTGGTCATTTAGGGATTAATAAAATGTATTACAAGATCTTGAATCACTTCTATTGGCCAGAAATCAAAAGTGATGTTGTCAAATACTGTAGATCTTGTTATGCTTGTCAAATGGTAGGAAAACCCAATCAGAAGATACGTAAGGCTCATCTGCAACCTATTCCTACGTTTGATGAAACATTCAGTGGAATTATGGTAGATTGTGTGGATTCCCTACCTAAGACCAAGTCAAGTAATCAATTAAAGTTAAAAATGAAGCTAAGGTTTGAAAGAAATACAAGGGAGAGAACTTTTGAGTCTGATAATGGAGTTGTGTTACTCTTATTCATTCTTCTTACTCTACTTCAAATTAGATATTATGTCCCTTACAAAGTTAAGAAGAAAATGAATTAAGTTATGGTATTAGTGCTCCTGGGATCTAAATTAATTATAGGAGTACCAGTGTATTGAAAGAGATAGCCATGTTTAATATGTAATTACTTTAGTTGTGCCTGTCCCACTTGGTGAATGAATATCATCGGATTCTACTGATATAGGAGCGACGAATTGTTGGAATTCAAAAAATTATAAACAAATCTAGACCAGAAACTTTCACAGTTGCAAGTGCAAGAAAGAAATGAACTGAAAGTTATTATTATATGAGCACTTGTGTCCAGATATTCGTACAAGGACAAACAAAATTTTCATGACGTTGAGATTGAGAATTCCATACAGGATGAGTCCACTCAAACAAGAATATTTGAAAAAGGAAATTCAATATTTGCTGGAGAATGATTTTATCAAGCCCAGTAAAAGTGATTGGAGTTCACTATGCATGTTTGTTCCTAAACCAGATAAACTCTCCGTATGTGTACTGATTATAGGAAGGTGAACAGAGTGACAAAAACAGATTCATTCCCATTAACAAGAAGTGACTATTCTATTGATAAAATTGGGAATGCCAAGTACGTCACCAAATTCTGACCTTCTGAAAGGATTTTGGCAGATTTCACTACGGAAAGAGCAAAGGAAAACTCAACATTGCGACTCCAAAAGGACTCTACTAATATAAAGAAAGTCCATTTCAACGTCTCATAAAAATGTTCATCTCTGGTCTAGAGATTTGTGACGTCTAAAAGTGAGTTCTGCTGTGCTATTGTGCCTTTCCTAGGACATTTTGTGGGACATGGACAAGTTAAAAATTTGTGGCTATTTCTTGATAAAATAATTGTAAACACTCTTTCCCGTGTATAATTCATTATATTGTGTAATTTTTAATCTCAGATGTAAATTGGTTTGTGATAAAAAGAAAGTTTTATCATATAAACCTTTCTTTTTATTTTATGGGGGAAGGTGTTACGGCTATTGGATTTAATTTTATTTATTTTTAATTATTAAATCCAAATTTGTCATTTAGGGTTTATTATTTTTTAAATGGGAAATTTTTCTAGAAAATTCACTTGACCTGGACTTTTCTGGTAAAGAGGCTGACCTTGGCTTGGTTACCTCAATATCTGACCTTGCTTTAGACATTGTCAACAAGTCTTCAATTCTATTGGTTGGTTTCGGGGACAGCATTTTATTAGTGGCTGATTTATTCTTCTAGTTCATTCTTTAAGCATGTGACTTGGTGAAGGTAGCTCTTTCCATGACCTTCCAGACTCACATGATTCCTCTTGTTTACTTCAGAATTACAATATATACAGCTGTGTTTTTTAGAAGCTAACTTTAGTAGAACCTTTGGGCTGTAAGAAATTAGTTGTGTTATTTTCTGTTTGAGTTTATTTATTTTATTCTGGACTGTGTCAATTCGTTGGAAAAGAAGAATTATTCTATTTATCTGGAAAAGGACATATGTTTCATAATTTCATCTGGATGATTTAAAAACAAGAACTGCATCACGTGACATTGTCAGCCATTTTGGATTATTACCTCGTCAAGATTCGAACCTGGAACTATTAGAACATTTATTTATCAGGACTTGCAATTCTATTAGTGGATTATTTTGTGAATTCTATATTTGTTGGATTTGATTCAATTGTTTTATTTAAATAATTGTACTTAATAAATTCATTGTTAAAGTTATACAAGCTTGTTAGTTTTCACTCTTTCTGTGTTGCTGCTTATTCGAGCCTAAGCACGTAACAGTGTTCACAGAACACTATTTGATTAGGCCGTCAGATTGGAGTCGCTGTTTAGCAACTATCGATGTGAATGGTAGGCCGAGGTGAGTGGGAATGGACCCAGCACACACTCACTCTAGTTCATTCGATACCGCTGTGTTGGATAATGGACGTGCCCTGCACGTGTAATTAATTGTGGTGTCCAGTCGTGGAAAAGACGGAAAGGTGGCTCGGCAAGGCTGGAGCGTAGGTCGGTCAGTGCTGCGTTCTTTTCCAAGGTATCCTGGTCTAAATTTTTCCCTATTAATTTTGATAGACTCTGTGCTGTTATGAATCTAAAGTGTATACAGCCTCGTATGACAGCCTATTTTTGCGGTTTTGATCGCTTCGCTGCCCTGATGGTTCGAGGTTCGATACCACCTTATACTTCTTAATTTAAATGGTTAAGTATTGTCTAATTGTATTATTTGGTGCAGCATTGTGCTGCTGTGTCTGATGACCTTGGGTTTTTTGGTCCCCTTATAGTCATTATTTGGGTCCCTTAGGTCCTATGCCTTAGTTTTAGATGCAGCCTTGTGCTGCTGGGCCTGATAGTCTTGGACTTTTGGACTACCTTATATTATCTAGTTGGGGTATTGCGAACTGATTTATTTGTATGTTGAGTTGCGACCTTGTGTCGCGGGGCCTGATAGTCTTTGGTCTTTGAGACTACCTTATATTGTCTATATTGGGGCCCTATTACGGGTTGTCAGAAAATTTTGAATGTGCACTGGTCTTAGTTCACTTTTTGGCACTTTATTTGGGGGTACTTATCTCAGTCAATATGCTATAGAATAACTTTTTGATGCTGTCAACGAGGCTGTATATAGAGAAAAAGTTTAGAGATAGTGGTAGAGGTGGGTGTCAAACCTATGAGACTCAAGTTTCCTGTTGTTTACACCTAATGCTGTTAGTATTACTATTCCTTCCTGATTG
The DNA here is from genome assembly GCA_029339505.1 of Unio delphinus. Classification (NCBI taxonomy): domain Eukaryota; kingdom Metazoa; phylum Mollusca; class Bivalvia; order Unionida; family Unionidae; genus Unio; species Unio delphinus. Next base: position 2,595,592 of record JAQISU010000010.1, read on the forward strand.
TTCTTATCTGATGTTATTTAATTATCAAATAATTATGAAATAGGGTTTCCGTTAGTGAATATTTGCCCATGTTAAGGTTATTGGGTTTCTGGCCCCTTACTGCTTGGTTTGATCGCTTAGGTCGCGGTCATGTGGCTGATATACCCAGCGTAGTGTAGGTGGGCTGGATCAACCTCACCAATCCCACTGACCGTTGCTAGTGCTTCCATCCCGTAAGGTGACTTTTGTTCCCAAGTTAGCTAATATTTCCCTATATTGGCTTATTTGACTTGGTATTGTTCCTGGTGTGGTTTGCTACTCATAAAGTTAACCGCTTTATGTTCGGGTTTGGTTGCTTAGGCCGCGGTCATGTGGCTGATATACCAAGCGTAGTGTAGGTGAGTTAGAGATCCTCACCAGTCCCACTGATCGTTGCTAGTTGCTTCCATCCCCTAAAGGGTTTTCTATTTCGGCTTACACACTTGGGGGGGGGGGGAGATATTTTTATATTTTCCTATTATCCCTGTTATTTTACGGTATTATATAATGTTCCTAACATAATTTATGTTTTGAGGGGAAGGCCTTAAGTATTTTTCAAAGTTGTTTGCCAGTTTGGTTTTTCCTTAGGTTATTCTATTTATTATAGCTTGTTCGTAACTTGAGCCCTTGGGTGGTTCTCTATTTCTGCTTACTTCCTTAACGGTGTTATATAACTTTCTCCCTTGTTTATTTAGATCCCAATCAGTCTGCCACTTTTGATCAGTTAATGTATTGATTAGACTATATAGCTCAGTTTGACTATATTTGAGTGGCGTGTAATTAGGTTCGTCGAGTTTGTTTTTGGCGAGTTGATCTGCCATATCATTACCTTTGATATCAATGTGGGAGGGAATCCACATGAATTCTACTATTAATTTGTGAGAATTTAAGCTTTTTAGTAATATATTAATTTGGTTTAGGAAATTTTCTCTGGATTTAGTGGTATTGTTTTGGATTGAGGTTAGGACGCTAAGCGAGTCGCTAATAATCACTCTCTTATTGGGTTTGTTAACTTCAATCTATTTTAATGATTCAAGGATGGCCCAAAATTCAGCTGTGTGAATGGAGCAGAAGTTCGGTAGACGTCGGCCCATTTGTACATTTAGCTCTGGGATAACCATTGCTGCAGCTGTCCTATATGTTTTTTTTAGCCATCCGTGTAAATTTTTGTGTAATTTTGATATTGAGTGTTAATTATTTCTAAAGCTACTGTTTTTAGATAGTTTTCTTGGTTTTCTTTGTTTCCTTTACTTGAGAGGGAGATGTTAACTTTTGCTTGTACGTTGCTCCAAGGTTCATGGTTGTACACTATGCTATTTTCTGCTTGGAATATATCTGCAGGAAGCTGAGATTTAAGTTGATGAACTAGTTTTCCCATGAGTGCGCTTTTTCTAAGTTTTTTCCTAAATGGGATACAGTGTGACTGATTAACGCACTGCTTTGTATACCAAAAGCACGGACATGAAGGAAATAACCCCTCACACAAGCTATACACGACATACAAGACGAAAACGTAGAAAAGACCTAAAAATAATTTTCTCAATTTTAGCACATACAAGCACACAATGCTATAACAAATATTATATAGCACAAACACATTTAATACTCTATCCCTACCCACCCCCAAAAACTACCATCACACAACCAAGGTTAGGAAGCTTTCATAGACACTCTACTATAACTTTATATACAAGAGTTTATACAGATATATGCAAACACCAAACATACAAACAAAACATTTTGACACATTGATGAGTCTATTTGTTTAGAGATACAGGTAAATCGAGAAAGGACTGTTTAACCTTAGGAAAGAGATTGCTTCTTCCAAAGAAGAGAGAACACCTCTGTCTTTTCGGCATTGTACCTCTCCTTGATGTTATTGCCTCTGCAGTCTCTCTCTCTCTCTCTCTCTCTCTCTCTCTCTCTCTCTCTCTCTCTCTGGTTGTCTCTCTTATGTTGCAGCCTGCGTTTATTCGTCCACTTTTCATTATCCTTTACTATTATTAGATCTTGTGCAGTGTTAAATTACAGTGTTCTTTCTTTCTACTGTGTGTGTATCGGATTCTGCCTGTTTCATTGTAAATGCACGTGGGCCTCATTCAGCTTGGCAACCTTTTCGGATATGTTTATCTGTTAACGTGTTAACAATGGGAGGCCAGACTGTTTTATTTTATCTTATCTTGGAATTTATCTTCGTCTTGGACCCGTTATCTTCATTCTATACACTCAGCCGCTTTCAAGTGTCATGGATCATCACCCAGTGTCTCTCCCATCGTACGCTGATGACACCCAAATATACAAGTCTAGCCACCCAACTGAAGTTGATGCTACCATCCAAGGAGTAGAGAGGTGCATTTTTGATGTGAAATCATGGATGACATGTAACAAGCTGCAGAAAAATGATGATAAAACTGAGGCGATTCTGATCACAACACAAAGACTTTCTCATTCACATCCTTTACCTCAAACAATAATTATCAGCAACACCAACATTAAATTCACGCAGTCAGTACGAAACTTAGGTGTTACTCTAGACAGTACTCTCACACATTGCACCAATATGTCATGAACATATACAGGGCTACATATCTTGAGCTGAGACGCATCAGCTCCATTCGCAAATATCTTTCAGTTGATGCCACTAAAACACTTGTGTGTTCATTGGTACTTTCAAGGCTGGACTGTTGTAATTCAATTATGTCTGGTTTGTCTCAATATCTACTTCAAAAGGTTCAAAACACAGCTGTTCGGATCATCTTTAGTGTACCACAACAGAGCACACCTCCTCGCTGTTCTGTACCCAACACTGGCTATCCATTCGATCCAGAATCAAACACAAAATTTATTCTCTGCTACATTTCATTGACGGACTACAGTCCAGCATACCTATCCAGATTCACTAATGTTACACACCAGCAAGATAATTATGCTCCTCTTCTGACAATTGTATACTCATTATTCCCACTATAAAAACGAAGTCATATGGACAACGTTCTTTCGCATACCAGGTCCCAGCAACGTGCTATGAATTACCCATTGAAATTAGTCACAAAGACAGTGATCCCTTTCAAAAGTGCTCTTAAAACTCACAATTAACGACTGCAAGAACAAACTTAAAGACCTAATAACGTTTCCGTCCAAGAAGATTCAGCTTTGGTATGTTTAGAGCTTCTAAAGATTAGGCGCTATATAAAGTCCTCATTTTTATTATTATTAGAACGCATGCACACCTTCAGGCATCTGCGACTAGTTTATACCTACACCGTACGTTATTTCATTTATTATGAAAGAGGAAATTAAAGCCTCAATCCCGCGCGCGTTAATATGTGCAATGACATTTCTTGATTTTCATGTCCTGTCGATGCAAGGTAGGACATTGGGCAAGAGGCATCGCCCGCCATGCGAAGACATCCGATATCAGACGGTGAATTTTGCTCTCCATGTTTCCAAAATTTAACTATTTCGTTTTGCCAATTTAGAATACTGGCATATCTGTGGTATGAGACTTGTGTTGAGACCGAGACTAAAATGTGCAGGTCACTTACAATTATATTACCACTAATAACAAAATTAACAAACAAGACTCCTGCTAACGCTATAGTTTTAAATTGGATCGAATTTTACCGCGTTAGCAGCCAGGAGTGATGGTTTGGGGTTTTAACCATCTCATTATAGTTAAGTTAAGAAGCGCCAATCATTTGTATCCATTATTTGTTATTTATAGTATATCTGGTTTATTCTTCCACCGGCTTGGGAGGGGGGGGGGGTGGGTTGATGGTATTTGGTTTTACAACTGGGAGCCTATTTTGTCTGCTATTGTGTGTTGCCATATTGTGCATCTGAGCTTGGTAGTTTTGGGCTTAGTATCACCTTATAGTCATACTATTTGAGGGCCTTTATAATTGTGCTTACTTATTAATTCCCTAAGCACATGTCTGTGCCTGGTGGTTTGAAGCGGGTATCAATTATCAAATATGTCCACTGTTGCCACTGAGTGAGTGGTAATGATCCAAGTAAATAAAAATAATTTTGTTTATGGGACCATACCATTTGCTTAAGCAAAATAAAAGGATGTAGAGAACAAGATTTTAAAGGTTAATAGATCCAGGATCTAGTATATATATATATATATATATATATATATATATATATATATATATATATATATATATATATATATAACAGCAGAGGTTGTGAGTCGGACAACTTTGTAGAGGCGTCGATTCGGCAAACTGAGGCTTCCTCGAAAAGCCTTAAAAAAAGCGTCGATTCGGCAAACTGAGGCTTCCTCAAAAAGCGTTTTAAAAAAGCGTCGACGAGGCTAACCAATGCTTGTTCGAAGACGCCATGGTCGTTGTCACTCACCCCCTCTGCTGCTATGGGTTCACAATAAAGATCACTACGATGAAAGTCCTTAGGACTTTACAAACAGACTAATTTGTAAAACCTCACCTCGTAAATCAATTAGATTATTAGACTGGTCAGTGAGTCTGAAATTAATTCTCGTTAGCGAATTATTATGACATCGCATATAGACTGGATTAGTTGGATCCTCAATAATTAGAAATCCTGGAGGAGCTGTTGGTGCAAATGAATATAAAATATATCCCTGCTGAGCTTGATTTGATAGCTCGAGATTTATTTGATAGCTTCCTTCGATAACATCACATACTAAATTCAATGCAATCACCGAGGATATATTTACATTTAGCGGCGCGATATGCCTGCCGCCTCCGTCTGGATCATTATTATATTTGAGAATTGTTTTTTGTGGTTGCGGTGCTGTTTTCTTTCATGCGTCATGGATTTTTTGGAAACCTTCATCGATGGCATCATTGAGAGTAGTTCTGGGATATTATATTCGTGTAGTTTGAGCGTGGGAATATCTTCTACGCGTATATTATACATTGTCGCAAACTCCGTTCTCGTTTTAGGATTACTTTCACCTAATACCTCTTGAATAATTTGCGAATGAAATGTTTCCATGTCATTGATGATTTTGTTACATGTTTGTACAACGCTGATAAATTCATCTCGGGTAAAGAGTACCGGATTTAAGAGATATTAACAACAGTGAAAAATCATTATTGAACGCTGTGAAATTTTCAGTGATTTTATCCTGTCGAGTTGCGTAATATCTTCGGTTGCGGTCGTCTATCATTCCAGTGAAAAAATTCCATCTGGTGTAACCGCTATAGCTTTTTACTGGATTATCGGGTTTTATCCTGTCGGTAATATAATCAAATTTTTTAGGTTCGGGTATTTGATAAGATGCCTGAGGTGGATTTTCAAGCCAACCCAGTATTGTTCTTGTAGAACGCTGATAGATATCTACGACATAACTAGGCGAGTTTATCTCAATCGCGGATGATAGTATTGGTTCATGAACTGTTATAGCGATTTCGATTCTGTTCCAGTAATGGATTTTATTCTACGCTGAAATTCAGCATTGATTTGTTCGATTTGGTATGACCAAGATGGCAGCGAAACAACGATCCAGTCTGGAGTTTCATCGGGTTTATTCTTATTCGCAAACACCAAGGAATTATTCGGTTGTTGACCGCCAAATGATTTTGATCTAATGTTAGGTCAACTGTGATACACTCGTAGGTTTGCTAGCGCTATTTCTTTCACGGGAATCGGAATAAGGAAATTCACACTGAATTCAGGATTGGTTGAGGTTATTGATATCATGCTGGTCTTCACCAGTGTGGTATTTTCCGTTATTTGTTGAATCGGTTCGGTATTTTTTACTATTTGTTGAAGTAATTCCTGCGGTGTTGTCATTGTTATTATATTCATGTTGTATTTCAAATTTTGACATCGCGGAATCATAAATACTTTCCATCGCTGAGAACTCACTATCTGATATAAATGTATCATCGAGCGACGACGATATCAACGAGGACAATTGCGAATACGCAGTGGACACAACATGAAATTTAATTATGTAATCTTTCAGTTTGCTCTGGCTGCACGATGATATTTTTTTGCTATAATTGAAATTATTCCCGTAATTGTTGTCGCTGCGGATATGCAAATTGGAACAGCTATCGGGGCGATCATTGTCACCGAGGAGAGTATAAATCCGGCTCCGGTGATTACACCACTCACCGAGTACACGGTAACATCAACTGCGGTGATTCTTCGTCGGTATTTCTTTATTTTTGTTTGGTACTCCTCGTTGAGTGTTTTGAGTTTAGTTTGAAATTCTCTGACCTGATCATAGCGATATTGAGATACCGAAGGTACCGTTTATGACATTTTATTTCCAAATCAGTTTACGATTTCAATTTAAAGCGTTAGTGGTTTAATTGTTTACTTAAATCCGCTACGAATTCCACATACCATGTTACTGAAACCCTAACCAAATTTTTATCAGTGGATGCTATCGTGAATTGTTCGGTTGTATCCTTATCGATTATCGTTGATATCATTTTGTTGACCCCAGATGAACTCGACGATGATATATTAAATTGAATCGACGTCATTAGTGTTAATCGATAAATACCTTTGACGGTTGCAGTGATATCTAATTTGTTGTATGTAGGAGTCCACGCAAATGATCCGTGTTGGATCGTGTATACTACGTTGTTGGTTTTGTCATGAGGAATTTTTGTTTTTTCAATGACTGTTATCATCCTTGAAAAATCATTTTTGATTGCCTCAATGAAGTTTTTCATCTCATTGATGGATTTTTTAATATCCAGGAGTTTTATGTCAATTTTATCCAACGTGGTTCCAAGAAATTTATCTATGATATTTTTACGAAAAATTGAAAACTGTTTTACGTATTCTTCATATTTGGATTGAAGTGTTGCTAGTTCCAACATAGAATCTTTTATCGTTATGAGCTTCGGTGTGGTCACCGGTGGATTTCCAAGGAAATCTAAAAACGGCTTGTCAATATTGTTAATTCGTTCCAAGATAGTTGAAATAAGTACACCCGGTTTGAGTTTACCCTGATCGGAAATCAACGCGATAGTGCCTTCGGTTGCGTCTCGTTGTTTAACTAAAATATCATCCAGGGAAACATTACTAGATTTCAATTTACCATGACGATTTTGAAATACAACTATTTCATTGGGATCAACACTTGCTAAGTTTAACGTCTCAGCTATTTCATCTTCGATTATTTTTTAATATCACCGGTTGCAGACATTTCTGTGGTTGGTTTCTTCAGCGCTGATAAAGATCTCCCCCAAATATCAATCATGTTATTTTATATAATCTCTCTCTAAAAAGTGATTACTAGTGTATTCATTTACTACAACATGTGGTGGTTTTCCAGATGTTGAAATAGCGTCGAGGACATTTAATACTTTGTTGCCACATATTGGTGGGTCATTCATTTGTTGTGTTGGTAGCGTAGAATACCAACGAGGGGTGTTTAAGCAGTTTATATAACGCATGAATTCCTTCGGCGGCGCTAATCCATATGAATCGAAATAAACAATTGCACGTGGATCAATCGCGTATGCAACCCAGTGGGTTCCGGGTCCGGTGCTGTTATCGAGATTAATGATACCTGTTTCAACGCTGTTTGGTTGTGCCGGCAACTGATCTTTCATAAAGACACCTCTGAAGTTTTTTATGGCCAATTTTTTAGCAGTATCGAGTAAATCAAAATTGGACATTGGAACTAGTAAACCGTTCCTGGGATTCTCATACCCTTTCCGCTCTACCATGAATACGGGGTTCCTGGTAGTCTTAGACCCTTTCCCTTCTTCTTTTTTATCCCTTCCCAGTTGCTTTCTTTAGTGCCATTCCTGCCGCGGTACCAACGGCCCCTAACGCTGCCGCTTTAGCTACCGCTGGGGCCGCTACCACAATCAACGCTGGTAACGCAGCGAACAACGGGAATATACCGCCGGTTTTTTTTTCATATTGTCGATTGCAGCCGCAGAAAGTTTAATTCGAATTCCTTTTTTATTTTCGAGCGCGTCACTAAAACGTTTTGTTTTATTAGGTTTCAACGATAATTTATTCGCCGCCGGTCATCTAATTGGGTTTCAACATGATTGAAATTCCGCATTTTCCAGCTGTTTCTGATTGTAGTTTCTTAGTCTGATTAGGAGTTAACGTAACACTAATAACATCATATGGCATTTTATTAATAACAGATTGATCTAATTGTTACATATTTTCCACTGGCGCATCTATTACTCTCGTTCGTCCACCAACACCTTCAAGAAGCATTGATTTATTGCTGAGTATGACGGCAACCGCTCTATAACCAACACCGCCAGGGGCTACACGAGCTCTAAAGTGTATATCAACGACGGATTGTCTTGTTAAGTCAAGATGTTCCAGCAAAAAGTAATAGATCGGATACAGATTTTTAAAATCCAACTGTGATATTTGCAGACCAGTATCAACATTTTGATCGCGTCCCATATACGACAAGAGACGATGATACAAACGTGCTATTTGGATGGTATAGAGTCGCTGATATACCAAAAAGTCTAATAAGTGATAGAACTATGTTGGGTAAAAAATCCGTGATTGTTTTAATGAATTCAAGCGTGATGGAGCATCTCACTGTTGGTCAGCATTTCGAATTGATGGTAGCGTTGATGCTACCATGAACGACGAAAATGCAGCAGTGATAATCTCACATCTTGGGCGAAAAAAGTATTTTTTTTAAGTGAAATTCATTATCCGTTCGGAAACAGGAGATAGGATTATCAGAGATAAATTTGAATCAATCTTGAAGGATAAAAGAACCGTCGTTGTCAGTCAAGATTCCAAACCAGGAATTCTGACTAGAATTGACAAACCATACTATGAGAGATCTTATCCTGTAACAGCAGTTGTTTATGGGATATATCCGTTAAATAATAAATCGAGTATTGCAAAACTAAAACCCATGAAACTATCGTCGCTGAATTGTGTAGCAGAACGAATAATTGAACACTTCACAAATGCGCTGCGTGGAAACAAACTGACTGATCTAAGACGCAAAAAAATAAATGAATGGGGGCTAACAGTGAAACAGCGTGGAGCAACAATTCAGGATATAACCAAATTAGAAACATCATTAAGATTTCCAATAACCGTAGCGACGATAACAGGAGAAGTATTACACGAATCGAAATATAAATCAAAAGGAGCCCCAATCAAAATTATTGATCATAACGAACACGCATGGACATCTGCAGTAACAATATTTCGGCGAAATAGATCAATAAAGTATATACCCGCGGAGTTCTCTCCAGAAGTCTCTGAGAAAAAATTATTTGATTTTATTTACCAGTTGAGTAAAAACGATCCTGTGTCAGTGTGGTTACTTCACAGTTTTTAAAACTCCGAGGATAGATTAGATCAATTTGTAAGACCCAATGGAGAATTATACGGCACTGAAGCCCTCCATGACGCGATGAAAAAACTAGCTAATAGTTTTTCAACAGTGAACTCGAAGAGTTTCGACAACGAGCAATTATTAACAAATTGTTTTACAATTCCGTCTGTTGCAGCTCACTTCGCGAAAAAGAAAAATATGTGGAAACCAACAAGAAGTGAATTCCTGTCAGATATTAAACTAAGTTGCATTGAATATAACCATGGAGGGTTATGGAATACAAAATACGACCCTAAAACTATTATTTCGGTTGATATAGTCGCGTGTTATCCGGGGAGTTTTCTCGGGTACGGAGAATGCGCTGAATACTTCAAACGATTTGGACATCCCACACATGAGATGACCCGTGTTGCGATTAAAGGACCGCTGCCCAATTTTGATTTAACCGGATTCGCTCGTGTGGTATCATTTGAATTGGCTAAAGGACTTCATCCGTGCTGTTATATTTGGATAGGTAGACAAATGTCTGTGAAACATTGGATGCCAATAGTGCTATTACGGTATATGATTGATTCTAAAATGCTGATATCGCTGATTGTCAGTGAAGCAATTATATCATATCGAGCAGAGACTGAGGTCTGGTTACCACAACCTGATAGTCTAGATAGTATAATCAGCGAAAACAAAAAAACAATTCCCTGATCTCGACGAAGAATATATCATGAATTGGTCCAAACAGTTATTTGAAATCAGAAACAAAGACGCAAAAGATCTTGGTAGAAGAATAATCGGTAAATTCACTCAGGGTGACAAATACGACAATACAAGATATTCTTCACGGTTGATTATAGATAGCGTTGAATACAATTTTATTATCGCGGATGTAACATCTAAGGGTATATATGTAAATCGTAAAGACGCCTTCTTGTTCGATGGAACCAAATTGGGTACAATTGTTACCTACAACGATGGATAGTCTTCAGTATACACATCTGAGGGCATCTATGCTGGCTTATACTTCTATTAATTTACTTTCGATGAAAAATAAATTTCCTGACACCGCGGTTAGAGTCGCCACTGATTCATTTTTTTTTATAGACATGAAACACATGGAAGCAGTGGCCGAATTTACTAATTCTGACGAAAGTTGGGGATCATGGAGAATTAAGCGGGAAATACCGTATGATTATTTCAAATCAGCAGATGTTATGATTGAAGATAAATACTTGAAAAATAATCAGATATCAGAACCATCTAACGCACCACCGTGTGCTGATCCAATATGTAGATACAAAACAGTTTATTTAAACGGCTGTGGTGGGTCAGGAAAGACGACTCGTGCGATTGAATTATTTCGTGGGAAAAATCCTACGGATTTTCACGCTAGCGTTTCCAAATCAAACATGATTGTACTAACACCAACACACAGACTTGCCAGAGAGATGAAACAACGAGGAATTAATGCAAGCACTTATTCACAATTTCTTTCGATGGAAAGGCGATGAATGGACTCCTGATCGAATGGGTGAGAAATTTATTCCTGAAGTCGTAATTTGGGATGAGATATGCACGGTGTCATTAGATGTATTACAAAGATTTCTTGATTGGTTATTGCTAGCGAATACAAAAGTAATAATGTGCGGCGATCATGGCCAACCACCACCATTTGTCGGTTTTTCCCCACATAATTGGCTGAAGAATTTTGTAGACCATTATGAAGAAATTAATACTGATCATAGAGCACTTGATGAACAATTACGCGAGTTCACGAAACTAATCAGATTACAACCGGATAGAATCCAATGTGAAATAGCGCGAGAAATAATTTCGGAAACACCATTAAAAGATTTTTGGGAAGCGTGGAGACCAAACGATTTAATAGTAGCGAGTAGAAAGATAGTCAGAGACACACTTCAGATAAGTTATTTGAACTGCATAAAGAAAAATTTGCAACACTTCCAACACCGTTGTGTTGTAGGCCTTCGGATACACGAAAGCAGAATATCGAAGTTGATATTCCAGGACAGCGTGAAAAGCAGAATCTAGTGTTAAATGATATTGTGTTGGTTGATATCAGCGTCGTCGAAGATGCATTACGAGCTGATAAATCCCCATGGACGCTAGGTTACGCAGCGACGATACATTCTTCACAGGGATTAACTATATCAGATACAATTGTTTGGATTATAGATAATCACATCGAGTGGTCAAATTTAGTTATCTCGCAGTGTCCACAGTACGAAGAATAAATCAGCTTCGAAGAGTTGTTTTAGATGATAACGACACTACAATAAGTGATATTGTCAGCCTTGACAAGTCAAGGACATAATCAGAAAAAAACTATCTGGTTATAAACAACAGGATAAAAAAAATAACATCTTCGGTATTGCAAAAGTGTGTAAAATACCCTTTAATCATTTCTGTCATTCCAAACATGTTATGCATTCCACTGAAATGCATAACCAAATAATTCATGGACTGTACTTGCCCCACTTGCATGAGCGTGATTTTGGCTCAGTCCATGACGACTTGACGATATTCGGTACCTTGTTATAAATAGCAGAAACTGCATATCGTTTCACGTGAAATTATGAGTCATCACTGTGACATAGCGATGGCAGTCTTCATGAAGTTGAATATCCCATTCGCTCCAAGTGTCGTCGAGAAGGTTTGAGATCCATTGCGCAAAATCGGGAAGTGTTCGATCCTCGAAAGATGTTGTCACGTCCGCTGGAATCATGCTACGATAAGCCATGCAGACATCAGGAACATGAATACCGGTTTTTTGCAGCATTCTCAGTAAATAACCATGAAAATACATTGTCTTTTTGTTGGGTTTCAAATTATCCTGCTAGTTTTGCATTTCTGAATGTAGCATTCACGTTCAATATTGTGCACTTGGCCACAAAATCGGCATCGTTTCTTCCCTTGACAAACCCGAGTCCCCGGGTTGTTGGTGCGAATATGTCCACAGTCAGAGCACAATCAATAATTGACAAGCAATTGTATTGTCTATCTTGTGTCGTGCGATGTTATTCGCATCAAGTAGGACTGACAAAGGCTCACTGGCAAGAAGAGATAACTATTTCGTTCATTTCCTTCGGGAATGCAGGATTTGGAGGATAAACAGAACCAGCATTTCCCTCTGCAATGAATGTGTTGCTCCCAACTATTAAATCCGTGGTCACATTTCTCACAATAACAAGCATGTCCGTGATAATCATTGATAATGGTGATGGCATCAAAATACATTCGATGATGATAGACGTGAATGTATTTTCCGTCTGGGAAATCGGGACCCTCGAAATACCAGAGGTCCACGAGCAACTTGACACATTTACAACGTGTAACGTCAAGTCAAGACGTCTTAAAGTTGGTTCATTTCAGGAATGCCACAGGCAGTGTATTTGGATATGCCTGCTTACTGCTATTGGAGCTCTGCTTTTTTCGCTGTTTGCCTTGCTCCGATTGAGGAATGCTTTTCCTGGCTCGTTTCCATTCTGCAGTGTCATTCTTGAAGGCATCAGTTCGACCAATGCTGGCTAAAACTACCTGGTCTTGGCCGTTATTTGAACAATGTTTTGTGGTGTTGTGAATGTCGCCCACTGAAAAAACTTTTCTGCGTTGTACGCATCCTTTCGGAAGGGAAACGTTAGTCATGAAAAGTGGAGTTTTTACATCGGAGATTATTTCACTGACACTGGAAGGTGTAAATTCTGCTGAATTGCCGAACTCGACCAAAACGGGCGATTTCAAACTGTCGCGATGAATGGTATCTCAAAAGATTGTCTTATTTAGCTTGGTATTGGTGCGTCAGTGTCCCTAACAATGAATCCCAAATATCAGTGATAAAACCTTCTGCTTTCAAGCACGGCACTTTGGACTTGGATTCCTTTAATTTCACTGTGTACGTGTACGCCGTGGTTTTAAATGTCTGGAAGTACGTTTTTGCGTCTCTCGATTGAATGTGTTAATAATTGGTGGGAATTACTGTTAGTATTTTGCTAGAGGTAGGCTCTCTAGGCCTTGGGGCGGACGTGGAAGGCAATGATTCAGGTTTGCTCATGTCTCGCTGCCTCTCTACTTCTTTCTTAATTTCATCGCGATTGCAAAATTTCAGTTGATTATATTTTACATGCAACAAGTTCTCTATATAATTAAGTGTCTCGAATATTAATTCAACTCTTCAACAGTCAGGAAGAAAGAGTCAACATGGCTTACCCTTCTCGTTAACACTTTGAGGAACATCATACGAAAGTATACTTCATTGAAGACGACGGACAACTACTACACTCCACATAAAAGTCAAGATCACATATGCACCACCAATTTTTCATGGGGAAAGAAAAAAAATTTTTTCTTGATTTGGCAATTTTTGAGTAGCATCTCTTTTCTAGAAATATGGGTGACCCTGCAATGAATCTTTGTGTTTGTTCTTTAACAAACTCATGGAGAAGACATAATGAGCTTAAACTCTCTTAAGCACTTACCATGACCCAAGTCCTACTTCACCTCCTGTTAATGTGGATGATTTGGTAGTGGTCACTGGTGCTGATGGCATCTCATTGGTAGTCAGCGTAGAGGTAGTGATAGTTGGGTTGGAGTGTTTGGCCCATGAAAGTCTCTTCCTCTGCAGTCGAGTTAAAGATGTAGGATACATTTGTCTCAGATATCTTAAGCCTGCCAAATGTCTTGTAGCACAGAAGTTTGAGCTTCACCATCATTCTTCTGTCCATTGCACTTTCTGTTCATATTCTTCTTTCTTCTTGCTCCTGTTGAATCAAAAACGCTTGTTCTGCTTCTTTCCACTATTATAAAATATTTCTAATTCTTCCTTTTGTCTCCGTCTAACATTTTCTACCGCTGGCAAGGAGGTAGTATTAGATTTAACGTATGTTAACTAGCTATGGTTAACAAAACGACCCATTTCAGGTCTCTCACATACCCCAAAAAGAGACTCTTGCTCTCTTGCCCCAAAAGGTATATTTTTGTTTCTGTTGTGTTTATGTACTTTATCTAGCATTTCCTACACCTACCTAGAGTAAAGTGTATTGAGGTCTACTCGAATACTGTTATTAAGTCACGACCCCATGGACTTGTAAGTATGTTGCCATATTTTCCTAGTGCCATGATATTACACATGTTAAATCTCCTTGATGCTGTAGTATCCCTTCCAATTTAAATTTCCTATGACACTGTAGTGTCCTATTTGATGTTATAGTGTCCCATATTACTACTAACAAGTGTTTCAGGCAGGTTTTAAAACAGGAAACTGAAACATTTACAGAATCTATCTTAAATTTGAGTGTGTGTGTGTGTGTGTGTGTGTGAGAGAGAGAGAGAGAGAGAGAGAGATCATCCTAAGCAAAACACACAAACCTTAACTTTAACTAATAAAATTTTAAATATAGACATTGGGACCTTACTTTGTGATAAGATGTGATACAAAGAGATACATACAATCATAAAGTTTGATAGTTCTACCATGAACACTACTTGAGAAAATAAACTTAAACCACACAATTTAATTAAAGCCAGTGAAGCATGAAATATAGGTCAGTGACCTAGACTGGTGATCAGGCACTGTATTAACATACATCCCCTCAGCAGTTTTCTGGATTTCAGCTATAATGCTATTTATACTGTGTGAAGAAAAAAAAATCTAATAATATGCATGTATAACATTAGCACTTTAGCCTGCTCCTCTACCAGTAGGTACTACAAAACCAACTGCAAACTGTTGCCTATGACTTAGGAAGAAAGAATGGATGACATTCAGTGAGGGTGTACAAATGTATATGATTTCATCTGTGCCTGTGCTGACGCCTGGATTTGCTTACCTCTACTTTGTGTGGTGAACTAAATAAGTTGTTAATTAATCACAGGTATGTAATATTTAACACAGATAGCTTAGATGAAAAGTTGTCAGCACCAAATGCTGTATGCATGCCAACAGAAATTACAGAAGCATGTAAAAAGATCTTTCCTCACTCCTATATATATAATCGAGCAATGGGTGGGAACAATGTCCTTCAATTTGGCCATTATCTTTATTATATGAAACTCCTTGGCATTGTCAGTTTTGTGGATTACAAATATAAGCTTTGCAAGATATCTAAAAGAAAAACAAGAAACCAGCATTTGCTTACAAAAGGAATACCTTCTACTCAGTCAAAGTCCGTAAAAGATCTTTGACCTTTCTCACAAGAACTTTATGGGTGTTTGGAAGATTTTGAATGGTAAAATACACACATGTAGTTTATATTTAGTATTTGTTTTGTGTAAGTTACTTTGGATAACATGCTTGATTTACTTGAAACATCAGGAAGCTTATTTTGAATTTGTACTGTTACCAATATTTGTGACCACATGTCACACACATGCATGCATGTGCCCACAATTGCACACACACATACACACAGTCAGTGATCATGCTATCATAGTGGGCAAAACTGTTGCCCATGTGCATGAAAATCTTATTTGTGTGACACAACGTGAAGCTGATGAGGGTGAATTCACTTCGCTCAAATGTTTTTCTTTTAGTCCTAGGTAACCTTTGTATATACAGCTGTACTCTAAGCCATTCTTTACGTATTATTATTATTATTATTATAGGAAACCTGATCATTTATGCAGTACATACACAATTAAACAGAAGCAAACCAATGCTACAATTTCATATGAATGGCAATTGCAATAAAGTTAAGACAACACAAAAATCAGTCAGACACAAGAGTAATCTATGTAACTGAAATGACTTGCCCAGTCAAATCAGATTGTGTGAGGGTGTGTGATTTGGATTTTTAACATAGCTTTAACAACTTTTCAGTCATATTTCTAAGATGCTTCTGCGTGACAGTTTACAGTGATGTAGCTCTGTGTCATCATGCTGCAGGTATATAGCATCATGTCCCCCACAGTCACATTATCCTGACATCAGGTTTACAAGTCCTAACACTATCCTCTTAATGCTGACAAGGCAGCTCTTAGTATAATTTTTATAAATCTTTGCTATGACTTGGCCAGGGTTCAAATATGTGACTTACCACATCCAAGGTGAACACTTTAATCACTAGGCCAATGAAACAGTGAGTCAAATCAGACATAAGTACTTGATGTGATTGATATTTCTATGCTCTATATTTCTATGCTCAGTCAAATCAGACACACAAATACTCTATGTGACTGGTAATTATTTACCCAGCCATATCAGCAAGACACAAATACTCCTGAAATTACTTGCCCAGTTAAACCACTCAGATGTGGGTACTTTATATGACTCAAATTAATTGTTGAGTCAAATCAGACACACAAGTACTCAATGCGACTGAAATTACATGCCCAGTCAAAGCAGACATACAAGTACTCAATATGATTAATTATTTGCTCAGTCAAATCAGACAAGTACTCAATGCAACTGAAAAGATCTGCCCACTCAATGTGCAAAGGAAGCAATAGGAGTTCAATCTGCAGAGAATTAGACTTTTTTTTTTCTATGGGTAACAGGTTGAATGGGTTGGGTGTTTCAGTGACTCCTTGGGAAAGGCAATTAACTCCGAATTCCTCTGTATGGTATAGCCAATAAGTATTTAAAGTGCCATTTAAAACCAACCAAAGAAACACTGTAAAAATCAAATTGTAAAGTATTATCTTGCCAAAACACCTAACAAACTCATGTCTGCAAACAGACATGTAGCAATAAAAGTTTACAAAAAAGTTAAAGTTATTTGATCTCTATAGTATATAAGATTTTCCTAAAAATGACAACTTGTTCAAAAAATAATTTCAATAACAATATACAGGTCTGAAGTAAAATCAGCAAGCACTAGGGGTAAGATCTTCACTTAATTTGCTTAAAATCTTGCACAATGTCATCATCAGGATAAATTTGGGAGAACCAACTCTTGATATGCAAAAAAAAGAGCTTCAACTTCTATTCTGTATAATAAAAGAACAATTTGGCATTGAAGTGCCAAGTAAAACATGAATAGTGGATATTACCAAACGCACTGATATAAATAATTAAGAAAAGAAAATATTAAACTGAAAATAACTGAAAAATGTCTCCAAACTTCATTAAAGTGCCATTTAGCTAACAAGAGAACAATCAAACTAAGGGAGACAATTCAAAAAGGTTATGGACATAAGTTCATGCTTATTACAATCTGTCCTGAAGCCTTAAAATTACTTTTAGAAAGTTACAACTCGATGAAACGTTTTGCATGACATAAATATAAAAAACTCATGTGCCCTCAAAAATGCATGATGCGTCTTGCAGGTTACATAGCATGACAATAAAGGGTGATTGTTTTTCGAAGAAAAAACAATTTTATTATGTTGGACCATAGTCTAATGACTCCATTATTTAACATAATTCCATGTATATAAATAAGCTGTGTCATTCTTCACAAGCTGTAAGATATGAAAGTAGACTTAAGTCTTCTTATTTACAAATTTCATTATATAATATATACATCTAGTTACCTATTCTTTAATGCCTCATTATACATAGTCCATACAAAACAAGGCCATCTATGGTAGATACAGATCAATCCCCCATTATGCAAAGTTAATCAATAAATAAGAAAGAGAACTATTGGCACACTGTGTGACAAGAGCCCTGGTCAACCCAATCACCCTTTAATTAGTAAATATTGAGAACCATTTGCTCCAGCTCTGAATTACTTTCTGAATTACAGCACCAAACAATGAGAATCTGGAAGGAACAATATGATCACATGCTGTCACTTAATTCTGAAATCCAGATTGCTGTGTATTGATATTTTCATCATCTTGTTTAGAAAATGATGACAGTGATGAAGATGAAGAAAAATGCTGAAGTCGCCTTTTCCTGACTTCATCCATTTCATCCGAGTGCTCTTCGTCATTAGGGTCATTCCATGCTGGTATCATTTCTTCATTAGGTGATGTATAACCAGCTGCTCCTTCTAACTCTGTCAGATCTGAAGAGCATATATATATATATATATATATATATATATATATATATATATATATATATATATATATATATATATATATAGTTAGATAGGTAGATAGATATGTGTGTGTGAGAGAGAGAGAGAGAGAGAGAGAGAGAGATAGAGATAGATCATCAAGTAAAACAATTTAATAGTTAGAGGGAGCAAGAGGTGGTGTTCCATTCACAATTTATATGTTCTGCAAGTAAAACAACTTTGATGTCACCACACTGTATATCAGCACATTTATTCAATGTTTATATGGAACACATTCTGCTATTACATAATCAGCCCCATTTTCTTTCATCCATCATACATAATTTTAATCTTGTAGTCAAAGTTGTTAGGCTTCCATTTTCTTGTGCACACATGATAATGTGAATATTTAATCATTAAAGCAAATTCTGACAAATAAGTATTTAATATTTACACTTGAGCTGAAATATCCTGTATTTATTTTATTTGTTATTTATTTTGGAATATTTTATTTGGGGCAAACTCAGATTTCCCAGGGGCAAGTTCATTTTTTCCAGACAGCTTTCCCTAAACAAGTGGACTATTACAAAAATGTAAACCCCTGCAAGTATATATATTTCAGCATAACTCACAAAATGCATGTAACATAGATAAATGTTCCTTGCCGGTGAATGTGGTTGTGGTTGAATGTAATCAATAGCTGTTGTCAATCATCAGCTATTTGTGATCCATAAGAAACTTGTGAAGGAACAATAATGATAATGTGAGGAAACTCAGTATACTCGATACTTTACAACATGCATTTAACATCATTTAATGTGTGTATATAGGAATAAACAACTAAACTAAATGCTCATTTTAATATGGGTAGCTTAATATTTGTATAGCTATTTGTTTAAACAGAGACCCTCAGTACTTAATATTTGTATAGCTATTTGTTTAAACAGAGACCCTCAGTACTTAATATTTGTATAGCTATTTGTTTAAACAGAGACCCTCAGTACTTAATATTTGTATAGCTATTTGTTTAAACAGAGACCCTCAGCCTTCTTAGTATTCTTTGTTTGTATTTAACATACTTTGAACGCACTGAACATACATAAATACATCATTAAAAGTACAATAAGGTCCTGAGAACTCTAATCTAACTGCATTGATACTGTCAAAAGAAAGCATAATTTACCTGTTTTACTTTCATTTCTATCCCTATATAGTGAAGATGCACTCTGTGCTTTTTGTATATTTTTATCCTTAGGATTGCTAACTTTGGACCTTGCCCCTCCCTTGGACCAAGCCCCTCCCTGAGGTGGAGAGGTACGTGGCACTGGAACCTCTGTACTGGTCTGAGCTCTCTCTGTTGTAGACAATGTCTCAGTTGTAATGCCAGGCATACTAAAAAAGTGTTTAAGAAGGATATATATTAATGACATACAATTTCTCAATAACATTCCTAACCCTTCATGCACTCTCTCCACTTATATATTATCAGACTAAAAATTTAGAATCTTTACAATAAAAGAATGATTTCAATTTTTTCAATTTACATTTTAACTGACAAAAATAAATACTTGGCCATTAGTTTATATGTTTGCATAATTCTTACTGCAAAAACAAGTACTCCTACAGTTAGTGTAACATGTAACATTTGTTTAATGGCAGACCAGAGGCTACATTTATTTCTTCTTAAGAATATTCAAAGAAATGATCTCAAGACAATAATTTTGTAAATGCTCGCAACAAAGTGATATGATAACAGTGCTTTACACTGATTCAAAATGATATGAAAACAAAAAAGACGTGTTAAACACCGATTCTTCAGTCAATGTAATAACCAACAAGGTGATATGAAAACAAAAAAGCAGTGCTTTACACTGATTCTTCAGTCAATTTAATAACCAACAAGGTCAGGGGAGACAACTCTAGCTATGTACAATGATTCACCACTAATCAGGAAATTTCTAAATAAACTTTGATAATGACCTCAAAATCTGCAAAATGTGGTAAATTCCTATATCAAGTGGCTAACCTCATATTTGCAGCTACAGTATTATACTGGCTAATAAGGAGCATGGCGCCATCTAGTAGTGATTGTATGTCTCTCAGCCATTGGATCCTTGCCTCCACGTTCTGTCTCTCAATCCCCTCCATCTCGTGTACCTCATCATCCGACATTCCTGCCATGTTAGTGGGAGGACTTGGGAAGCCTATAAGGATAATCAATAAAGACAATTTTGAAACAAATATAGTCTGCAAAGAAATAAAGCAAACAGACTAGCACTGAAGACTGATATGTTTCCATTCTTCATGGAATACAAATAACCATCATTATCAATATATTACTAACTAGAATATGTTAGAATGAAAGGAGAAATCTAGTTTGATGAATAAAATGATTTTTTTCTTTTAGTATTATAGAGAAAGTCTGCATTTGTAAGTTACAGGTTTTAATCATCCATTTAGTCATCATCATCATCATGCTTTCTGGCACATTTTCTCAAATTCAGTTGAGTAGTGTTTGAGAAGTCATTTAAATGTTTCTTTATTTTTAGAATATTGTAAATTTCTCTGCCTAGATGCTTTCAAATTAGCCCTGTTGAGCAGTTTTTGCAAAGAAGTTTTTTCAAGGCTGTTTTACTTTTAGTCCCAGTGGTCATATGTGACAGTGGTTTTGCATCATTTGTACAAATTATAAAGCTTTCTATGCCTGATATTTTCTGTCCATGTTGGTCAGATACTGTAAAAGGGGTTTAAAGAAATAGTTGAAAGGCTTTTGTATTTTTAGATGGTGGTTCATAATCATTTATACAAATCTGAAAGCCTTCAATGCCAGGATGTATTGTCAAATCTGAAAGCTTTCTTTGTCAAGATGCATTCTGTCAAAAGTACTCTATGGAATGATAATTTCTGTCAAAAACCTTTATGGAAAGATAATTTCTGTCAAAAGCCTTAATGGCAAGATGCTTTCTGTAAAATCTGAAATCTGTAAATGCCTGATGGTCTATATCCAATCTTATTGAATTCTGTTTGAAAGGTTAAGATAATCAGTTGAAAGGTTTATATTTTTTTATGGCAGTTCAGAACCATTTGTATAAATTTTAAAGCTTACTATGCCAGGATGCTTTCTGACATTTTTAAAGGCCTTCTATGCCAGGATGTTTTCCGACATTTTTAAAAATCTTCTATGCCAGGATCCTTTTTGTCAAATTTAAAGGCTTTCTATGCCAGGATCCTTTTTGTCAAATTTAAAGGCCTTCTATGCCATGATTCTTTTTGTCAAATTTTAAAGCTTTCTATGTCAGGATCCTTTCTGTCAAAGTTTAAAGCCTTGTATGCCAGGATGCTTTTTGCCAAATTTTAAAGTCTTCTATGCTAGGATCCATTTTGTCAAATTCAAAAGCCTTCTATGCCAGGTTCCTTTTTGTCAAATTTTATATCCTTCTATGCCAGGATGCTTTTTGTCAAATCTGAAAGCCTTCTATGCTAGGATCCTTTTTGTCAAATTTTAAAGCTTTCTATGCCAGGATACTTTTCGTCAAATTTTAAAGCCTTGTATGCCAGGATGCTTTTTGCCAAATTTTAAATTCTTCTATGCCAGGATCCATTTTGTCAAATTTTAAAGCTTTCTGTGCCAGGATGCTTTGTCAAATTTTTGCTAAAATTCTGTTGAGCAGTTCATAAATAGTTGTTTAAAGGTTGTTCTATTTTAGAAATGTTAGCCATATTTGATGGCAGACAGACATCATTTAAATATATATGAAAGAGGATCTTGTCAGAATGCTTGCTGTGAGTTTTATTTTAGGGAGCAAACATGATTAAAAAAAACAATGGATAGAGATACCACATGGTATGAAGTAGTTGTTCTCTCCTCAGCACCAAATCATCCAGGATGTTTTGCATACGTCAAATGTGTTGAGAACACCAAAGAGCAACTAACATTCCATAATACAGAGATAGGAAGATCTTATTCCCTCTTGCTTGAAGAGGTAGTTCACCACAACCAAGTTGTATAGATTGAATATTACCCTAGTTTAATAAAATGCTTAGATAGAATAACTTTTCCACACTGACTACACACCCCTCTATCAAAAATCATTAAAAAAATCAAAATACACAAGTGAGGTTAAAAAGAGCCATATTTTTAGATACCTATATTAAAACAAAGCATAAGAATATTATCCACTTGACCAGAGAAGTCAATGGCAGTTCACCACAGAAGTTAAGCACCCCAACCCCAAATTTATACCTACAATTTTCATGCCCGTAGGTAATTTTTGACACCATGTGATGCTCACAGTGCAAACACAGCCCTTTTCCTAGATGACAATTCTGCAAAACAGTGTGTACTAAACAGGCTGATGCAATTGAAAATAATTGTCATCCATGCCGTTTTTTGAGAGTCTACATCCCCCAAACCCATGGGTTTATTGCTTTTGGAGGCTAGCTCTTCTTCCTAGCCGACTATTGGTATTTCACAATCAACATACTGCAGAGTAGCTATGGAAAGTGTACATGTCTGACATCAATTTCAAGAACAACACAAGCCTGAAACACCTAGTTCACAAATATATCTTTATCTTTAATTAGTAAACAAAAAGAGCTGAAAAAACACACCATAGCCTTAAGTTAAGAAATTTGCCAGCTGCCAATGTATGAAACTGTACCCTGCCACCTATTTTTCCTAATGTCTTAAACATGCATCGCTTTCTGGATGCCATTTTTAAAAAGTCTATAATCAAAAGTTTGATCATGCAGATGTTTCACATAAACAAATTTGTGCAGCTGAAAGCGTCTTGGGTGGTGCTGTAAAGTTAGTCTGGTTCCCTGACTAATTTCACTAAATCTAAGATGTAATCCAGATCCAAATAAAACACATATGAACCAATTATCCAGATTTGTTGACAACGATCATTTTTCCATAGTTTTTGCTAATATGCTGTTAAGTTCGTATTTTAAGAATAATTTTCATACGACTTATGGCAACATCATAAGAATTGACTGCTTACTCACTACTCAGGGCCCCGAGTGGGTGAGTGGTCTAAAGCACTCTTTGTTACGGATCACTGCCATCTCACATCTGTGTGGATTAGAGTCTCAGATTTGGCCAAAGTGGGTATGTGAGAAAGAAGCTTGCAGTAGCTTCTTGTGGGTCAGTGATTCTTTCTGGTGGTGTTCCCTGGGTTCTTCCTCCACCATTGATACTGGCTGCCATGTATAGCCTATTGAGTGCTGAAAAATGGCATTAAACCCTACAACACCATCTTCTCACTACTCATATTAACTGCATACTCACTACTCATCATATTAATTGGATATGTTGGCATAAACATTTGAGGCATTGGTGGAATAGTAACTCCTGGTCCCATATAAGGCACTCCAATTGATGGTGCTGTACCAGTTATGGGTGCAGTGGTGGGACTGGTACTTGTGGTGGTAGTGGCAGCACTAGTTCTGGCAGCTGCTCCTTGTGTGCCATCTGGTAGTGAAGTACCTGGCTGTGTTCCACCTATGGTAAGAGGTTTAAAAAAAAACAAATGTAAGCAAAGTATTACAAATATTTAACCCTGGGAGGGTTTTTATAATCTGATACCTTTAATTGTATGAAGTGCATAAACATAAAAATTGCGAAATATTGATAATCATGTTCCTTTTCCATGATCATATGTAAATACCAACATCCCCTAAAATACATGTAGTCTGAAATAATGGTTCAAAAAATCTTTTCGTCACAAAAGAATCAATGACAAAACAATACTTTTTGACAATGTTGAAGCAATAACCTTTTACGAGCATTCTTTATTGAAGAGACACTGTTTTTGTAAGTTCTATAGAGAAGCTGTCAAGCAGGGTAAATTCTCAGAATATTATCATTTTCTCTTTGGACGCCATTTCTAATGTTGTTTCCTCACATAACCAGAGTGACTTTTCAAAGCTAACAGAGCTAAATACAGAAATGTGCTTATAATCAGTAATGAAATCTATACATAGCTGAGAGAGTTAACTACATCCTACAGGATTTTATGAAGCCTTCTGAACCAACAAAAATACTCTGAATGACATATTATATGCCTGTCCCTCATTTAACAGTCCTCAATTAGATGGGAACTTATTATATGCCTGTCCCTCATTTAACAGTCCTCAATTAGGTGGGAACTGAACTGCTGTTCCTTATGCTTTAGGGATGAAAATCTCTAAATTAGCAAGGAAACATCTAATTTTCTTAAGTTTATCTGGTGTCCCCTCTGCAGCTCCTTCTTCTTGTTATGTAGACATATTTCAAATATGATCAAATATGTCAGAAAACACAATTTTATTGAAAACTGTGACAAACCTGAATTTATTTTGTCATAATATGACCATAGTCATATTCAACACAGTATACCATAATATGACCATAGGCATATTTAATATGCCATAATATGACCATAGTCATAATCAACACAGAATAAGATACTATGATACTAGACATACACGAGATTATATGACCACTGTCATATTCATGACAGAATGAGATAGGATGAAGACTGGCATATTCAACACAGAATGAGATTCTATGCCTGTAGATATATGCAACATGGAATGAGATACTATGGCCATAGTCAAAATCAATACAGAATGAGATATTATGACTGTAGTCATATTCAACACTGAATGAGATATTATGACTGTAGTCATATTTAACACTGAATGAGATATTATGACTGTAGTCATATTTAACACTGAATGGGATAATATAACTGTAGTCATATTCAACACTGAATGAGATTCCATGACCATGGTCAAAATCAATACAGAATGAGATATTATGACTGTAGTCATATTCAACACTGAATGAGATATTATGACTGTAGTCATATTTAACACTGAATGAGATATTATGACTGTAGTCATATTTAACACTGAATGGGATAATATAACTGTAGTCATATTCAACACTGAATGAGATTCCATGACCATGGTCAAAATCAATACAGAATGAGATATTATGACTGTAGTCATATTCAACACTGAATGAGATAATATGACTTTAGTCATATTTAACACTGAATGAGATTCCATGACCATGGTCAAAATCAATACAGAATGAGATATTATGACTGCAGGCCTATTCAACATAAAATGAGATAGAAAGATCATTGTCATATTCAACACAGAATGAGACACTATAACTGTAGTAATATTCAGGATAAAATTAATTAGTATTAAGAATGAAAAAAGTGCACAGGCAGACTGCATCATACAAACCTTGTTGTTGTTGTGCCATGGGAGGAGGGACTGGAGGTGCTGGTGGCCACATCTGCATTCCTGGAAATCCTGGGAACACTGAAACAATTAGACAAATAAATTTAAAAAAAAGAGTAAACAAGACTCTTTGATATACAACACCCCTAAATAGTATACTGAAATTATAGGAACTAAATTAGGGATATTGTAGTACAACATAATCAATGAAGTTGCTTTCAACACTGGAGTAATTATCCATGGTAGTGAAAGTAATCATTATCACACAAAGTCATTGAGTAATAAAACTACACTCAAATATATTTTAAAAAGAATCCCTGATGATTTTGTGTCCAAAAAGAATTTCCATGAATTCAAGGTAAAATCATTTCTTTTTTTTAAACTGCTATATGCAAAAAGCATGCTGGGGATGAGATGTGGTGTGATGTGGTGGGGTGGGGAGCACAGGGCCAAGGTTTGTGCTGCTTAGATTTAAAATTGCTGGAAACCTGTGAGCCCTCTCATTGGTGCAACACTGCATATCCAATGTTTTATATCAATAGGGCACTTTTGTATGACTAGAGTCTATATTTGAGGAATCACTGAAGCAATGGGAGAATGGCAAAATGTCCTACTCACTATACTTAGCAATAGGAGAATGGCAAAAGGTTCTACTGATGAAAATTAGCCATGGATGGATGACAAAAGGTCCTACTCACTATAATTAGCATTGGAAGAATGGCAAAATGTCAAACTCACTGTATTTAGTAATAAGAGAATGAAAAGGTTCTACTCACTTTACATGGCCAATAGGAGAATGGCAAAAGGTTATACTGATGAAAATTAGCCATGGATGGATGGCAAAATGTTCTCACGAAAATTAGCCATGGATGGATGGCAAAAGGTTCTACTCACTAATGTTACCAATGGCAGAATGGCAAAAGGTCCTACTCACTATACTTAGAAATGGGACAATGACAAAATGCCCTACTGACCATACTTAGCAATGAATAAATGGCAAAAGTTCTATCTCAATATACTCAGCAAGGGGAGAATAACAAAAGGTCCAACTCACTTTACTTAGTAATAGGTAAATGGCAAAACGTCCAACTCACTATAATAAGTAATGTGTAAATGGCAAAACGTCCAACTCACTATAATTAGCAATGGGTAAATGGCAAAACGTACAACACACTATAATAAGCAATGTGTAAATGGCAAAATGTCCAACACACTTTAATAAGCAATGTGTAAGTGGCAAAATGTGAACTCGCTATAATTAGCAATGGGTAAATGGCAAACCGTCCAACCCACTATAATTAGCAATGTGTAAATGGCAAAATGTCCAACACTATAATAAGCAATGTGTAAATGGCAAAACGTCCAACACACTATAATTAGCAATGGGTAAATGGCTAAACGTCCAACACACTATAATAAGCAATGTGTAAATGGCAAACCGTCCAACTCACTATAATTAGCAATGTGTAAATGTCAAAATGTCCAACACTCTATAATAAGCAATGTGTAAATGGCAAAACATGCAACTCACTATAATTAGCAATGGGTAAATGGCAAAATGTCCAACACTATAATTAGCAATGGGTAAATGACAAAATGTCCAACACACTTTAATTAGCAATGGGCAAATGGCAAAAGTTCCATCTAACCAAAATTAGCAATGGAAAGATGGCATAAGCTCCAACATTTTAACTCACTATAATTAGCAAAAGGTAAATAGCAAATGTTCCATCTGAATAAAATTAGCAATGGGAGAATCGCAAAATGTCCATCAGACTATAGTTAGCAATGGGAAAATGTCAAAAGTTCCATCTCACTGTAATTAGAAATGAATAAGTAACAAAAGATCCCACTCACTGCAATTTGCTAAGCCAGGCCTTAAGCATAGGAACATGTGTTGATAAATAGTGGAGATAGGAGGAGATGGGGATTCTGGGGCTATAATTCCTTGCAAGGAAAAAAGAGAATTCTGCAAATCCTATTCATTAAAGGTCTCATCAGTATAATACTGTTTGATAAATATGCCTGAAATCCAACATTTCCAAGTAAAGCTGCACTGTGGAAATTAAAGCTATTGAAATTATTGCCATTTTGGGTTTGTTTGTTTGATTAGGATCTTTTAACCTAGCTTTAAAAAAAAAATTGTCATAATGCTACGATGTCTGCAGTGAGGCAGTTTATAGTGATGTCTAGCACTGAACATCATACTGCAGACATGTAGCATGATATCCCACCCAGTCACATTATCCTGACACCAGGCCGACCAGTCCTAACACTAACCTCTTAATGCTGAGCACCAAGTGAGGCAGCTGTTAGTATCATTTTTGTAAGTCTTTGGTATGAATCTGCCGGGAATCGAACCCACAACCTTCTGCTCCCGCGGCAGATGCTCTAACCCCCATGGCGGAAGCTCTAACCACTAGGCCACCAGAGCAGTTTTCTTATGGGTTTAATGCCATTTCTAAGCACAAGATAGCCTCTATAAAGCTGCCAGTATAATTGATTGAGGAAGAACACAGACAAACCCTGGTAAGAACCACCAGCCCACTGGAAGATACTGACAGCTTTCTCACATACCCACATTGGCTGAGACTTGAATGCATGCAGAGAGAGACGAAACTGATGTTATTAGGATGTGTAATCACATGCCATGTCTTCTAAATGATAATCTGATGTGATGTGATGGAAGCCAGGAAATCCAAAATCTAATTAAGTTGAAGTATAATTCTTAAAGAAAATTAATGAAAATATAATAATACGGAAGAAAGTGTTTACATTCATTTGAGATAATCATCCTTTCAACCGATTTCATCATTCCCAGCTTCCTTCACATTCCAGCCAACTGAATTGTATGTCAATGGAACTTGAAATCACATCCATCTGCTTCTGTCAGAATTTGAATTTATTAGACAAAAGACATCAGAGTAAGTGAAGTCCAACTAATGCAATATGACATGAGGAAAGGGGTAGATTTTAACTGCCAAATGAGCAATACATTTCTGAAAATATGACTTCTCATTCTGATATTAGTCATCGTCAGAACACACTATACAGTACCATTATTTAGTGAGTATGTGTGTGATCTGGATTTTTAACATGGCTTTAAAAACATTTCAATCATAGCGCTATAATGTCTGCAGTATGGCAGTTTATAAAGATGTCTAGCATGGGAGCATCATGCTGCAGATATGTAGCATGATGTCCCACCCAGTCACATTATCCTGACAGCAGGCTGACCAGTTCTAACACTAATCTCTTAATGCTGAGGGCCAAGCAAGGTAGCTGTTAGTACTATTTGTACAAGTCTTTGGTATGACTCAGCCAGGGTTCAAACCCATGACCTCCCACATCTAAGGTGGATGCTCTAACCAGCCACCAGTGTGGTTGTTTAGGAAGACAGCAACCTAAAAATATAAATATCAGGGTCATCCTCTCATACTGTAAGACTAACATCTTATCAGTATTTTCAATCAATCAAAAAAGAAGGGTCAGGCGAATTTATGAGGTATAAGCAGTGAATAACTACCATATGTATTGTATCCTCCCACCTTATATATAGGAGTGATAGAAACATAGACTACATCAATCAAAACCTTACTATTTTGAATATTTGGTGGCTGTGGTTGTTGCTGCACTTGTTGTGGAGGCTGGTGGGCTGCAGGTTGTGGTCGAGGTACATGCAAAATATCCATACGGCAAGTAGGACAGGTCTGCTGGCGCTGAAACCAGGACCGTAGACAGCTGGTGTGGAAGATATGGTTACATGGCAGTTTTTTGCTGTCACGGATCATGTCTTCACGACAGATTATACACACACGGTCTGTTGACTGCAAATCCTCCTCTGTAGCATCCGGATAGCTGGCAGGAAAACAAACAGCAAAAGGTTAACTATAATTGGTTCATGTAATGGATGGTATTTTCCTTGTAGTCTGTAATTACATTCTTTGGTGATAATATTAAGAATAATGGGTCAAACTCTCAGGTTTGTAAACAAAGCTAAATCATTGTTAAATTGGAAAGATTTTCATTTTTTTTAAAACCCTGATTGCAAACTTAATCAGACAAGACAAAAGATGAGGGCTCAGACAATGCTAGCAGCCGTGGTGGATCTGTGGTTAATGTGTTGTGTTGGACTCGTGAGTACAAGAATGTTGGTTTTATTCCAACCATCTGAGCAGTCTTTGCCTCAACACAATATATCCTTCAATTTATTGTTTTCTCAACAAAAAGTAAAAAAAGCCATATCAAACAATGAGAATACTAATGTTTACAAATATAGCTAATTCAGGCTGCCTGGACTATTGTAATATAAGAATCCTGCATGATAAAAAGATGTACTAGAAATAATATTTGCCATCAAAGAGTCAAATATAACAAAAAAATATAAGGATATTTTCCAATGCAAGCAGTAGTTTTCAATTACTTCACCAATTCAAGCAGTAACTTTCCATTCTATTACTTTACCAATACAGGCAGTAACTTTCCATTTTATTACTTTACCAATTCAAGCAGTAACTTTCCATTATATTACTTTACCAATACAGGCAGTAACTTTCCATTGTATTACTTTACCAATACAGGCAGTAACTTTCCATTGTATTACTTTACCAATACAGGCAGTAACTTTCCATTCTATTTCTTTAACAATAAAGGCAGTAACTTTCCATTCTATTTCTTAACCAATACAGGCAGCAACTTTCCATTCTACTCTACCACTACATGCAGTAATTTTCCATTCTATTATTTTACCAATAAAGGCAGTAACTTTCCATGCTATTTTTTACCAATACAAATAGCTTTCAATTCTATTACTTTACATGTAAAAAAAAAAATTCCTGCTGAAATAATCTGGAATATGGTTAACAAGGGTAGTAAAACCATAATGGCATTGTATTATTTATGACAAACATGAATGTATGTGGAATGTAAGATAAACTCACTACTGGTTCATGTTATAGATGGCTCTCCTTGACATTATTACATCATGCAGTGCCTTCTTGAATCCTCTGGAATCAATAAAAAGAAAATATTGTAGCCCACAACTTTCCAAACATAACTGGGACAAGTAAATAACGTGGAGTAAATATCTCCCTAAATAGGTAATGCAAAAAGGAGTAAATCTAAGTTTTAAAAGAGACTCTCAACTGTCAGTACAAATGATACACACTGAATAATGTTCAGATTGTATTTATAGTAACATATATACTAATGTACTGGTTGTATCCAACTTTAAACAACACAGACCCAGATCTGCAATGCCAGCAAACCAGGGTCTATGTTGTTTCTTTGACATTTCACTCATAATACAGACCCAGATTTGCCCTTGTATTATGCAACAGCAGAACAGAGTTTATGCAGTTTCCAGTTAAACTTAACTTATAAGTATATGCAGTAATTACCCATGTTCAAACATTTCTGTGAAGCAACACTCATTTTTTAAAGACCTGATCTCACCATTTTTCATAAATTTCACCATTATACCACCTAACTAAAGTTTTGAAGGAAGGAAATGATCTGTTAAACAAAACCGTTTGACATTAAATACTCAAAATGAAACTAGCATATCACATAATGATCAGCTACTATATCTGACAGCATAACAATGGTGTTATGTCTATTTAATCTGCACTGTTTGTGAGGTTTATCATCATCTTTTTTTGTCATATGGTATGGATAACCGTATATTGGACTAGACCTTGTCCAAGCTAAAGTTCATTTTCTACATGACCTGAATCACTGATATTTTTTAATATATATATATATATATATATATATATATATATATATATATATATATATATATATATATATATATATATATAAATGAATGTTTGTTTGTTTGTATCGTATGCGTTCCTATACCGTTCATCCGATTGCGATGAAACTTTGGTGAGTTGTTCTGCGCACGCCCGCGAATGTTTCTGAATTAGTACAACCATTTAAATTGTACAATAACCAATTAACAAATGTGTGTATTTCATATAGTTTTGCGACATTTACTGTGTGTTCGCTGTGAACTGCAGGTGCCTTAGATACGTCACGTGATCGAACACGGTCTGTAGCGACACCTAATTTTGTGTGTCTTCGGTGTGAACTGTAGGCGCCTTAGATACGTCATGTTTACTTTTGGTTCGCACCTTGGTTACGTCAAACAATTGCGGTGTGAATTTGTAATAGTTGAAACAGACGAGCAACGGGAAGCAAGATTGGAAACCATTCGAGTTCACACTGCTCAAGCCTGATCACTTTCACAAACACTTTCTTTCTTTCAGTGGCATTGCAACGCATGCCGGGTACTTGCTAGTATTCTATAAAGAACTAATACATAGCTAATATTGTCTTTGTGTGTATGGGCTTAATACTAGGATCATTATTAATAGAACATATTTATTGTGGTTTGAGTCAGAGACATTACGTTTCTGATGTTCTTTGGTATATCTTTTGTAACAGAACTTCAAATTATAACTAAGATTTTATCTTGTAAACATCTGTGACTTTCCAAAATGAAAGTTTCCATTAGGTATTAGTCTTATATTTACAAATGGTAATTGTGACCGGAGGTCAAGTAGAGGACTATAAACGCTTTTTACTAGAAATTTTTTAAAATTTGCTTCAAGACCTGAGCAGAGAATCAGTGTACAAATTTGTAACATAGCTTTAATAATTTTTCAGTCATATCACTACAATATCTGCAGTGTGACAGTTTATAGTGATGTTTAGAACATGGGCATCATGCCACAGACATGTAGCATGATGTCATTCCCAGTCGCATTATCCTGACACCAGGCTGACCATTCCAAACACTTACCTCATAATGCTGAGCGCCAAGCAAGGCAGCTATTAGTACCATTTTGTAAGTCTTTGGGATGACTCGGTTGGTGATTCAACCCATGACCTCACACATCTGCTCTAACTACTAGGCCACCAGAGTGATCCTGAACAGAATCAGTAGCATTATTGTTGAATCCAGCATTTCATTTGGGCTGGAATTTATTTTTTCAAGTTATTTAATTCAAGTGAATTCTTCTCTGGAAATACAAAGAAGTCAAAATTAACCATCTCTGAAATAGCAACTCACATTTGTTGTGAAATTTCAAATAAGGATATATTCTTAGATTTTATTATTATGAGTCAACAAATGATTTGTGGCTCATCATTATGACACAGGCCACCACAGACATATCACTTCCAGCCTTGGATTTATTTTAGAATGCCACTAAAGTCTGTTCAGAACTAAAAGCATTAGGACTTGTGCTTGAAATTCTAGGATTATAAGGGATTTAATTTCCAATAATGTTAAGTTCTTTTAATGTTTTTCACTTTGTACTCTAGGATTATAAATTATTTGCTGAATTTTACAAAACGTTCTAGTTCTCACTCTTTTCTATTATTTATTTTAAGACCATAGGATCATAATAATGACTTATTAAGTTTACAACAGTGACATCAAAATCATTTTCAAATGAAATTGATTGACCAACAGATGTCGCCAAACAACGTCAGATACACATGTGAAAAATGGGTGACTTTATCAGTTCAAGGGAGAAATTATAAGGCTCACAATGTTACGAAGCTTTGAAATTATTATATAGTTTAATGGCACCCAATGATGTTTAGGACCAATATCTTTAAAGATTCAGTATTATTCAGATGATTTGATGTATGACTTTTTGCACATAATGGCAGCATTCTGGCTTCTAAGCCATGTCATTATCTGTGTCAAGTCTTGTATGCCTGCATGTATCCAAAAAAAACTTCAAAACACGAATCAAAGTAGGTTTGGTAAACATAAATCAACATATGACCTTCTCAACTTATCAATTTAGACTGGAAAATCATTTGGGGAAAAAAATCTTTATTGTTGCTGACAAATAAATGTTTACTAGAAACACTAACCTGACAGCAAGGTACATGGGTCTGATGGCAAACAGTGGAAAGGTGTGGACTTTTATCATGATGATCATAAATGCTGTGTACAACAAAACCTTGATACAACCTGCAAGAAAAGTAATTAAATCACATTAGATGTATGGAAATCAATATAAAAGAAAAGAAAATGTTAAACGGAATGTGTTTAATATGATGTGAATTTAAAAATGTAAAATGTTCACTATGGGGAAAGCACCACACACACAAAAAAAACTATAATTATGCCTACAAAGTTGAGACAGAAAAGCTATTTAAAACAAACCACTACTCTAGATTGGTAGATTACAAATAATTGTATGACCTTTACACATGTTATCAAGATACAACATATTTCTCACCAACCCCAACCCCCACATCTCCATACAGTACTCTCAATTTATATATTACTGATGAAAATGCAGAGCACTGAAACTTGACCTGTCAGATTCAAATGGTAAAGCCAATATTTCTAAATTTAGAGTGTCCGCCTCGGATGTGGGAGGTTTCGGGTACAAAGTTCAACTGTCATACTAAAGACTTATAAAAAATGGTGCTAATAGCTACCTTGCTAGGTGCTCAAAATCAAGAGGTTAACGTTAGGACTGGTTGGCCTCATGTCAAGATTATGTGACTGGGTATGATATAAAGCTACATGTCTGCAGTATGATGCCCCAGTGCTTGATATTGGTCACACTGCTGACATCATAGTGATATGATTGAAATATTATTAAAGCTGCATTAAAAATCTAAATCATGCACACATTCTTAATTTTGTATATTAAGTGTTGAATATCTTATGTAAATGAACACAAATGTAATTTTTTTTGTCTTGAATTCAGCATATATATGAAGCAATATACAATTGTTGGTGTTAAATTCTTCATGCATAAAATAAAATATGATCTGATGATCAGTAAAGTAGGTATATTAATAAAAAAAAATAACATTAACTATATGAACAAAAACTGTAGTTGTTTTGGGAGAATGTAACTAATTTTGATTAGGCAATACATACTTGTCACTATTATTATAGCTTTACCTTCCCACGTTGTAAATACCTTGATAGTGCTAGATATATGAACTGCAAAGAACATATGTACTGACCCAGTCTGACATACTTCATCAGCCCATGCACATCAGTGCATCCTCATTCATTTTCCGGATGTTTAGTACTTACTAAGGTCTTATACATGATGATCTAAACCATGAATTTACCATTTGAAAATTCAAGTTGTTCAAAATGGCAGCCCAATAACATTTGATTGCTGCAATTGAATAAGAATTTTCATCAAAGAGGAAGAGAAGGAAATCGTATGCT
This sequence comes from Unio delphinus, assembly GCA_029339505.1. Lineage (NCBI taxonomy): Eukaryota > Metazoa > Mollusca > Bivalvia > Unionida > Unionidae > Unio > Unio delphinus. The sequence goes on from JAQISU010000010.1 coordinate 2,630,333, forward strand.
GCAGCAAAAGGATGTGAAGGATTGTGTTTCTTAGTACAAGAGTCACTTAACATTTAGAATGTTGCCAGGCCTGTATGATGCAATTGGTAAGTTTGCCTGAGAAGATCTAAGTGTGAAGATGAATCTGAAGACTGGTTTTACCGGAGTTCTATGTATTGTGAGAGATTATCCCACTGAGGTAATACTCATCTTTTTATCTCTTGACTTTTCAACTTTTTCTAATTTTCTTTTTAAATGAAACTGGTCTACCATTAAAAAAAACTGCCAATTGCTTCGTTCAATGCCTGCAGTTTACCAGTCTGCATAGGAATCATTGAATAAACACTTCTGACACTGATCAAATAAAAATATTTTTTAACAAAATGAAAAAAGAAATTTTAAAAGTGGAATGAAACATTAGGACATATTTTTTTTCTGATTTGGCCTTTTCCATAGTCTTGACTAAACAATCTGCAGTTAAATATTTTCAGGCTTCACACAAGCAAAATCCATAGTGAAAAACAGGTCTGGGAATGTTTAACTGAATAATTGATCCCAGTTGAGCCTTAAGGAATACACTGCCTGGTTGCTTGGCCTGGGACTTGTCAGACATAAAATGAGACCTGGTTGGGTTTTGCTGCAAACAATTCCACTAGAATGAACAGAGATTCTACAATAGCTTGATGTAAAGACCATTCTGTTGGTACTACCATGCCTGTTCTGGACAGACCATCAGAATTTGTAGTTTTCTTCAATGGTAATAATGAACACTGAGTGTAATCCCTTCTGACTCTGTCCAACATAGATACTAGGCTTCCATGCAGAGAAGAAGCATGAGTAACTAATTGTCATCTGAGAATCAAACATTGATGTGTTGTCTGAAGAGACCATGATGCACTGCCCTTTGACATGCACCGATTTCAGATTAACAATATGGCTTGCATGTCTAAATTGTTGATCTGGAAGAAACTGTCTATTTGTGACCAATGGTCTAGAGAAGCACTCCTTCTGATTCTTAACAGTATTTCTCTCCAGAAAGATGTTGTCTCTCCCCTTTTATTAGGTCTGATACAGTCATTTTGAAACAAATTTTTCACATTTTCATATCTAATTGATCCTGAAGGAGAAAAATGTGCTCCCTACCTCTTCTTATAAACAAATTGACTTTCGGCAAGGTCATGAATGTCATCTGACCTTTGACAACAAATGGGACATTGTCTAATGGTGTATAATTGTGGCCAATATGGAAATTTTAGTCAGGGCTTGTGAGTTTATTTAAGTCACCAGTCCTGTGTCTTAAAAAAAAATTCTTTGTGCAATGATTAGATCAATTATCTTAAATCTTAAATATATAAACAATACTTAGCAATATAGATCACTGCATCCAATCAACAAACTCACCTGTGACTAGCTCTGAGTAGAGGAGATAGACAGCTTTGTTCTCCCAGTTGTTATTGCTCTGGATGTCAATACAGTGGAGGAGATACTTTGTCAATGTCATGAAGACCACAGTAAGGAGGATTGCATACTGAAACAAAAACAACAGCTACATGTAAAAGACTGCTTAGTCCAAGTCAAAATAATTTAATTAAAAGTAATAAAAATTTGAAGCACTGCTACATTTTAGACACGAAAATATTCGGCATGTTGACAAAAGTTCGCTTACCAACCACTAATGGTTTAGCAAATTGGTACAGAAATGTTAAGGAGTCCAAAAAGGTTCACCATTTTTAAACATAGTTGTAATGGCCTGAAATCTAATAAATCTGAAGGGTGATGTGATTTGGATTTTTAACCGAAACTTTAACAATATAATAAAATTTAAGGGAGTAATTGTGTGGAAAAGAAAGTGTGTGGGTTTGACAACTAAGGGCTATAACTCAGTGCTACTGTAGAATGCTGACTAAACTGAAAACCATAGTTAGCTGAAATCCAGTACAAGTTAGAGCAATTTATTGTACAAAAAAAGCTCAAATGTAACAGTGGTTATTGTCAGTAAAATTATGTTTTTAATGTCAATTTTCACTCAGATATTTTTGAAAACTCTAATTTGAGTGATATATCAAAGCAATAAAAATTAACATAGAACATGGCCTCAAGCCCATCAGATCTACTTATAATATCTTGATTTGAATCAAAGTGTTATGTTCTGCAAATTTTTCACTATACATTGGTACTAGTCATTTTATGTTTAGTTCTCCAATTTACACTTACTCAAGTTTTCTGCAAAATTCAAAGGGACTGGGAAAAGGAATTGCAATTCAAAATCAAAAATCCCACAACAGAACTTTACAAGCTCTTAATCCTATTATTTTCCCATTATATCCTACTAGATGTGACACTGAATAAGTATTTAATATATAAAAGCACTTAATATTCCTTCATTCTCACACATTCATGTTTTTAAAGTCATGCATTTTTCTGCATAAGTTTTTGGCATTTGTCTACAAGAAAAGTAGAGAGTAAATTAAGTGATGCCATAATCTGACTGTATCTTGTAAATACATGTAGTGAGGGAGGGGTATGTTGGATGGTTTGAGCAAGGGATACTGACAAATTAGAAAAATAATTGAGCAAGAGTGTAATAGAGGGTAGGACAAATCAAGTGACAAAATATGATGATCCACTTGACGACAACAGTTTGATGAATGCAGTATTATTTTTGGTTCTGACTTGATCATGTGCCTTTTCATTATTGGAGCAGCAAAACTAGATAATTACTTTTATAAATGATTAATCTAAATTTTTACAAGAAAATTTATCATTATACAATCAGATTCCCAGAAGTCTTTTTGTAAACTCTGGTCTGTGCCTAAATGAAGATGGGTTAAGGCAGCTAATGACAACAGTGTATAGTATATACTTGCTTAAAAACAACTGCAAACTGTACAGACCAGAGGCCCAAATTTGCTGTCACATAAACTGTACAGACCAGAGGCCCAAATTTGCTGTCACATAAACTGTACAGACCAGAGGCCCAAACTTACTGTCACATAAACTGTACAGACCAGAGGCCCAAATTTGCTGTCACATAAACTGTACAGACCAGAGGCCCAAATTTGCTGTCACATAAACTGTACAGACCAGAGGCCCAAATTTGCTGTCACATTAACTGTACAGACCAGAGGCCCAAATTTGCTGTCACATAAAGTTTCTTAGGAATAAACAGTAGAGCAAACAGAATGGACCCTGAGCTGAAGGAGTATATAATATGGCAGATCAGGATCTTTTGTTGTTTGTGGTTTGACTTCTAAGCAAGTATATGTGGCATCAGAACAAACTCTCAGATCTATTATGTGGAGACAAAGAAGAAAAAACACATAGTCTACCTCAAACCCAAAGACCAGCTGGACTGAGGCACCCTTAAGCAATGTGCTGTAATAGGCATGATTGATAAATAACAGATCCAACAGGAACAATACTGTAATCAGAGCTGAAATAAAGAAAATAAAAAGAAGATAATTAGTGGAATTATTTTCATTACTTCTTACAGCTTGCATCATATGCACTGGACAAAAAGTTTTAAAACTGCTGTCAACTGTTGGCAGTGTTCTCAGAACATTGGACTGCCTCAAATCTGGGAAGAAATTCTCAAAATATTCTTCTGTGGTTCTGAAATTGTCACAGGTGTTCTTTTCTGAATAATTTAATCAGTAAAGCTACATGCTAATTAAGTGATGTTTTGTTTCTTTCTTTAGCTAACATTTTCTGTGAGAAAAGGCATGTAGCTTGTAAGATCGAGAAAAAAATATTGTATTTTTTGTACAAGGTTGATCATGTTAATGTCATGAATTGTTATTTTACAAATTTCTCAAGAGCCATGATTAACAATAAATCAGCCATAATAACACTTCAGCCGTAATAACACTAATGATAATATGAAAACAAATCTAGAAATCTAGAAAAGAAGCACACAATGTATAAGAATTATCCCTCGCAGGGATTGATTCTCAAATAGCTGAAAATAATTTCAAAGAGTTGAAGACTATTTTTTCCTTTTCACAGCTTAGTATTAAATACTATATCTGATAATATTCATCATTTAATAGATTTTCAAATAAGCTTGTCATTTTCATGCAGATTTACATCATTTTCAATTAGAACAACAAAACAAGAAATCTTCTGGTAGAAACCCCACTGTGGTGGTCATACTGGACATCAGATCAGCAACATTTACTTTTAGAACAAACTAGACACCATTCAAGTTTTTTTGTGTGAAAAGACCATGCTGATATGACCATCAATACAGTTGGAGTAGGAATACAACATTTTTGAAAAAGGTCACTGTTGGGGCCATTCTGGACATTCATATTTTCATTTAGTTGTTTTTTGGTTATAATGCCATGCTCACAGCAAGATAGGCTTTACAAGTGGTAGAGGAAGAACAAAGAAATCCCCCAGTAAGAACGACCAATCCCTGGAAGTTCCCAGCAACTTTCTCACAAGCTACACTGACATAGCCAGAGACTTTAACCCATGCAGACAGATATGACATTGCATTCATCGGCAAAGGTGAGTGCTTTAGATCATTTGGCTAAACAGGGCCTTCATTTTCATTTAGGATCAACTAGCTGCTCTATGGAGACTTTATGCAGAAAAAACCATGCTGATATGATAAATTCATTAGACAGGAGTAAATATAACAAAATATACAAAATGTCCAACTGTGGTGGCCACAATGAAAGTCTGAATGGCACCTTTTTTATTCAGGGCCAACTAAAGCACTGGATGAATGTTGTGTGTGTGTGTGTGTGTGTGTGTGTATGTGTGTGTGTGTGTGTATGTGTGTGTGTGTCCATGGGCGTCTGTGTGTGTGTTTGCTAAGTTTCATGGTAATGTTATAACGCTTAGGAGGATTAGCAGTAACAAATATGTACCATTAGATGAATGACAATCCCTTAAAATCCTCCAGTCTATTATAAGTAGAGTTTTAAAAAAATAAATTCACAGCAGCAATGGCATGTAAACAATTGATTCAAGGTTTTTGTCATGTACATCTCAGCTAGAAAGAAGTACTCCTGTTACTTCTGCAATCTAGATGAATGCCAAAACTGGATGTTGGAAACTAAGATTAAGCAACTCTGCAGATTTAAATCCATATTACTGTCATAAAATCAGTTTGATATAGAACAAACATTTCAATGTACAAAAGACAACATAAACACGTTATTATATGTTATGCATGCAGTGAACAACTTACAAATGGCACGAATATGGAACAACCAGGAGATGATAGGGCTTCGCTCCATCTGTAATAACAAATTTGAAATTAATTATCACGAATAACAATGTCTCTGGGAATCCTAGTCCAAGAGCAATAACCAAAGCTCTGAGTAATATTTTGAAAATTGAAAGTGAACAATAAACACTCTGCTAGGTTAGAAAAAAAAAAACAAACTTGCATTCATTTTGTATAAAGTCAACACTTTTTCCTGTAAAGTCTCATTGTATATAACATGCCTTCACATTCGATGTTCATCAGGCACAAATCATGTAAAAAAAACAACTATTGTTTACATGTCAATATCTTAAACGATCTAGTGTTACAATCATAATTCCTATATATGTCCTGAATGGAGTTAACGAACATTAGACACATGATGGAAAACAGTTTCATAACTTACCTGTACATATGGTAAGAAGTATATGTATAAAAACTTCAAAATATGCTACATAAATTTTAAACTGTCATAGTGTATGATATAGAATGATGGGTACTTATCAGCTATTCACAAGAAATGAAAGTAATTGATTGATAAAACAACATAGACTTATTTAGTCCACCCTATCCTCAGCTTGCCAGTCAGTTAGATACAATAAATGATATTGATAGATAAAACAACATAGACTTACATAGTCCACCCTATCCTCAGCTAGCCAGTGAAAACACTTGAGGAAGAGCAGCAGTGTAAAGAGGGCTACAAATCGAGGACTGAAGTCATCTCTAAAAACAGTAAATGCCAGGCATGTTTCGGTGACCGCATACCATGATCGCTCTATCAGATGCTGAAATCATGAAAAACACCAGTCAATGAGTAGAGTAGATAATATGTATTATATCAATTGTTACAGTTTACTTTTAAATGCACAGTTTAGTTACAAAGAAGAATCCCTCGAAGGGACTAAGACCACTAGAAGTCCAGATATTTTTTTTCCGTTCCAAATATAATGGATCACAATGGTTTCTTGCAAGATCACTCAACTTGATGTAACCAAAGTTTTATTTTTAAATGAATCATCTCTCTTACAACAGGTGATACACTTTTGTCTGCAAAACTTCATCAATGAAATCTTTTTACAGACTGATTAAAGCTTTGATACATTTATATAATACCATCTAGTATACATTTATTTAATAAATGATAGTACTATCAGGTATGCCTAATAATGAACCCCAAGAATAAAAAGCAAGTTTCATGTATAACTTTTTATAGTTAGTTTTCCACATACATGTACATCACACAAATTGTCAGTTACTGAACCTAGATGACCTATTGCTTTGATATTCTTTCTACAGCACCGCAACAACAGTTATGTTCGCTGTATATTACTGCACACAATTTTTTTTTAAATCTTTTTTTTTCCTATTGAGAACTCATTAATTTTAACAACAGACACAATTTAATGCTATATATTCAATTATATTTTTTAAAACACCTTTGCTGTCATAAAATTATTGTAAAATTCTGAAACTTCTTATCGCTGTAGCAATGCAGTTATTATTCACAATGACACAGAACATAAAAACACAAATCCAGGTAAATTAATGAATTTTACCTTTTAAAATATAAAACAAAAACTTAATTTATTTTTACAGATATAAGGAATTGGAAACATTCTGTATCATCACAGTGAGTCAGTGACAATACAATCTTTCCACTTCACCCATTATATATTTTCCTATATCAACTCAAAGACGTAGATATCTTCTATGTCCTGATGGATGCTGTGCTAAAATGAATTTACAGGAATTCAAGACCATGTTTTCCTTTTAGTTCTTCAGTGCTGAAACCATCTATATAATATTTTTCGGTGTTTCCCTTTACCCTCATTTGTGCTTCAGAGACCCACACTTCATAGATCGTAGAGATGACTGAAAAATACATAGATTGTTTCAGCACTGAAAATTTTTCATTTGACCCCCAGTGCTAATACCAAAGATGGTTTTTATTCAGTCCAAAACCCAGTTTTGAGACCAAGGAGATCTTTGACTCACTGTCCTGCACTTCAAATTAGCTGCTATGATGGAAAAACTGGATGACCGCTTGGCTCTATTTTCATTTAGAATGAACAAGACAACATTAGAAGTTGTCTTTAAGTGGAAACTCAATGTTCATATGGCTTTGTTTTGAAGGAGTGACAATAGCAAGATTTTCTAGATGGATGCCATATTTAATATCTGATTGGAGCCATTTCTAATTAAAACTAAGTAGACATCATAAGAAGTCTTTCACTGAATGTGTGTGTGTGCGCATGATTTTGATTTTTAATGTAGCTTTAACAATTTTTCAGTCATCACTACGATCTTTGAAGTGTGGCAGTTTATGGTGATGTCCAGTACTGTGATATTATGCCACAGACATGAAGCATGACATCCCACCCAGTCACATTATCCTGGCACCAGGCCGACCAGTCCTAACACTAAACTCTTAATGCTGAGTGCCAAGCAACATAGCTATTAGTACCATTTTATTAAGTCTTTGGTTAGACTTGGCTGGGGATCGAACCCAAAACCTCCCGGATCCAAGGTGGGCATACTAATCACTTAGCCACTGGAGTGCTCTTTCTTTGAATATCCCATGTTAATATGACCATGCAATCAAATATAAAAGTTACATGATTTTCAAGTTTGTCACTGCGGAAGCATTTTAAATATCTGAATGGCACCATTAGGACCAACCAGAATTCATGAGAATGTTGTTTAGTAAAAAAACCTATATTGATATGACCAGTGAGGAGTAACGTTTTGACCAGATTTTTAAAACAGCTGCTATGGTGATAATTTTGGCCATTTTCATTCAGGAGTAGCCATAACAAGGCAGGCTATACTGCACATTAAATCAGCACTATTTTGATTTAGGACTAAATAGATATCAGAAGAAGTTTTAAAAGTGAAAACCCCATAGCAATGACTTTCATTCCGGTTTAGCCATATCGAGGTTATTAAACTGGTCAATCTGCGGGCTATACTGGGCATTAAATCAGAACCATTTTTATTTAAGATTTTAGATCATAAGATCTTATATTTTCTAGTGACAGCCACATGGCAACATTACTTTCAATTCAGAAGTAGCAATAACAAGATCACATGGGAAGTCCCAGCTTAACCATTTTCATTTTGGACCAATTAGGCCCTAATGACCATATCAACCATTTAAATATCACCATAAATTTCATATGCAAACGATTCAAAAATTAACAAATATTTTTAAGATAGATGTGACAGAGCTACCTGCCAATGGACAGTAAATTGGGTTATGCATGCCTCAAATGATTACTAATAGAAGATATTTTTTATTCTTACCTCCATCTCTGCTGCCCTAAGCTGCCCAAAGAAGATTTTCCTGCATAACTTCCCCATCAGGACCACAAACACAAATGCCTGAAGGTACAAAACCTGCAACCAAACAAAATTTGCGAGACTTCATACTATTTAAAATTAAAAGAAAAAAAGTAAAAGGTGATCCAGAGAGACAAAAAGTTGACTGGAATGTGATGGAAGCTGAGGAATGCCAAAATTGGTTAAAAGGATAAATGTCTTTTAATTTAAATGAAGCTATCTAAACACTTTCGTGAATAGCAATATAATTTTATTTGTTTCAGTAAATGATCAAGACAAAATGTTTCAGAAATTCCATTTCATTGCTAAAGAGAAACAAGATGCTTGTTATGAAAACACTATGAACATTCCCAGTTATAATGTTGCATCAGCTAATATAGGTAAAGTAATAACAAGTTTTAAAGCTTGCTAACAGAACTCCTAATGAAGTTCCGATAGGAGAACTGTGGATAATATGATAGCTGGAAAAACTTGCTATTGGACAAAAGCAGCTTGGAGCTACTGTTGGTACAGCACAAAATACATGCTCGTATGGTGATGAAACAAGAAAATTTGGACAGACATACCAAACATTTTTGGAAAGTGATGAAAACAACAATGTATGTTCTGTGTCTGAGAGATATGTCTGACAAATCAGCTAGAACTACACTGGACATTTTTAAGAACATATTAGATTATGCTTCTGATATTTGTGAATCTTACAGACACAATAATAATACAACCCTTGGGAATAGTATTCATTGCAGCATATGAGATTTTATGTCTGACAGAGCCCAAACAAATTTAGCTTTTACAGAAATGTTAGAGCAATATAGGAGATGCCATGCTTATGTTTTCAAGCAATTAGAATGACATGACGGTGGGCAAAGAGACAGCCACAGTTAAAGTTAATAATTTTTTTTGTGAACTACATTTACTTGCAGGGCTGAGCAAATTTTTTTTTTAACCACTAGTCCAGGACAAGTGGTTTCAGAAAATTCACTAGTCCCACCTTTCTCTTCACTAGTCCCACCTTACTTTTCACTGGTCCCAAAATGGTTATCACTTGCAGAGATTTGATGAGACGTATGTACTTAATCCATAGAAGAAAAAAAAAAACGAAATAATATACAACATAATTATTTCTTAAAAGAAGTTTATTTTTCAAAAACACTCTGACTTCACTGATTTTCTGCACATGCTGGTTAGAGTCATGCATATATTGTGCTACACAGGCCTTGTGGGGTCCAGACATGTCATGAGACTTGATTGGTTCAATCCTGAAATTGTCACTTCCACTGACAAATACACTGGATGAATTTCCAACCAGTGCCAGTTTTGGATATTGTTTGCAGTAACTGCAAAACATCTTAGACTTTCCTTCCGAGTCAATATATTCAAGCCAGGGATAACAATCAACCCAATGCGGCTGAAAATTTCTGTCTCTTAGTAGTGTCATATTTTACATTTTTTGCCATCACGGATTGTTGATTATGTCTCTTTGGAGAAATAGCTACTGCACAATCAGTATCCGTCTAACATTTTATCCCTCCATTTTCAAACAAATTTACATTCTCCAAATCGCCGTTATTACCTTCCTTGCGAAAATAATTTAGCAAACTCATTTTATCCACAGAGTAACTATCAGCTTGCTTGACAACTACTTCTAAAGTGATCATAACATCAATTTTCTCTTTTAAATACGAATTGAAACAGCTCATTAATTAGCGTAATTGTTTTGCTTCAAACACAATATCGCACGTGGAAGTTAATCATCTGTATAATCAATTATAAATTAAAGAATCATTACTGACATTTAATCAGTTCATAAAGGAAACCAACACTGATGTCGGTAAAGTACCTTTCATTAATTTAATTACACTGACTCGCTGGATTAAAATCATAGTGAGCCGCTCGTTATGATCTAGATTGAGTAAACTCAATGCAATAAAGCTGCTTACAACATTGCTAATTGATCATACTGGCTTTCTTTTGTTTGACGTGTTTTGATTTGCCGATAATTTGGTCGCTTAGCCCAATATGCAGTCAAGCGGTAACAGGATGTAAATGTATACACGAGATGGGGTAGAATCAAGTATTCAGTACGCCCGGAGGGCATGATTGGCCAAATAAAGGTAGATATAGTGATTAAAGCACGAAAATATGGACAAGCCCGACTTTTTTAAAAAGCACTTGTCCCGGACTAGCGACTTGGAAAATTTTACTTGCCCGACTTCAAAAATTACTAGTCCGGGACGTCGGGTTATGGGATTTGCTCAGCCCTGACTTGTAAATTTTGCTGAAAGCCTTTCTCCCATTCTTTCCCCATTTGAGAAAATAGAGGAACATGATCCATCTTCATCAGACACTTTAGATGAGGAAGACGCACCATCTGGTAAACTATTTAGCTTTGATGCTAAAACAATCTCTTTTCTATGTAAAAATGCAATGCTCGGACGTGGAAGAGAAAAATGGGTGCTATAGTCATTTAGAACATTCTGACAGACTCAAATTTCAAAATGAGAAAAGCATGTTTTATACTTTATTCATTTTCGAGGAAATAGATTTAATAATATAGTTTTAATGGATCAAATTGCCTTTTAAGGCCATTAGAGGATCAATGAGTTTTTTGAAACTGTACATGGAACATGTAAGAGACTAAAAATACGGACGTTATCCCTTGTGAAAAAATCATAATAATTGACTAGTGGCAGGACTACGACTCGTACGAGCCCCTGTGCTTTAGTAGGGGTCACATTGGAATAGCGATATGAAAAGAAGAGTGGATGTTACTGACATATTGTACTGTATTACTAACATAAACGAGTGCATGTGGAATCAAATAACCCTGTAATCCAGTTTTAATTAATGAATTTCCCAACCGGAAGTGGTTGTCAGCAATGCTATCAGTTTCTATTTGACAACAATAAACTTACCGCCATACTAGAATTGGACTTTGTGATATAGACAACCGACGGATAAAACTGCCTCTTTTGTATGTAGGCATTTCCCACCACAACGGCTGACAATACCAAACTTAACCCTGTTAACACAAGTGATCGCATCTTCATCATGTTTACCCTTACATATCAGCCTAAAAAAGATAAAGATGGTGTCACTTCCTTTTTGATAGTAATTATATAGACTAAGTCTCACTGTAGTCTCCGTGTCAGTTTCGGATTGGATGTAACGACAGCTGTATTAGAATCGGCATGGTTAATAACTAACAATTAATCATAAGCTCCAATGAGTTGTTTCCTCGAAGTTAAAATGACTTTAAAAACGTTAATAAACATGATTTGCAAGATATAAAACATAGCAAATTGTAACACGTAAGGCATACAGCTGCTCATTTATACATTTAAAAACCTGATTATTTTTTTTTTAATTTTTAAAAGCGCATTTACAAAAAAAATGTAAACAAGTAAAAGAGACATTATATTAAATGTGAATTCAGTCCTCACATCTTTACAAAGAACTTGTTTGTTATCTTTTCCCGGTGTTATGAAACACCCAAATCCACCAAAATCGATTAAAATCTTCTCCAATCAACACCAAATCGCATCGTGTCTGCCATCTCATCTATAGATTACAACGCTCCTCTCCCTTCCTTTAATTTTCAGACAATTCCTTTTCCATAAACCGATTTTTTTTCCCTGGAGTTTATTGCCATTTCAGCCCATGGTATGTTACAAATGACAGACAATATATTTGGAGGATAGGAGCCCGGTTAAGACCTGAGGAGGAACCACCGACCCATGGGAAGCTACTGGCAAGCTTTCTCGCGTGAACACGTTAGCCAGGCCAAGATTCGAGCTCGTGCGAACAGAGGACAGATGTATAAATATTATTTTAGGACACGCAGTCACCCATATCACCATAATAGAATGTAAATTAAACTAAATATATCAAAAAAAGGAAATGTGTGTTATAGCATCTTAAAATGAAGAATAAGCCAAAATTTGAAACATGTCGATATGCAAATTAAGCCAAGAAAATGAAGGAAAAGATAGTGAATAACATACCAACAAGACAACACATCAAAATAAAGTTGTTAAAAGTAAAGAAATTAAGGTGCAAGGGACAAAACTATTAAGAAAAAGGTAGTTAACAGTAAGGAAATTGACAATGCATAAGAAAAAAAAAAACAATAAAACAAATGCAGTCAGTACCGGTTTAAGGCTTTGGAGGCCCTAAGCACTTACGAAATCTCGGGGGGTGGAGTATGCTTGTTGATTGACAAATATACACCGAAAGCAGTCTTTAAACTGTCAGTGATATATGAATATTATTATAGCTATATTAGTATTATAAGTATTAGACAGGTTAGACCTATATGGTTTATTTAAACACATGTAATTGTATCCATTGTAACCAAGGGACCCAAATGACTGAGATGCGGGGGGGGGGGGGGGCAGACGCATGCCCCCTCCCCAATGTCTCTCCCTCCTACTTTAACCCGACAAATTGACTTAATAGTAAAGTAATTAACTGCGCATAACACAGAAATGAAGGCTAAACGGTAATCAGTAATAAGAAAATTGACCATGCATATGACAACACAGAATGACAAATGGAATTATTGTGTGAAAATTGAGAGTACATGAGGATAAAAAATTAATGCAAAAGGAGTTTATTCTATGCAAATTGACAGTATATAAGTATGTTTCGTAGAGACGAGACATCTTGCAATTTTTGCATTTCAATAGTGCCACAAACAGTGTCCTTGGATACGCCCGCTTGTTATAACAGGAACTCTGCTTCTCTTCGTTGTTTGACTTGGTTTGATGTTTGAATAGTTTGACAGGCTCTTTATCATTCTGCCGTGTCATTCTTGTCGGCATACATTTATCCCACCACCATGGCTTCGGCTAAACATATCTGGTATCGAGGGTTGTTAATTCGGACGAGGCTACGCTTGATACTATAAAGGTTGATCACCATTAGCACCTTTTTGCGTCTTTGGATAAAGAATCGTGGGCCGTGAGCAGTGTAACTTTTCCATCGGTGATGTGAAACTTGTCGTTGGATTGCTGTACGTGCTGAATCTTGTCGATGACTTTCATCATCATCAGTCTCTTGAACTAGTGTAATCGTCGAAGCACTCTGCTGCTGAACATCTGACCAGTTCCCTCCACTTTTCTGGATCATGTGCTAATGCCTTTGTTACCGTACAATTTTTCCTGGTCCATTTTGTGAAGTTGTCAGTCCACATTTTTATGTGTCCACCTCTCCTTCTGCCACCATGGACGCTGCCCTTCAGTACTGTTGTGGATAGACTGTTGACTCTACTGACATGGTCATACCCTTCCAGCTCTCTCTTTTTGACGGTCTTCATAATAACCTACTTTGCGCGTGATGGAGTTGCGCACTTCTTCATTTGTGATGTGGTCCGTGTAAGAGATGCCAATGATGGTTCTGAAGCATCTCATTTCAAGTGCCTGGATTATTCCTTCTAATTCTGCTGTCAGGGTACAGGCCTTGCGTGAATACAAAAAGACTGAGATGACTAGGGATCTCAATAGTCTGATTTTAGTTTTCAGACAGATATTCTTTTCTCTCCATATGGGTCTTAGCTTTGACATAGCTGCCGTTGTTTGTGCTGTTAGTGACAAACTTTCCGCTCTTCATCCCTATTCGGTGATTATGGAACCAAGATATTTGAACTGGCCCACTGTTTTCAGTTCCTGTCCTATGACATTCATCTTGGCTGAGATTTATTTGCCACTCTTTGTAATCAGCTTTGTCTTCTCCGCGCTTATCTTCGTGTCAAATCTTGAAAATGTTTCATCAGGTTCTTCACTAAGGTAGAGAGTTCGTCTTCGCCGCCTGGCAGTCCATCAATATCGTCTACAAAGCGGTGGTTGGTGATTTTACGCCATCCAATGCTAACTGTCCTACAGTGGTTTTCCAGGGTATTGCTCATGATGCGCTCTAAGTAGATGTTGAAAAGCGTGGGTGATAAGAGATAGCCTTAACATACTCCAACTGTTGACTTGAACCAGTACCCCAAAGAACCTTGAGCAATTACTGCACTGGTAGCCTTGGTGTACAGCTGCTTGATGGTATTGGTTAACAGTTCCAGTCCTATGACCTTCATCTTGGCTGAGATTTATTTGCCACTCTTTGTAATCAGCTTTGTCTTCTCTGCGCTTATCTTCGTGTCAAATCTTGAAAATGTTTCATCAGGTTCTTCACTAAGGTAGAGAGTTCGTCTTCACCGCCTGGCAGTCCATCAATATCGTCTACAAAGCGGTGGTTGGTAATTTTACGCCATCCAATGCTAACTGTCCTACAGTGGTTTTCCAGGGTATTGCTCATGATGCGCTCTAAGTAGATGTTGAAAAGCGTGGGTGATAAGAGATAGTCTTGACATACTCCAACTGTTGACTTGAACCAGTACCCCAAAGAACCTTGAGCAATTACTGCACTGGTAGCCTTGGTGTACAGCTGCTTGATGGTATTGGTTAACGTTTTACCCATTTTGTACTTCTTCATTGTGGCCCACAATGCCTCATGTTATACTCTGTCAAAGGCCTTTTTGAAATCTATGAACACATGATAGACGTCATGTTGATGTTGCGAGTACTTTTCACACAGAACCCTGAGACTGAATATTTGTTATGTTGTGCTTTTTCCACTCCGCAACCCTCTCTGTTATTCAGCGATTATTTATTCTGCTTGTGGCTTTGGTCTGTTCAAGATGATTTTCAGCATGACCGTATTAGCATGGCTGATCAAACTGATAGTTCTGTAATTTTGGCACAGCTAGAGATTGCCTTTTTGGGGAGTGTAATAATCAGTGACTGGGTCTACTGTGTTGGCCATTCACCAGTCTGCCAGATCTTGTTTCAGATCTTTGTTAGTAGCTCTATCACAGATCACCTTCTGCCCAAATTCTTGATAAGTTCAGCTGGGATGATGTCTGCTTCAGCTGACTTCCGATTCTACAGTGATCTTATTGCTGACTCCGCCTCTTCTTTGAGAATGGGGAAATCATCATCATTTGTAAAGCTGGGAACTTCAAGCACTTCTAAGTTTCCTGTGGGCTGATGGTTGTAGAGGTCTTTACAATACTTAGTCCATCTTTCTGCAATGTTAATGTCTTCTGTAAGGCAGTTTCCATTTTCCTTTCCTCTTGTACTGACTCTTGGTTGCTTTTCATTGGTGAGGTCTTTTACAGTTTGGAATGCCATTTTGCTGTTATTCTTTATAAGACTGCTCTCTATTTCTGTCCAATTTTGTTCAATCCAATTCTCGTTTGCCTTCTTCAAGTTTTTTCTAATATTTTTTTGTGTATTTATCAGTACTCCGTTGCCCCTGTTGTGTGTCTGGTCTTTTTGAGGTCTCTAAGGGCATCACACAAATTCAGAATCTCTTCTGTAACCCAGGGTTTTATTTTAGGCGATGGAGGCCAGTGATGTACTTGAGAGCTGTTGTCATGACTGTGTTCAAAGTGTCTGTCATCACTTTAACATCAACATCCATCACAAGGAATGGAGAACATTTTCCTCCAATTGTGGCTTGGAATGACTTGCAGATGTTAGGGCCCTTCAGTTGTTCAAGATTGAATTTGAGCCTGATGTTCTTTGGATTGTTCATTTTCTTCAGTCTCATTCGGAAGTTCATAATCACGAGGTTGTGATCACTCCTAGCATCATTATCTGGGAACGTTCTTGTTTTTGCTCTATTGATGCCAGATCGGTACCGGTTTGGAACCAGCGTGTAGTCAATCTGGTTATGATGGGTTCCATTTAGTGCGTGCCATGTCCAGCATCGTGAAGCTTTATGTTGGCCCAGGGTATTGGCTATTACCAAGTTGTTGTAGCCTGCGAACTCGAGCAGCCGTCTCCCGCTTCATTTCTTAAGCTCATTGCAAGAACGTCCACAATGATCATCCCAGTGTTGTAAAGCATGTTTGCCAACTTTGGCATTCCAGTCTCCTTGGATGATGAGGATGTCTTCTTTACTTACCAAGTTTAAAATACCCTGGAGTTTGTTGCAAAAGTCCTCTATTTCATCATCATCATGATTAGTAGTTGGAGCATAGACTTGGATAATTGTGATGTTAAAGGGAGACGAATGGAGATGATTGTGCTATATATGGGGCGACATTCAAGCACAGATCCCTTGATGGATTTATTTACAAGGAAACCTCTTCTTCTTATTGACTTGTCCAACTCTCCACTATAGTATAATATATGCCCACCTTCATTTTCATGTTCTTCTAGGGCTTTTCCATCTTACTTCTTCACACAGTCCCAGAATATGACATGCGTAGTGTTCCATCTCATGTATCAACTCTTAGAGTCTTCCAATTTGCGCCGAGTTGTAATGTTCCAGGTGGCTATGACGTTCCTGTCTCTCGCTCTGATTTTATGCAAAGTACCAGTAGCACACTTGTCACCTCTGTCCTGGTGTACAACGGCTGGCGCGGTCCTTGTTGACCCGGGCAACGACCGATCCGGTATGGTAACTTCAAATTTGTCCAGCATTATCAGTGTGTCTTGTAAACGTCGTCTGGCAGAGCCCATCCCTCTCCAGACCAAAGAGATGCAAGATGGGGCTGTAGTACATCGTCCAACTGCCGTAGGGTTTACCCCCGTAGCCTTTGGCTAACCAAAGCCAACCTGCAAGGCAGCAGGATACTCGTGTATGGTATGTCGATGACTTTAGAAGGTGTCACTTCTGATGGCCTGCTAAACTCGATCCAAACAGTAGACTTCAAACTGTCGTGATAAATGGAAAGCTTCAAGCCATCTTAATCTTTAGAATCTTAACGTAATTTCAGTGTGGTTAACAAAGATTCCCACAAATCAGTGATGAACTTTTGTTGTGCTTTCGCCTGCAGTACGTCTGACTTGATATCTTTTAACTTAGTTGTGCGTGTAGGTCATGGTTCTAAGTTTTCTAGAAGGGTGCTTTTTCGTCTATCGAATGTGATGATACTTTTGTGCTGACAGTGGCGACTTTCGGTTTGACGTCTTCTTTCTCAGTGAAATCGGGCACTATTTCGTCTTGATCGCGAACTTGCAAATGATTAAATTTTAGACGCAGTGGAATCCCTGTACTGTAGTATCAATTATTTTCGTTTGACTCAATTTTCGTGGTTTTGTATTGATTTATTTTTAGGAGGGGGGGGGGGTGGGGCATTTTCGTGGGTACTTAAATTCGTGGTTTTGCTTGTAAAAGTTTGCATATTGGTACGTATTTAATTTCATGGTTTACAATCTGCAAATAACCCAAATAAAGAATACAAGAGATTAAAACTATGCCGATGCAAACAGCTGTTCATTAATCATTAATGCTGAAAGCAATACTACCACCTGTATGAGTACAAATCAAAGACCTGACAAGTTCAATGCTTACACTGTGCTTTTGACCAAGTGAATAACATCAGTCGAAGCCGACGCAGCCAACAACACTAATATAATACTTCCATGTCTGTGAGCGAAAATAAAACATCCATCAAGATTAGTCAGTTTTGGCATGTTTTCGTTTGAGTGCTCAGTATCAAATGAAGTCAACGCAGCCAACAAAACCAGACCAATCAGTTATTAAAGTACAGACCAATCAGTTATCAAAGTACATATAAATGATCTCTTACCTAAACCACTGTTCATCAAGTGGATTAAAAATGCATGGATAAAATGAAATTTGCTTTCAGAAGGATTTACATGTTTAAACAACAGGTGTCCTGGAATGAACGATCGACTTGAATAATTATTGAATTTAACTTTTATATACTGTTACTTTGTATTATTTTTTTCAGTTGTAGTATTACTATTGTTTGAATACATTATGCTTTTTCTATATCTTCTCTCTATCTTTACTTGCAGTGAGTATAAAAATACAGCTATAGGATAAAGTACCTTATCAAGCATGTGCATTGAAACAATATAAAATGATTTTATAATTCTTGCTTCAAAAGGTTTAAAAAATAAAGCAAACGCACTTAAAAGCTAAAATTTAATTACCAAATTCTAGTATTGACCTTTATTTATCAAATACAAGTAGCCCTATTAATCTCTAGGAATGAAACACTGTTAGAAAACGAGGGTGGGAATCATCATAAGCGGCAAATTTTTGTGTATTTTCGTTTGTGTGCATGCGCGTACGTTTGTGTTTGTTATTTTGTTTGTGTGTGCACCTACGTTTGCATGTGGTTTTGTTTCTCTACTCAATGTGTTTGTTATGTGTGAAAGGAGTGTGACGCTTTTACTGATGTGATTGTAGGTGATGATATGTTTTGAAGATAATAAATTTTCTTCTCCACAATATATTGAATGTAACTGGCGTGTATTTTCTTAGCATTGTCATGGAATTGTGTATGACTGGTATCAATATGTATATGTGGTCAAAAATGTACTCGGGTTTCGCTACCGCGTACAGCGTCACTGAGGGTGGTTTCTTAATTATCGGCTATAGTTATTTCGAAATACTGAGCGCAACTCAACTCATGCTGCATGTGCAAATTGCTTGCAGTTTAAAAATCTAAGTACCTAGCTGTGCATATCGGTCGCAGCTAGTGTATATTATAGAGCAAATTCTTTGTAAACATCACATTACAGCCAGTCTTGTCAGAAAGCTTTCCACTAAGTAAAACCTTCAGCTAAAAAGGGAAAATAGATTTAAGATTGTATTCTTATCGCTGTTCGTTTTATATGACAGAACTGTTTCATATATCAGATGTTTTAGTATATATTCTAAATTCTACAGAGTAAATACCTAGGTTATACAGCGCCATGATATTCGAAATACGTTAGTCTGCTTCGAAATAGCTATTTGTTGTCACCGAACAGACAAATTGAATTTAATTATACGCTGCATTGAACGTTTAATGTAAATGGATAACTAATTAATGTGCGCGCATGCACGACATATATGAATGTAGAAATACTTAACCGTGTCATATGTATTACACGGTTTAGTTGTTTTCATTTTAGCTACCCGTGTGTGGTGCCGTGTGTATGGTGCTTTGTGTAAGCTGCCTTTGTGTATACTGCCTTGTGTGTGCTGCCTTATATATATATATATATATATATATATATATATATATATATATATATATATATATATATATATATATATATATATATATATATATATATATATATATATATATATGGTTGGGTGATGTGAAGTCCCAGAACTTTGTGTGTTTTCTTGTAACGTATACGCTGTGTCTGGTGATGTTGGTTCGGAAGACTGTACTGGTGTTCTCGATGCGAGGGATCAAGGCTTCGCGACCATCGGGTCTGTGTTGAATGTGAGGGCTTTCCAGGGATCCTTCAACAGACAGGAAGGAGTGCACCATGCGTGGCGACTCCTTGACCATTGACTATATCGGGTGGAACCAGAGATACATCTTGGACGTCAAATGGGCTCCACGATAGTCATAAAATACGTGTTCCATAATATTGATATTGCCATCTGAGAAAAAATTTAACATTTACGTATCAACATCGTTATTTGAACGATAAATTGATAAATTCCTAATTTCACCTTTACATTGCTAAATCGTTACATGAAGGATAAAATCATTACTTTCATGCATTTACCTTGTTAAATCATTAGATGAACGATATAACCAAAATTACATGCATTTACATCTGTCTCGTTATACGAGATATATATTGATAAATTCATACATATACTTATATTTGTTGATCGGGTGATAAGACGTTATTCAAGTTAGTTTTTTTTAAATCCCTTTCGTTAAAATCATCCTTTGAGGGTTTTTTCATTGACTTACTTGTTGTTGTTAGTTCCATGTTATGAACTTTATAATTTTCCTGATCTTTTGTTTACAATGGTGTCAGATTTGGTTATATTTAAATTGCGTTTATAATTAAACATCTTATTAACGCAGTTTCTTTCGGTGTCTTCACTAATCCAGTCCCAACCCGGCTTCATCCTTTGACAAGTATGAGTGTATTGTTTTGTTTAAAAATTATTTTAGATTATCACTCTTATCACTATGTCTTGTTTGGTGGGTGATTCTATGTCTAAAGAGTTATATGTTCCAGGTGTTATAGTTTTTTTTCCCACTGTTGGTCTCGTTTGAGGTTAGCCCCTTGCAACATTGTTGACAATGTCCAGTACCGTGACGTCACCCCACCTGTTCCATTCATACTGTCCCTATACAGACCCTTTCTGGTCGCCATACAGGCCCATCCTTGTGTCCGTATAAATCTTGTCCTTGAATTGTCCCAGGGTGTTTTGTAATGGTAATTCCCATTCTTTGTGAATCGTATTAACGCTTGGCGGAGCTGGACGTATGACTTTAAATAACACTTGGCGGACACTTGTTGCCAATGTCTAGTACCGTGACGTCATCATTCATATTGTCCCTCCCTATAGAAACCCAACCTATGTTAAATTCCCATTGTCCCTAGAGTGGATATAAAATTTCCCATGTTAAATTTCCATTCTCCCCAGAGTGGATATATAACATTTCTCATGTTAAATTACCATTGAAGCTAGAATGGATACACCCCTTTTTAACACTAACCTCCTAATGCTGAGCATCAAACGAGGCAGTTGTTAATACCATTTTTGTAAGTCTTTGGTATGACTCGGCCAGGGATCGAACCCACGACCTCCGGCTTCCGCGATGGACGCTCTAACCACTAGGAGCGGTTCAGAACTTGAAAAGGTTGTCGAAATAGATTCCAAGTTACCGACAAGCATTTTGTATTGTTGTATACAAAAGGGTCTCGTTACGAACTGAGCCATGCTCGACGTCCTTTGTTTTTTCCTTATTTATAAGGGCTTCTACACATGAATCCTTGTCAACTGGAAGTTCTAATAACGTACTAAGACTATAAATAATTTTCCTCTAATCAATCAATGACCAGAAAATTTCCCTACTTACATTTCCATAAAAAAATCAGCAATGTCGTGGCAACCCCACAACTACATGACTACCCAACAACAGCATCGCAACAGCACAATTGCATGGCAAGCCTACGTCTGCGTGGCTTCTCCGTGATCGGATTCCCGAAAGTATCATCAGGACTTAAATGCCAGAAGACACATATTACGAAACAAACACTAAATACAGTGAACTATTTACTACTCAATTCCCGATTTTGCACCTCAATTTAGACGTGACTTTACGCTTTATTTAATATCATGCCGAACAACAACAGGCATATCCGTATTCCAGAAGATTCGGAAACTACTCCAAAAAGAAAGATTCAGTCAGTTTGTTGTTTTTTTTCAACTAGGAGGTGGGCGATAGAGACAGAAAAAATGGACTGACCTTTTTTCCAGTGTGAGTGTTGTTTGCACTAGTTCAAACGATATGTGGCAGAAATTAAAGGTTTTGTTGCACTTAAGACATTTTAACATGGAATTCTTTGTGATGGCAGCAATTCCACCTCCACGAGAGTTGCGGGGAAATGAATTGATAGAGTAAGCTGTGGATGTTAAAACCGCACACTTGGGCTGATCGCCTGATAACGGAGCAATAACTTCTCAATTATTCTTTTGCAAAGAAATATAAGCCCTTATCAAATATATTTCACATGGAAATACATAATCAATCAACACCGTTATATTTTAATAGGAACTACTTAACTCATGACTAGTGAAGGGGGACGATTCACGTTCAATGGAAATTAGCATTACAAGACTCCCCATGGGCGATTCACTGCCAAGATTTATACGGACAATGAATATACGGACAAAATATTTGAAGTGCATATTGACAAGGGAAATTTAACATAGGTGGGAATATATACGGACAAGAGGAATGGGACAATGGTTACGTCACGGTACTGGACACTGGACACAATATTGAAAGGGGCTGACCTCACTCGGGCGTAAAAGTGTGGTATCCTGAATTCGTTATTCTAGGGATAAATAGAGACATAACTATAGAGACAACGTTATACATAGACAGAGATATAGAAAAACAAACACACATAAACATACAAACGTACGAGTGCACACATACACACAAAACCACACATAACACATACACACAACGTACGAGTGCACACACAGATACAAATGCACATGTGAACACATGCTTATACAAACACAATTATAAAAACTACTGAAAGTTTTTTAGGCAAGAGAATAAATCTTTTCGAGGCAATGGAGTCGCTTTGAAAAAGGACTATGCTTTTCTTGTTAACACCAGTCAGTTGACATAGAGAGCATCGCACGGATCCTATTGTCTTCCTCTCTGGACAGTAGATTAAGACAGCCAAATCTCCTCATAGATCCTTCTTTTCCAAATGGCTCTCGCTGTTTGAGTAAATCTAAATGATTAAGTTCTGCGCTGAATGCATCACTTGTGCAATATGGAAGACATATGGATTAAACATGTTCAAAACGTAGGAAGGATAAAAACCATCGAAAAGTATTCGGTAGATGGTTGGGACTTATAAAACCCTCAGATCGTGTTCGAATTTGACGTTTTCTTCTTTTCCGATGTCCGATTTGTTACAGTCAACGGTATACTAAACATCAGTTTATATAACATATCATGGATGACCTTTACCGGGCCACGTGTCAGCGACGCTTGAAGTTAGAACAGCAAGAATACCAAGTTGTGGAAATGTGTGTACACGAGTACGATCACCATTTGTAAACCCTTAGTTTACGCGTATCGTGAAAAGTTACAAGATTGTGGTCCCTTTGACAGTTTGTACGGTGGACCGACGAATGTCACCTGTTTGATGTACCACGCCGAGGAGGAGAATTAAGATGAACTCAAATACTTGGATGTGTTTGCTGTATCATAACATGTGTAAATATTGTCACTTTCACGCAGGGCATCTACCAAAAAAAAAATACTGAAAGATTGATTAAATATAAAGTCTTGTCTCTCACGAACTAGTACTCTCCCGTTTTACCTCACCATTGCCAAAGTAAAACGATGTAGAGGCCCTTGTGCCGTATTGGTGCCAAAACGTGCAACCAAGACCAACCTTGTCAGGACACCTACGAAGAAAGCGCTTTGACGAGAACATTGGTCAGCGTGTAATTATTCAAAGCTCTGGATCTGGGACACCAGTTATTAGAAATGTAAGAATTTACCACTTTACCAGGACAGAACAGTAGCACAAGGGTGACGAGACTCAGAAAGGCATTTTCGTAGACTACGTGGATGTCATTGTGAAACTGATACAAGAAGCCAGCGGCTATCCTTCCTGGTGCCACAACGCCAGGAACCAACAGAAATTCAAAGATACATACTTGGAGCAGAAGGGATATACCTAAGATCACATAGAGAAAAACAAGGACGGCGATCGTTTATGTGTTGCTTCTTTTACCGATCACGCCAAAGTGATGTTCAATTGTGGGGGGGGGGGGGGGGGATGGGATGGAAAAACGTCCGTGCTTACCCGTGACGTATTATTTGACAGAACCTTCCAGATAATTCTCGACAAAACCAAAACCATGAAACACGTGGACGTCCTTATTAAATACTTGATTCTACGTACGAAGAAGAACTGTACTTTGTAAAGGTTGACATATTAGGAAATGTCATCATTGCTGCCTACGTGACAGCCCATGCTCGCCTAAATTGTACGAAGCATTGCACCTGTTAGGAGATCGTGCACTGTATATTGACACAAACAGTTGCATGTAGATCACCCTAACATCGAAGGAGATCAGTTAAGGAGCCTGGACAACGAGCACCACAACAATAAGATTCTAAATTTTGCTAGTGGTGGCTTTAAATATTAAATCTACAGATATCGGGACCCAAAAGGAGAAGCGAACAAGGAGTGCCAAGTCAAGGATTGACTCTCAATTATCTCACCAGTCAAGTAGTGAACTATGCGGTCTTTAACAAAGCATTGCAATCTGGAGAGGATCAACATTTTAAATTTACCACCTATGAACCTCACAAGATTGTACGAATAACCACCCACCAAATCGTCAGTCGACTTTTGGAGGAATGTATTTAATCGTGTACCACAAGCGAGTGTGGATTCCCAACCATTTCACTTTACTTTACGGACACATCGATATTGATGAGCATATAAAAAGGGAAAACGTCCAAGACCTATAGTTCTTTGTAAATCTCAACACCAAACGAGAAAGACGAATCCTAACAAACCGGCACCATTCAAGTTCCGTGAATGGAGTGCGATGCTGTACCTTGTTATGACAGGAATGCAGTACGCTGTGACCTCTGTGATTCAGAACCAGATCACGGGAACTTCGTTATGATTAATACTACTATGCCTACCATTGAAAGTGGTGCTGTGCGTGTAAAACATGACTGACGCGAATGTGATTCCACTAGTTATCGTACACCTTATCACTTTACAGGTTTTGATTGTCAATGTCATCCTCTACGTGAAAAATGGACTACCACACTACGGATGTCATATATACCTGATAAAATTACTGCGGGTTTATCTGTACCCTCATCAAAATAGGCCAGTGAAAGCAGAATATTCATTCACTGTGCGTTTGCTTGAATACTGCGATTTTAAAAGTCGATTAAGTGTCTTCTAAGGAAATGGCCTAAATATTTGGGACATTCTACCACCGAAGAATTAGCCAGAGTCGGATTAATCTACTTGGGAGAATGGGATAAAGTTAAGTGCTTTAGTTGCGCTGTGTCCACTTACCAGTGGGAGAAGAATGATTCTGCTTATCTGGAACATGTTCGATGGTCTCCGCACTGTCACTACCTAGTTTAATTGGGACTGTCCCTGTAATCTCTTGAAGAACATTTTATAAGAGAACACGTGTGGTTTGCCTGTGGAGTTGATAGAATGGATTTACACAGAGTTGGTCAAAATACAAGTCCAACGCAAGGAACAGTTTAATCTGTTACATCACTAATGTTGCATCCATTGACACCTGAATGCTATAATAGAACTGATTCATTTGAAAGCGTTGCAATAGTCAGACATTCATCAACTGGATGAAGAACAGAAGATTTGAGTTGCTATTCATGCTATTTCTTACAAGCAAGCCAGAACACAGAATTCCGAAGGAAGAGTGAGAGGATTACCAATATATTTTAAATGAACAAATCATGGTTCAAGAGGAAACTTTTGTGAACTAGTGAATAAAACAAATTGCTACCATACTTCTCGACCTCTACGAAAGAAAAAAAGATTCGTCAATATTTGGGCACTGAAAATGTTTACGACGATGCGTGTGTAGCTTTGGAGTTACATCATCACTCGCCAGATGTAGGTTACTTGAAAAGTATTTCTTTTCAAACATGGACACAAAAAGTCGCAAACTATGCCAAACATTTTTAATCATCAAGTTAAACATCAAGTGAAAAAAGGAAGAAGAACCCGACACCGAGGAAAACCACTCCATTCACGACAGGACAGTCATTGACACTGACACTAAGAAGATTACAAACTGTTTATTTGACACAACACATTCGTCACCAAAATTGTTGTACAGTGATTTGTTTTCATTTCACAATGATCGTGTAATTGTGTATTTATCGATGTATTTAACCTTTTGGCTTGTATGCAATATTTGGGTATTTCGTGTTCAATTTTTAAAATGTTTTGAAACAAATGTGTTCTGAAAAAAGTATAAAATCTCTTGTCTTGTCAATCTTCGTTTGAAACGTGAAATTTGCACTATGGCTATTTCTGCAGCTTCTGCTCCCTCTTCCTCCACTTTCTAAGTCATTTATGAAATTCGAATTGGTGCCATTGGGAATGCTTTGTATCTATGTCATTCCTTTAAGTGTTAATTGCTGAACCGATCTGTTCAGGCACAACCAAATCTGTCAAACGTTTAATCGAACATAAACATCACATCGTCCGTCTCGTATCGTGTGGTGGTACCAAATATAGCAATCGGTGTAGTCTCCTGCGATAAAGTCAAGGCGATTAAATCGTGTTTTGTGTCTTACCCCAAGCAAACTCATCTGGTTCTGGTTTACGAGCAAAGGGCATCACCGAAATACCAGTGTCAATTACATTACCTACAATTTGTTTCAACAATGTAAAGCCCATCGCACCACCAATCTCAATGGTTTAAAAGACCTAGAAACAGACCTCAATTACAAGTGTTAGCCAAACAGGAACTCTTTGGCTGACTCGTACTTATGATAATCCCAGTCAAAGTCCTCACGCACATTTACCCGTGGATATAAACACAAACGCACACCCGCTCACGTTATTAGTGATCTCGTACCCATTTGTTTCATCGATGGAGGACTGGTGGTGTACACATCCCTGTCGACTGAACAAAAAAAATGATAAAAAACCTCGGACACTTTTGGTCCGTCTCATACATCGTCCATATGACGTCCCATCAGTCTCATCTTCCCGTCAAATTGATTCATCCCTTGAACGACATCATTCGCGAGGACAATCCACACAAACGTGTTAGTGTTTTAGAAGCCAGTCTTTAAAAAAATACTTACAGTGGTATACGGCACAGCACGACAATTACATCTAGGTATAATTCACATTCCTCATCCAACCAAACGCTTTTCGAGAGAAACAAAGTGGCCTTGACGCAACTTGCAGGCCAAGGGATCGACACGCAAACCAAAAATGTCTTCAAAGGTACGATACTTTTGTCGCAACATCAGAAAGAATGCTTAGCCGAGCATCGTCAGAAAAAAAAATAGTTTTGTACAACGCGGCAGAATTTTCCCAATGTTGTTAGAATCCTTGTTGAAAGGAATATTGGGAACAATGCTGAGAGGACTCATGGAAGCAACATATAAAAGACCAAACATGTAAAAGGGATCACTGGAGTCAAAATACCTCAAATGTGACCTTTGGAATCCGATGGAAAGACGAAAACTGACTTACAAATGAAAGGTGAAATTGCATCGTTGGCACGAACAACGGTCTCAGCATTTACCTCCTAATTACTCATCTTATTTCAAACGACATAGCAGACCTCTAGAATTATGAACAACGTTTTTTACTTAACGCTAACCAGTGACAAATCCATGGATGTGTTTCTCCAAAATACAGTGTGCGGTTTCACGGTCAAATTACCTCAGGTCATCCAACTGGATCCCGAAGTCCGTTGTGAAGTTACTTTGGTAGATATCAATCATTCACCCCAAACAAATTCTAAACATCGTCGAAAATCAAAACTTTATTGAGGTTGAAGTTTGACGAGCAAGCACAAAACTTTATGAATGTCAATGTAGATTATAATAGAATTTCCCCAGGCTACTTTTTTAGTGGTGAACATCTTGTGAACTCGATTACTGACAGGTTCCTTGAAGTATTTAGCAGAGCTTTGGAGAAAAACACTTGACACCAACAAGTACCATAATATTGGATTGTCGCCTACTGATTAATTTCTGGAGATCGAAGTGGTGTTAATTTTATTTTTCCCTGAAATGTTTGAGATTTATTTGGCGGGGACATGAAGATGAGGAAGAAAATAGAGGAAAAAGACCCATTAGCAATCGTTTACAACAACTCGACTTTTCGAAAGTGGTTTCGCGCTCCGATAGAACTGAACCTTATTTTGTGTACCCGCTGTAGTCGAGTACAACGTTGGAGGGGGGACATACCTTCGTGCCGTTACTGGGACTCCTTCCTTTCAAAGTGGATTCTGGCACGAACGCTGACGAGGAAGATGGAAACACCTATCACGTTTACCGCGAATTTGTACATCCTATCTATTCATCCGTCAGAAAGTTGTATTTCGACTGATGTTTATGTTATAGGGTTTAACGCCATTTTTCAGCACATGATAGGCTATACATGGCGGCCAGTATTATTGGCGGAGGAAGAACCAGAGAGAGAGAGAGAGAGAGAGAGAGAGAGAGAGAGAGAGAGAGAGAGAGAGAGAGAGAGAGAGAGAGAGAGAGAGAGAGAGAGAGAGAGAGAGAGAGAGAGAGAGAGAGAGAGAGAGAGAGAGAGAGAGAGAGAGAGAGAGAGAGAGAGAGAGAGAGAGAGAGAGAAAGAGAGAGAGAGAAAGAGAGAAGATGATGCATCGAGAGTCTTGTGTATATTTCAAGTCGGAACTGGATCTGTCTGCCATGCCACACGATGCAAAGGTCACAATGGATATCATTTCAATATTTCACTTCTTTGACAGCTTCGGCGTTTATTGAATTTGAAAATCAAATGTCAGCTGAAAGATTACATTGAATTGAATAGCAGTTACTTGTACCTGACTGTCAAAGTTGATGATAAGGATTTAAAGTCTTGTAGACAATAAGGAAGCAGCTTAAGTCAACGATTTCATGCATCCCTTGTTCAGCGAAGTGGATTTGTATTTGATTAACAAACTGGTTATCAGCAGCATGGATACTTAACCTTACCAAGCGTACCTAGAAAATCTCTTGACATATGGAAAAGAAGCCACAAACACTCATCTGGATGCTTGCGTGTTATGGAAACTTAACACATCCAGGCCGATTTGACAAATATGATTTGATTAGACATCCTTTCAAGATAACAAATGATAATGTGGGATCCAACGCCCATCGAGACAACATCATAAACAAAAAATGTGTAGAACTGATAGCTCACCTGCATTTGGACATGTGAATTTGGCTTGAGATTCAATTGCAGTATGTCGCTTTCCATTAGATAATTGATACTGCTGACTATTACAAAGCCGAAATTGAAAAAGCCTTACTCTTTGTGAGACGTGGATGTGTTAACTAAATTGATGAGAAACGACAATAGTCACACGGTCGCCAAGTATCCGATACGACGTGTGGAAGCGAAAACCTTTACGATTCCCAAGGGTCAGCGATTCATGATCGAAGATTAACTGTTCCTAACACAGAAACGGAATTGACAAAGAAAGATTGCCATGGATAACAAAACTACAATTCCAGTCAAATTCAAATATTTGGCGAGGATCAAGAGGACGCTTGGGTCTCATCTCGGAAGAAGCCGTGTTTCATCAGTAATATAAAGACTTACGTGATCAATCCTCTTTTCCACTGATTGCTCCAGATATTTATCACAGAGAGAGGAGCGAAGAAACGGTTACTTGTCAGTGATTGTTAGGCAAAACGTCAGAACTGAATTGCTGACTTACCACTACCTGTGAAAAAAAGAAGACAAAATGGATACCTGCTAACTTTATAACCTTTTGAACAACAGCTCGTACACCGCTTCTTGGAATACTGTGGTGTATGCTAAAGATGACCTGCCAAAAGACCATCAAGCTTATGGTATCAACGTGGACGACATCCATCTCCCAGGAACCCACTGGGTAGCCATTTACTTCCCTAGATATTATTGTGTCGAATGTTTGGATTTCATTGGTATATCACCTTTGGAAGACATCATGAACGTCTTTACGAGAAGTTCCCAGACGACACAATACAATAATTGAAATTTCAAGACACATATTCCATGCTGCATGGACTATATTGTGTGTATTTTCATCTTGAGCACATTATTGAATATCCCTTTAGTGACTTACTTTGATCGTTACTCTTTGAGAAATGATGAAAATGTAGATTGTTTTGTGACGATTATGGATAGTTCTTCTCTTCAGCTAGGACGCGATGTGAACATAATGGCCGAATGACTTCTCTGTGGAAGTCTCACTTAACTTCACAGCGTTGTGAACCTTGTCAAAATAGTTTCTTTGCTTCTTTGTTTTTTCGAGAAAGAATGTTCTTTAATGTTTGTTAATTTAATAAATTGGGCAAAGGCAGATGCTTTATCTCCTTGGGAAATGGAAGCACCCGCCCAAACACTAGTCTCCTGCTGCCTTGCATGACGTCTTTGGTTCGCCAAAACTTAAAGGAGTAAACCCATTAAGAAAATAAGGAGTGGAGACCCTGAAAGGTTTTGCTTCATTAAAGTGGAGAGCTTTCTGAAAAGACTGGATTTAATGTGATGTTTCAGAGAATGTTCTCTATAATATATCCTAGCTGAGACCGATATACGCAACTAGGTACTTCGATTTTTAAACTGAAAGCAATTTTCACATCCAGCATAAGCTGAATTTCGCTCAATGTTTCGAAATAAGTAGAGCCAATAATTAAGAAACCACACTCGGTGACGCTGAACGCGGCAGCGAAACCCGAGTACATTTTTGACCACATATACAAATTGATACCAGTCATACAGAATTCCGTGACACTGGCAACTCCTTGATCTGGAGACTCATGGGTTTCGCCAGACGTCTTTTGCCCAAGACACACTGACAATGCTGGACAAATCTGAACTTACCATACCGGATCGGTCATGCTTCACAGAGTTCCATAATGTTACTGCTACTTTGCATAAAATCAGAGTGAGAAACATTATCACCATCTCTACCTGGAATATTAGATCTCTGGCGCAAATTGGAAGACTCCAATAAGTGACACATGAGATGGAACACTACACATGGCACATTCTGGAACTCTGTGAAGTCAGATGGAAAGCCCATAGGCCAACACCAAACTGAAGATGGGCATATGTTTTACTATAGTGGAGAGTTAGATAGGTCCACAAATGGAGTACGCTTACTTATCAACAAAGCCATCAAGGGAAATGTCCTTGAATATCGCCTTATATCTTGCAGAATCATCCCATTTAACATCACAGTTATCCATGTCTATGCTCCAACTACATATCATCATGATGGAAAAATAGAAGAGTTTCACAACACACTCCAGAGTATTCTAAATATGGTCAGTAGAAAAGACATCATCATCCAAGGAGACTGGATTGCCAAAGTTAGCAAAGATGCTCTACAAAACTGGGATGATCATTGTGGACCTTCTTGCAATGAGCTTAAGAAATGAAAGAGAGGGACGGCTGCTCGAGTTTGCAGGCTACAACAGCTTGGTAATAGACAACATCCTAGGCCAACATAAATCTTAACGATGCTGGACATGGCACGCACAAAATGGAACCCATCATAACCAGATCGACTGCATACTAGTTCGGAACCGATACCAATCTGGCATCAATTTAGCAAAAACAAGGACGTTCTCAGCTCCTGATGTTGGGAGTGGCCACGTCCTCATGATTATAAACGTCCGAGTGAGGCTGAAAAAAATTAACAAGCTCATTAACATCAGGATCAAATTCAACCTTGAACAACTGATGGGCCCTAACATTTGCAAGTCATTCAAAGCCACAATCGGGGAAAACGTTTCTCCACTAATTGTGATAGATGTTGAAGACACACTTTAAAAACGTTCATAACAACGGTTGCTAAGAACATCATTGATCTTCATCGCCCAAAGAAAAATCATGGGTTACAGAAGATATTCTGAGTTTGTACGATGCCCGAAGAGACCTAAAAATAGATCAGACACACAACAAGGGCAATGGGGTATCGAGAACTAAACAAGAATATCAGAAGAAAAAAAATTGAAGAAAGCAAACGAAGATTGCATTGGACAAAAGTTGACATAAATAGAGAGCAGTGTGGTAAACAATAACAGCAAAAAGGCATTCCGAAGTGTGAAAGAACTCACCAGACAGAAGCAAATGTATGTCAGTACCAATCAAGACGAAAATGGAAAATGCCTCACAGAAGCGAGTGACATTGCAGAACTATGGACTGAGTATTGTAAAGAACGATATAACCATAAGTCCAACAACAACAACAAAAATATCAGGGTTCTGTGTGAGAAGTACACGCAGTATCAACACGACATTTATCATGTGTTCATAGATTTGAAAAAGGCCTTTGACAGAGTGTGGCATAAGGCATTGTTGGCCACAATAAAGAAGTACAACATGGGTCAAATGTTGACCAATACCATCAAACAGCTGTAAGCCAAGGCTACCAGTGCACTAATTGTTCAAGATTATATGGGGGACTGGATTCTGATAACAGTTGGAGAACGTTAAGGTTGTCTCCTGTCACCCACGCTTTTTAACATTTACTTAGAGCGCATCATGAGCGAAGCCCTGGAAAACCATTGTGGGAGTCAGCATTAGATGGTGTAACATCACCAAACTCCGCTTTGCAGACGATATTGATGGGCTGGCAGGCAGGCAGTGAAGACGGCTGGCCACATGAAGAACCTGATTGAAAGATCCTCGAAATCTGACATGGGGATAAGCGCTGAGAAATCAAAGCTGATGACAAATAGTGGCAAACAAATCTCAGCCAAGATTAAAGTCAGAGGACATGAACTGGAAACAGTCAGCTAGTTCAAATATCTGTGTTCGATAGTCACCGAATTGGGATCAAGAACATTTTGTCACGAGTAGCACAAACAATGGTAACTATGTCAAAGTTAATATTCATCTGAAATAGTATGACCATGCTACTATAGCTAACAGTGTATCCACATCAGTACTGCATGGCAGTGTCCAGGGTAGCAGAAGAAGGTGTAGATAATGCAAAAATGGACTGAGAACATCACAGAATGGACGATGACAATTTTTACGGAGACACAGGCATTGGTAAATGATCGAGAAACGTGGAGAGAACTGGTCAGATCTTCAGCAGCACAGTGCCTCGACGACCACACAATGTCAAGAGACTGGTGATGATGATGATGATGATGATGATGATGATGATGATGATGATGATGATGAGTTGAATAAAAATGTGTTCCGAAAAAGGTCAGTTCTGTTCTTTTCTTCTTCCTTATCCTTTTGGAACGCCTGCCGCCAGACTGGGACACAATCTTAAACAAAAGATTGCCATGATTCCGTCAACAAAATAGCCATTTTTAGGGTTACCTCAAACCATCTAGAAAAGAGATACCAATCAATTTGCATAACTATTTTTCTGTGTTTGTGTGTCTGTCCATAAAGTATAAAATATAAGTGTGTCTATAAGCACATCGTTTCTGTTTTATTTCAAAAGATACATGTGTTCCCATAAGCACTTCGTTACCCTGTCTTGTATGTGATTGTAAGTAAAAGGTGAACATGAGTGTTTATTATAGGTCCGCGCATTCCATATTATGGATAGTGGAGTTGTAAGTTTGTGTACGGAGGATGTTTTCCTTCACGTATGCCATTCAAACATATAAAGCGCAACGTTCGTCAGTCTGGCTACCCATCGTTGACGTATCAGCATGAACAGAATCACCAATCTTCTTGAACTCCTGATGCACTTAGAATATGCCAGACACATACTAGATGAACTGCCTATGGATGTCATACAAGAGGAAGCCAGAATAGCTTAGAGGTGGAGGAGAGTAAAAAAAACCCAAAAGGAATATAGAATCTTGTCTCATCTCATCCAATAGCCTCTGTGAGAGGTCAAGACTGAGGTGTGGACTCATTCACAGCCAGTACCAGCACCACATCCACTACCAACACCACACCCTCAACCACCAGTGCAAATAACTGAGGATATAAGGAGATCTCATCATCATCAACGGGTCTGGAAGCGTAGGAAACAGAGGGAACAAAACATTCACTATCCCTGAAAGTGAAGACATGGAGAGTGAAGCCAGTCACCCCACCCACCCGCGATACCAACTACTCGTTTATGTTGGACTGGAGACGGCGATGGGTCTGTGTTGCCAGGCCTGAAAGGTCTCATCTTTAATTGTGTGCATCTGAAGTTCGAAAAACAATTACCCTTTTCAGAGCTCAGCAGATCTCTAGAAAAGAGACACTATTCAAGTTGCCAATTTGTGTGATTCTGGAGTAGTGTGACTATAAATACTAACTACTTTACTGATATTAATGTGTGTGTTTGTGTGCATGTGCGCGTGTGTTTGCGTGTATGTTTTGTGTGTTTGTGTTGGCTCGTACGTTTGTGTGCATGTATGTTTTTTTTTTTAATCTTAACAAGAAAGCCATTGTCCTTATACATTTTTGCCCAGTCTCTAAATCGGGTTACCCCCTATTGCCAGTTCTGTGTTAGCCACAACTGAAATTAAAGTCATACTTAACAATAGTTAGAAATTTTCCTACATAAAGATTTTATTTAATGCACCACGCGAACATATTATAATCTTAAATAGAATATACTCGAGTCAACAAGACTCCTTAATTTGTACGTCAGTACAAACAAGGGTAGAAATGTGTATGGACATACTACAATATCCTTATATTCAAAAGCATACTAGAGAATAAAAAGGAATGGGGGTGTGGACAAAGACATACAAACACACAAACAAATGTTTTGGGTATCCATTAAAAGAGCTCTTTGTTTTCGCAATATGTCCAGATTGCCTTTAACATCTTTGAGGACGACTCCGTTTTTACCTCAGACTTATACACAGGATAGGTACTGCTTCTTTTAAGGAGAGAGAGAACTTCTCTGTATTCACTCTACATTCCTTTGCTGTTGATGTCTCTCCTGTTTCTATTGCTACTTTTAAGGAGAGAGAGAACTTCTCTGTATTCACTCTACATTCCTTTGCTGTTGATGTCTCTCCTGTTCCTATTGCTACTGGAATCTTTTTTAAACTTGTTTTTGTTGTTCTTTTTATTTTTATTGCTGTCTATACCATCCGGTCTACTCTTCTCTTTCCTTCTTTATTTCTTCAAAGAAAGTGTGCAATTTTCAACATCCTCTGTTCTCCATTTCCGCTGGCTTCTGAACCAGACTTTGCCTGATAATGCTCAAGTGCACATAAGCTGTGTTCAACTTGGTCAACTTTGAAGGCATGCTGCTTATTGACGAGTCAATGATGAGTGGCCAGACTGAGTGAATGACGGACGGATTGACTGAGCATGGATTATAGTTGTAGGCTCCCGTTCGGACATGTACGACTTGTTAAAGCCCTCAATATGGGTTACTTAATTTATAGTACGGGAGGGTAATAGAGCTATACTTCCGTAAGCGTTAATGCATACACAATATGCTGTTTAATTACTCTTAATGTGCGTAAATGGTCAAACCACATGAAAGCACACTGTCCAGCGTACAAGCACGGGACATTAGCTTTTTTGCTGATCCATCTCATCGTGTTTCTCTCCAGAAGCAATAAAGCCCCATTAAAAATTGTCTATATGCTGGACGGCGGGAATCAGTCAACACACGCTTTCGTCCAGTTTAGTCTCTGTAATTCAGCACAAGATGTCCTGTGGGAACAAAACCACAAACATACCGACACCCCATTTCCATGAGTACACGCTCTTATGGGGTTTTGTTTACAGACGATTGGTAATCGGCCCATACACCCATGTTGGTATGTCCAAAGATAAAAGGGGTACAGAGAACTCGGCTGAAGGCTCCAAACGTCAGCAGGAACGTTCCTAAAACGTTTGAGAATTACTCTAAGTCAATTTTCTGTCAAATTATCAAATTTGGACTATTCCGTATTGTTAATGTTATGTTAGCCATATTTGAAATTATAGTTAAGTTGTACAGATGCAAAGTTTCATACGTGTTTGAATTTGTAATTTCGTGTACAAGTTATCCTTGTATTTTCCGAGAAAAAAAAATATAAAGTTTGAATGACCGAATGAATTGTGTTCAACCATGTTAGGTGAATTAGAGATTTACTTTTGAAGCGGCGGATAAAGGGTCATATTTGATATGTAAAGTCTTACCGAAAAATGGGGTTTTAAGCCAAAGTGAATGCCCTTTATATAACAGGCACTTTGAATCAGATCTATCAAAAGGATTTAGGTTCGTCCTCTGATGCTGGGAAGAGGAAAGGCGGAATGGTGCGTCGCAGGACCATTATTGTTCTATTGATCATTATTGGTGAGGACTGAATGCTTCGGACTTTGCAGAATTCGTTCATCATATTAACTAGGAGAGGTAATTGACATCTTGGAAATTTACGGCCCAACATACTGATGCTTTACATGTTAGTTCCTTGAATGTCTAAGTTAATATTTCATTTTGTTTCCTGATTTTGCCCTCCTCGTTAGATTTGCAAGCTCTTCCCAGGCAAGTTCTTACATATTATGTTGCTTCTTTTAGTGGTTCTTTCTCCTTAGGTTTCCCTGCATCTTGTTCGCCTTTAATGTCTCTTTTCTTCCTGAAGTATTATCCCTCCTCTCCTCGATGACTGGCCCCTTATAAGTAAAACTCAAAAAAATTTGTGATGTTATTACTGATGACGGGGTCTATTACTGAAACAGATGTTGAATATTGGGATATTCTTCGGGAAGTTCTTGAAGTCTGTGTTTCTGTGGTGCGGGTGTTGGGTGGCAGTTGGGCCTGCGTTGTAAATGTTCACTCCAACAGTTCCTCTGTGTTAGTCCCTCGTGCCCGGTCTTACTTGTGGGCCTCTTCTCCAGTTGTTATTGCTTGGACTGTCCCCCAAGATTAGTAGCAGTGTTGTAGTTGTGCCACTCGCTTGGGCAGCGAAGGTTCCATCCTGAAGTGATACTGAGGCCAAACCCTTTTGTCGCAGGGAAAACATTCTTTTCATTTAAGTGTTAAACTGAAAACATTACCAGCGTGACAGAAAGGGAAAAGGGAATTAAAACAGCAACTTATCCACACACAAACATATTTATTAACAAGACGCTTCTGAAATACGAAAATACAAATCAACAATTCGACAGTTTAAACAGGAACGTCTTTACAAGGTTGACAACACTGGAGTAAACTTCGACTTCCCCTAATCTATATTCTTGGGCCATCGATGCACACTATGTTTTCTAGCTAAAGACAAATGAGAGTGTTCATAAAGCAATCATTCTGCTTTATCACCGTTTCTAGAATGTTCACAATCAAAACAAGTTATAATGGGTATTCAATACTGCTTAGATGAAGAAAATACAAACAATATTGTTCACACACTATATAATAGTTACCTTGCAATCTCACATTATTGAATATAGTCGATACGGCATTTCATCTCATAAAGCCAATGACGATCTTCCAAAGATGGTTGTCATTTTGTAAGGATTAACCAGATTACAACCTGTATATGTTAGACCCTGAGGTTAATAATTTCGCGCCATAAATATGTAAGGTCAATTTGGTGAACAATGAGATGTCAAGTCAGTCTTTTGACATGGACATAAAATTCTTGACTGGCTTTATCTTGGGCAGTCAATCACATAATAATAAGTTCCATCACATGTTTCACAGGTAAGTGGTGGAAATCTGTGTACGGAGCAAAGGAACATCAAGTGGCGTTCGTAAAGCCACACTTGACAGACTGTTGGGCTGGGTCAGTGTCTGAAAATTAGGTGAATCAACATCCATTCGGAATAGAGCAAGGCGTGGCCAACATTAGAATCACAAGTTTAAATATATTATCTTGAGAAAACTAAACAACAATAGTTGCTAAACCAGCTTGCGGATATTATAAGGGAAGATAAGCTACTCAGACGTCATTCGAAATTGGCGGGAAACCTGTTATTCTGGGAATTACAAGGAGTTTCATTGCATGTCAGTAACTATTTGCTCGATCGTTGTAATATTACGGCAAAGTATGTGTACTGTAAATATTGCAGTATGTATACGTTAGTACATATAATTACCATTTGTAGGGTTTGATTCATTCGTAGTATTTGATGTACATGCATATTTTTGAGATATGAGCGATGTTTATGTAAAGAATTAATATTGTAATTCGCTATTTGGTTGATTCGTAGTAACCTCGTGCATTAATTTATTTGATATTGTTCATTTGCAATTGTTGAATTGACTTATAATCTTTGTATAATGGTTGCAGTGTATAACATTAGTTAATAGGGATTTGCCTATTTGTGTACACTTTGTAGGAGTATCATGTGTAAGGATATATCAGCGCATGAATATGTGCATATCTGTGTACATTTTTTAGAAGTGCAATGTACAGAAATGCGTCTGATTATGTGATATTGTTCTGTATAATAAGATTGAGAATCTATGTATACCGTGTACACATATCAGAGAGAATGTGTATTTCGATGGGCACGAATGCGTGACTAAAAAAAGTAATGGCTTATCCGATGATATTGTTGTTTAGTGTCAGTTAGATAACTAGGAGAATACGTTAGGCTGATGTACTTGTGTGTTAATAGAGGAAGCTTTTAGGGACCAAGGGAACTGTATGAGGCGGAGGAAGTGCCCCATTGCAGTTGGTCCGAGTCTCTATGAGACAAAAATAAAAGAAAAGGAAGAACGGAGGCAGAAGTTAGAAGGACTGAAGATAATTGGATTACCACTCCTAATAAAGATCATACAAATGAGTTGGAACACAGGACAGGAGGACAATCTATCACACTAAGTCAGATGATGAAATAGGCCGTCACTTGGTCGAGTAAAATAAGAGTAATAGGGTTTTAATTTGAATTTTATTTGAGAGATGACTGTTATTGAACTATATTAAATTGTCGTTATTTGAATTTCACATGTTGTGTATTAATTAATTTAACTGTCCGCACCTCTGACTGGGGGCTCGGAGCTTTGCATCTCTCTATCACTGCTTCAATTTCTGACAAAAACGAACCAGGGTGGGTCTTCTGTAATAATATTGGGAACACCCCACCCCAACCAAATAAAGGGAAACCTCGACAACGGTGATGCTTAATAATTAAGATATAGCTCACATTGTGATTGTTGGTAAAGTAGACGACGTTCCAATGGGTTCTTGGTTGATGGCTGTCGTCGGTGTTGACGACATATGTTTGAATGTCTTCATATTTGCAATTAAAAAGTTCACAGGATTCTGAGAAGCAGTGTACGAACTGTGTATCATGATAAAGCACCAATTCTAAACTTATTTTTTCCTTGAAAATGGCTGTTAAGTAAGTTGCTATACGGTTATTCTCCGCATTCTTTCATAAGAGCTTCGGTGCGTTGGATCTCCAGAGACGTCAGTGGAGGGGAGGAATGGTCACTGAAATCTTTATACCGCTTGTTCAGCACTTCTCTTCAGACATGAAACTCGAAGCTTCATCCAGATAGTCTTCAAACTTTTCACCTTGACATTTATCCTGTAGAATCTGGTTGTGATGATCGTTTTGACATCCGTTTTCCCTGTTCATAAACGCTTGACCATTTCCCTCCGAAACGGAACCAACATGCTCCAGTTACCTCATGTAAAACGTATGTCATTTATGTTCGATGGCAGACCGTCGTCTCATGATACACTTTAAAAATCGTTCAAGAAAACCTACGCCTTTGAACATAAAGGCCACATGCTAATTTCCTTTTTGACCCCTTCAAAGTTCGACATTTGTCCCTATAAACTTTCGACCATTCAATTTCCCATGTTAATATTACGTTTGTCATTATAAACATTTGAATACGTTTAATACAAAATTCCTCTGCAACTTTTCACGAAAAATGCTATTTGCGTTCGAGTACAGACCGTAACTTCATGGTACACTGCTATGAACCAAGATGGCTCCTGTGTTAAGTTTTCCGTTTGTCTTCAGGATCTTCTGACCATATTCAACATGATTCATATCAGTTTTATCACTAGGTTTGGTATCACCCAGTGCGAGTGCGGTAATTCATGGCGTCACCCCCCGATGACATAGTTCCGTAACAAACCATACAAATGATACAGAATCCTTTGTAATGTCATTTTGGTATCAATCCCTCTGATGCAGTGGCGTCACAAGGATTGGTGTCAACCAGTGGGGCAACTCATGGTGTCACCCTAGGTACCTCCTTATTGCACAAAAATTCTAACATTTTATAGTCGTTTTGGTGTCACACCCTCTGATGGTGTCACCCAGTGCATTCCGCACATACACCCCGTGGCGCCACTGGTATTTCGATGCCTCATGTAAGAAAGGCCGAGCAAATAAAGTAGTTGATTTAGGACTGGCGCTGTTGGGTTGGCAGAAGTAATGTAGTGGAATGGTGGGGGGCGTGCGTTTTTAATACTACTCCAATGTTTCCTACCACCATAATCCTGCCTAGGAGAGAGGGTCTTGGCTCGCCGAGAACACATTCGCAATATTATTGGGGTAAATCCTATGGATCATATTTTTGTCTGGTAGATATAACCAAATGCGTTCCAATTAACGGAGACCATTACGTAGTTTGTTTCCCAGGCCCTTACATAGAGACCCAGGGCCCCTAGGCAGTTAACAGAGTCGTAGCCACAATTTTTGGTAATTTAACAAAAAAGCAAACTTCTATCATCAATGTGTACCATTTCGTCCCACGGCTGGGGCCCCCTCCGAGGTTGGGGCCATAGGCAGCTGTATACTTTGCATAGGCAGAAGTTCGCCGCTGCTGTTTCCCGGCTTTTTAAAATTTATGTTAGCAACGCTAAACTCTACTATACAAAGCTTGAACACATGATAACATCTGACATAGTTCCAATCAAAAGCATTAGTAAAATTCGCATTGAAAGAGAATATTAAAGGAATACATTGCCGAGGTTAGATTACCGAGATTTATCCATATGAGGTCATTTGTTTTGATCACATGACAACATTGCGTTGTGTTCGCATGACTTTAAATAGCTGGAATCGGATCACGATCCTATTATATTATCTCTACACGTGTTTCTCACTCTCAGTACAAAACTTTCTTATGTGTCCAAATGATAATAAATCATATTATTCTAAAATACCTTCACGGAAAAACTCAATATGTTATTTGTTTCTATTAAAGTTTTTTTTTTATAAAAAAAAAAAAAAATTAAAGAGATAGGAGGTGGTGAAGACTGGACTAGCATGAAAGCACCGTACACTTAGG
Organism: Unio delphinus; assembly: GCA_029339505.1. NCBI lineage: Eukaryota > Metazoa > Mollusca > Bivalvia > Unionida > Unionidae > Unio > Unio delphinus. The sequence continues at coordinate 2,671,287 of JAQISU010000010.1, forward strand.
CACGGATTTCACTCTTCGATCATCCTCATTGCCTCATTCATCACTGTGCACGGTCGCCGAAATGCACACAGACGACGACAACAAATTCTAAAGAATACACAATTCCCTTTAAATCAACACCAATAATGCGTAAATCTAACTATTGTTTCACCACAAAGTAGACAGTTAAAAAAATGTTCGAAAATTACACTATTACTACATACCGAGCTAATAATTATGCTTCAACTGAATTGATGTGATTGATGGGTGTGTAGGCTCAATTGAAATGAACTACGCCTTTCCATATTATAAAAAAAAAAAAAATCTTCTTGTATCGGATTAACACGAACAGGTTAACACGGAAGACTTACACAAATGGTACTAACAGCTGCCTCCAGTCCCGGATTACCCATTAGGCAGAGTAGGCAACTGCCTATGGGTCCCATGAGACCGTGACCGTGGGTCTGGGGCCCCAAAAGTTTGACTGCCTATGGGCCTACACGGTGCTTAATCCGGCGCTGGCTGCCTCGCTCGGCGCTCATTATTAAGATAGTGTTAGGACTGGTCCACTGGGGCTCGTTACAACCCTTGTGCACTGGTCGGTCTGGTGGCAGGATGCGACTGGGTGGGATTCGTGCTACATGTCTGCGGCATGATGACCCAGTGCTAGACATGAATATAAACTGCCTCACTGCAGACATCGTAGCGATATGACTGAAAAATTGTTAAAGCTACGTTAAAAATCCTAATCACACAACAAAAACGTTCCGAATGCCCCTCTCCCTCTTCCCTGCCCGCTCTGCGCCATAGCAGTTAAATACATGTACATATAAGTGATTTTGAATAACACCGAACTTGCGATGCTGGGGCTACCAGGCCCTGGCGTGACATTGAATTTGAAAGACTAAGAAGACAGAACGATGTTGCCTCTCGTTCGTCAACACATAACGTTAATACACTGGATTGTAATATTTAATCAGATTTGAAATTTCCAAATTACAAGCTTACATTTCAGTCAAGACTTATATGATGTTCGTTCGTAAGGCATGGTAAAATCGTTAACTAATTACAGGCAATATTTATATACCAATCTCCTTACTGCAATTGGACTGGTTTTCCATTTAATCTCATATAAGTGCATATATTGATCAAGAAATATGCAAGTATCAGTCCAGATTAAACGTCATAAATATCAGTCTTGCAGACGACAACATCTATCATGATACTCGGGTCTGTGTGAAAGTCCTTGAGACTTACGAGTTTGTTCATTGATGGTAAATATACGCAGACCTCATGAACTATTTCCTTTTTCCACCCGCTCAGTATACTTACCAAAGACACTGTTTTGCTGACAATTTTGATATTCATCAACCCAGTCGTCTGCCCTCTTTTGAAGAAGCTTTCGGGTTCTTGTGTAAGTTTCAGTCACCATCAATGACTTCAGGGTTGGACCAGCTTGTTTCGGCAGCATGCGGTCCATCAAATGATGGTTTTTGTCATGTTATTCCTGAATCATCAAACAGAAGGTCACAAGGGAGGAATGCGACTTTGAAAAGACAACATGATCATGAGAAAGTCCAAGTTTTACCAGTGTTAGATGAAGAAAAAAGTGCAAAGAAATTCAGAAGTGATTGGGATGTTTTGTTTTCTGAACCATGCAATGCAGGAGATAGGAATGATGATGGTTGGATGTTTCAGTCTTGTTTACAACAACAGATCCCACAGAAGAAGAAACAGAGTTTCTTGGTTCGAGGGAAAGAAATGAGAGCATATTTTAGACTTCTTGGTAAATCTATACTTAGTGGTAGTTGTTTTATCTGAATACTAAAATGCAAGATGAATATGTAACTAATGTATAGTTGGAAAACTTAATAGTAATTCTGTGCTTTGATCCAATAAATCTTTGGGTTTTAAAAGATTTTAGGTATACTGGGGTTATTGTATATTATTATAGATGTAAAACGTATTTTCTAAGTTCTTGTCTGAAGGAGAGAGTATGTTTGTGTGTTTTTATGAGAACTTCATTGTGTGTGTGTGTGTGTGTGTATATATATATATATATATATATATATATATATATATATATATATATGAACATTATATGTTTCTTCTAACATTACATCTGTCACATAAATAAACTTGATCCACAGAAATATGATCCTCGTTACATGAAATGGCTGAGGAATGAAATAGTTTTATTATTTCACTGTCAAGTCCATTAGAATTATGAATGATGTTTCAAAATGTTTAAATGCTCTATATAATTTTTAATGTTCATAGTTCAAGAGCCTGGCCTCTAGGAGATATGGAGCATTGTTTGTTTTCTCTTAAGTCATTCTTGAACTATGTGGCTTGTGAAGTTGTGTTACTTACTGACTCCATTTCTTGTCTCATTGAGTGAATCTGACCTTAAACTACTGCTTTGTCAGCCTCTACCAGCAAAGCATCAAAAGCACAGCCAAATGCCAGGTTAATAAAGTCTAGATACCTAATTAATACAGTGTGCAAACAATCTTTTATTAAGCATGCATATAAATGAATAGCAAGTCAAAGTTAGATAATAAGCAAATAAACATGCTCTTTCTTAAATGGCTTTTCATAAAAGCATTTACTTATTATTAATTTGCCTTAGAAGCTGGCTCATTTGTCTGATACAAAGGCTTCATATTATTTTCAAACCAAATCTGTGTCAGCACTTGTCAATTATTGTATTGACCTTGCATGTCCTTGAGATATGTTCCAGGTTTTTGTCTCACAGATCAGGCTACTGCAGTACTTGCTAACTTTAATTAATATGTTCCATTATGTATGGAATTTAGCAGGTAAAATATATTTCCAAGTTTGAATTGATTTTAGGTTTAGTAGATCATTTTAGCATCAAATTGAAATTTTGGATAGCATTTTGTTTTGGTATTCTGTGTTGTGGAGTTTTGGTTTATTTTGTGGAGACAAACTATGGTATTACAGAAGTTAAACTTTCGGATAAAAGAATTTCAGTCTTTGATCTTGATGAACTAAGGATTCAGTTTTGAGGAGTTTTACCATATAATAATAATGAGGACTTTGTATAGCGTCTAATCTTTAAAAGCTCTAAGCACTTTACACCATCAATAACGATATGACTACACTACAGAACAACAAATGACAAAAACAATGAAATTGGAAAACATAAAAACATGCTGAAAATATATAAGATAAAAAACATGATTAGGTCACTAAGTTTGTCCCTGAAGTTGAAACAGGTGAGTCTTGAGAGCACTCTTAAAAGGGACCACTATGTCTTTGTGTCTAATTTCAATGGCAATTCGTTCCACGTTGCCGGGCCCTGGTATGCAAACAAACGTCCATATGACTTTGTTTTCACCTTGGGAACAATGAGTATACGATGATCAGAAGAAGAGCATAAGGATCTAGCTGGTGTATACACATGGGTGAGGCTGGATAGGTATGTTGGACTGGAGTCTGTCATTGAAATATAACATAGAGAACAAATTTTGTGTTTGATTCTGTATCAAATTGATAGCCAGTTTAGGGTACAGAGCAGTGGTGAGGTGTGCTCTGATCGAGGTACTCTAAAGATGATCTTTCAAGCTGTGTTTTGAACTTTTTGAAGTTTCTGTAGTAAATATTGTGATGATCCAGACAGAATTATAGTCCAGTCTTGAAAGTACTAATGAACACACAAGTGTTTTTGTGGCATCAACAGAAAGATATTTACGAATGGAACTGATGCATCTCAATTCAAGATATGCAGCCTTGCATATGTTCATGACATGTTGGTGCAATGTGAGAGTACTGTCTAGAGTAACACCTAGATTCCGTACTGACTGTGAGAATTTAATGTTGGTGTTGCTGATATTTATTGTCTGAGGTAAAGGATGTGAATGAGAAAGTCTTTGTGTTGTGATCAGAATAGCCTCAGTTTTATCATCATTCATCTGCAGCTTGTTACATGTCATCCATGATTTCACATCTGAAATGCACTTCTCTATTCCATGGATGGTAGCATCAACTTCAGTTGGGTGGCTAGACTTGTATATTTGGGTGTCATCAGCATACAATTGGTGCAACACTGGGTGATGATCAATGACACTTAAGAGCGGCTAAATGTACAGAATGAAGAGAACAGGTCCAAGAACAGATCCTTGTAGAACACCATAACATACATCAACTGGGCTGGAATGTATTCCATTTGCAGATACAATTTGTGTCCTGTTGACTAAGTAGGACTTGAACCACCATAAGGCTATATTCTGAATGCCAAATACATGCTGGAGACGGTGAAGTAATATATCATGGTCTATTGTGTCAAATGCTGCATATAAATCCAGGAAAGTGAGGACTGTAATCTTTCCACTATCCAAAGCGGAGAGAATGTCACTAAATACTTTCAGAAGAGTAGTTTCCGTACTGTGGAAGGGCAATATGCAGACTGTACATTGCTAAAAAGACTGTTTAAATTCAAATGAGATACAAGTTGAGTTAGAACAACCTTTTCTAAGATTTTTGATATGAAAGGGAGATTAGAAACTGGGCGGTAGTTCTTTAAATCCTTATGGTCCTGTGTTGGTTTCTTCATCAGTGGCTTTACGATGGCAGTTTTGAAAAATGATGGGAATTCCCCTGATGAGAGAGAGATATTAATAACATCAGTTAGTGAAGGCAATATTGGTTCTATGCACTCAAGCAACAGTGATGTCAGAATTGGATCAAGTTCACAAGACTTTGGTGCACTTTTCATCATGATTGTCCTTACTAAATCTATAGAAACAGGTTCAAATGCTCCTAACGGTTGTCGCTGAAATTCTGCATCATACCTATATGGTGACAAATCAGTTGAAATTGTGCTGTCAAGCGAATCTCTAATGGTTTGAACTTTGTCATTGAAGAAATTTGCAAATTGGTCTGGTAGGTCTAGTGGAGAGGTCATTGTAAGTGGTATACATATCCTAAACCTGCCATGGTTTGTGCCCTCAAAGTGTATTTGAATGCTGGTAATATCACAAAAGCTTTTAAAATCACCATAAAAAGTGTTAAGCTATATCACCGTATTTTATTCGTGGATGGAAAATGATTATAAATTCTCTAAATTCTTTGTGAGCTACCATTTTACAGGGCATAAAAACATGTTTGTTTCCAGTATTTTGTTTAACTTTAACAATATGTACTGGAAATAAAGGACATGTGATATAAGATTGGAATGTGACAGTTGGGCCAAGGCATGTAAATCAATCATTATGATGTCCTTGTATTTTTAATATTTGTTTTGGTAATATATTTAATTTCTTTCAAATGCATACTGCCTGCAAAAAAAGTGTATGTAATGGCAAAAATATATTAAGGAAACAAATGAAGATGTTGATGAATTTTTCTTTTGTTTTTCTGTTTGTTTCAAATTTTTCAATCAGTTTATCAAATTTAAAGATAAGGTAATTTTAACACTTTTTTAAAGCTATTACGTTAATGAAACTTATCTTTTTCCTCATAAAATATTTTAATGAAAGATTTATTCAGTATAATTTTCCAATGGATTAATTTTTGTTGAACATCATATAAGAAGTGCGTGGTATAGTAACCAAGTTTATACATTTCTTTTGCTGTCTTAGAAATATCTTTTGTGGATTTCCTGCTAATACATACGTAAAGAAAACCAACATGTAAACAGCAGCCCTGGCTTGAACAGGAAACTTGTGCTCAAATATGTGACAAATATTATTTCAGCTGGACAGTTTGAATTGTAGTACAGTACATACCGTAGTTAATTGCATTTTGTCTAATATTTCCTAATCAGCATTTACTATAACTGTCAACATATGCTAGTGCCCCAGTTGATGACATCAGGAGCTCTAAAAAAGCATGTGATGTTGTGAGAAACATGGTGCATGTGAAGCGAAAACAGACATAAAGTTATGACAGTTGTAGATGATCACACACACACACACACACACACACACATACACACAGTAAAACTCGGCTATTACACGATGATAAGAAATAGAGCTGTACCGATTAATCGCTCGTACGCGTAATCAGGCCGATTATTAGCACAATCGGTATAATCGGGTATCGGCAAAAATAATCGGTGCCGATGCAAATAATTTTTTTAAATAACCAATTTTTCCTGATAAATGTTGTATATACAGTCGCGTTTTGACTGACCGTAACTTAATCCTTTGTAACACTAGAGCTCGGGATAAATGCAGTATGCAAACAAGCTGCTCATTGACTAACACTACTGTATAGTCGAATAACCATATATCGAGATGAACACATCGAACCATCAATTAATCTTTTGTAACAAAGAGATTGCTCTAACAAAGTATTTAAAAAGAATTTATCTTGCTGCCAGTTGTGCGAAAGTTTCAACTCCAGCGTTCGGTAACATTTGTAAACTGCAGTAAACCAGACTAAAGTACATGTCGCTAACCACCATTGTAGTGCCAAAGTCATGTGAATAGCCAGTAAGATTAACATCAAAGGGAGTAATGATGGATAAATACACAGTCAATTTTGAGGTTTGTGTTTTTTCTTTATCTTTATGAAAACTTACAAAAAACACCGATAGTCCTTATGTCCCAGTGAGAAATTGTTTGAAAGGGCATCAGTGTAGGTTTGAGTACGTCGTCTGTCTTTCAGTTAATCCATAATGCCTGGAGGGTGAACGAACTCATTGTCTTTAATACTAGTAAGTGAGAATCATTTCCGGATTTTTTAAAATTTTTTATTTCTTTTGTTAGTGTTTCACCAAGCCACCATCTGGCAGAAGGGGCGGTCTCTCATAAGTCATAACAGGTTTTACTGTACCTTTGAAGCACCGACATATACTAAACAAATAAAACAATTCTATTTCAATGTTTTACAATTATCTGATGTTGCCGCAGCAATAACGAGTATTTGTTGTCATCAAAGCAAGCGACGACCTTTGCTCATAGAAAGTCCGCAATAAACTCAAAAGCATTGCCTCAATTTACATAGTGATTAGAACATATTTATTGTGCCGCGAAACTTTCCTGTTTGCAAAAAAATAAAAATTTGTCGGCTTATACCCGAGTACATAATATGATAATCAAATAATCGGTCTCATAATCGGTATCGGCAATTTTGATAATCGGCTATACGCGGTATCGGCATAATCGGCAAAAAGTGACATCGGTACAGCTCTAATAAGAAATAAGTTAACCTGAAGAATAGGATGACTGTGTATTCCCTAGAGTCGCCTAGACTCAATAAATGGGGTGGATTAACTTACAAATGTGTGAAGTCAGCTCATCTAAAGTGCTGGATGCTCATCAAAAAAAAGTTAATTCCCCAGAAAAAAATGAAATATTCTAAAATCAGACTTACCATGAATGAAATTAGCTATGAAATTTTATTGAGGTATAAGAATAAATTATATTGCACAAAACGTAATTATGTATTGTCACATTGTCAGCATTATTATTTCGTCCATGTAAAGTATTAATTGTGGAGTACCACAAAGCTCTATCCTTGGACCTCTATTATTCATTCTATTTATTGACGATTACCTCTTAAGATTGGAACTTCAATTTCTACCACTGACCTCTATGCAGATGATACTACACTGTCTGAGATTGGTAAAACCAAAACAGTACTTGAAAATAACTTACAAGATGCTCTCAAAAGACTTCAAGTATGGTGTAAGGAAAACAGTATGATCATAAATACAGAAAAAACAAAAGCCCTACTAGTTACAACACAACAAAAATGAGCAAGACCAAATAGCGACAAACTTCATGTTTTTTTTTTGACAATGTGAGCCTTAATATGACCTCTCAAGATAAAATTCTTGGTGTATTCATAGATAACAATCTTGCTTGGTCTATTCACATTAAACACATTTCAAAAAAGGTTAATTCTTATCTTTGGCTACTGAGGAAAATCAAAACATACATTCCTCTTCAGTATAGGGTCATCTTTTGTCAAAGTTATATTCAGCCATATCTGGACTACTGTAATGTAATTTGGGGTAATACCTCTAATTCAAACATAAAGACACTTATATGGCTACAAAAGTGGGCTTGCCATTTAATTCAAGATCAATGTATAGACAATTTTCAGGATGCAATGAATAATATAAAGGTTTTAACAATACATGAAAGAATATTTCTTAGAAAAGCCAAATTGATGTATAAAGTATCCAGAAAATCCATTCCTGTCTATCTAAGCAATATCTTACACCAAAAAGATGCTGATGGTACTCCAAATTTAAGGTCTATAAGAAGAAAAAATTACATTATACCAAGGCCAAAGAAGGAATTGTTTAAAAAAAAGTTTTCAATATACTGGTCCATTAGTATGGAACAACATTCCCAGCAACATAAGGCAGGCTTCTAGTACTTCTTCTTTTCATAATCAATGTCTTAAATGAATGAAATCTTTAGAAAATTGAACAGTGCTAGTACCAAAAAAAAAATACTGCCTGCTTGTCTGTAATTTTGCATCATTTTCAAAGCTGAATGTTTTAACGCTGAATGATATTTTATGTATATGTTTATGTTTTTACAGATGCCTGTGCATGTGTTCCAGGCTTGATACTTTGAAATTTAAAATTCCTTAATTATTTAGTGTCGAGCCAGACTCTTCACATCATGTTGTATGTATTGTATATATTGTAGATAACATATAGAAGGCCTCAAGGTAGATTAGTGCTGTAACTAACTGAGTTACCTTCTCTAAATAAAGTCTATATTATTATTATTATTATTATTATTATTATTATTATTATTATTATTATTATTATTATTATTATGTAATAAACATGCTAAATGGGACCAAGATTTGAGTGAGGAATCACCTTAAAGACAAGATAATTTACTTTACTATCAAAATCAGAATTGACCTGCGTTATCCCAAAAGAGCATTTAACATGTAAATTGTTGTATAAAAATGAAGCATTATTTTAATTATGATACTAACAAGTTAAGTATTTAGTGATTCTTTTCTTTACATTATGACTTCTTACTTTAAGGACCCAAATGATAAGTTATTATGAACACGTGTAAAGTTACTCTCATAAGCAATACAATATAATATGCCAGGAATGTTTTAATGTGATTAGCCAAAACATATTTTACCAAATTGTATGCCATCTTGTTTACATTATAATATTAAAATTATTAAGTGAAGATATATTTCATTATTTTGGTTAGTTTACAAACATCTAGTACTTGAATTTTTCATTTGGTTCTTTGAACACTGTTGACACTGTTACAACTTAGGTCATAATAAGTGAAACTAATGATTTATATAATATTAAGAAACAATTTATTTCTTTACCATTGAAATAGAAAATTCAAGAGATATTTGAAGTTTTCTGGATTCAGTCCCAAATAATCTTAAATGTTTTATAACAAGTCAAAAAATATTGACTGTTCTGAAAGTCTGGAATGTTCAGTTGAATTCCAATACTCAATAGTCTTCAATATCTTACTGTAACACTGTGATACTGTTCAGAATAGCTTTGAACGAGTTCTCACAAATCCCAAAGTATTGTGTATAAATCCAAACTGGCAATGATTACTTTAGTAATTCTAATGAAAATTTTAAATAAATAATTCCCTGTCAGTTTTATCGTACAGACTGATCTAAAACAGGAATTTTTTATAAAATCCCAATTTAAACACATGTTCACTTGACCTATAGTGTAATAGAATGTGAAGGATTCCAATGGAAAACAGGAAACAAGACTGACTTTCAATCCTTGCACTAGAAACAAGTTGTTCACGTATTACACGTATTACAATCATGGACAAATGTTAGAATGTAAACATTCTCTTTACTACTTACAACATTGGAAAAAATGTAGGCATCAATTAAATATACATAACATCTTTAATCATTGGGTGCACCAGAAAAGGGTATTAGTTAAAAACTTTCCATTCAGGATCATGGCATCATATAACTTTAGTATTCAATTATTGATTGCTAGTGTTATAAATTAATGCTTTTATCTTTCTCTGATTTTGTTTTTATTGCTTATGACTTATTGAGTGAATGCTATATCTTTTATTTCTGTGTGTTTCTTCATCAGAAATCATGTCTTCCATTTCATCAATCCAGCTTCAAACATGCATGAAACATGTGATCATCTGCCTTTTTGCAGTCTACTTTGGTTAAAAAGTCTATCTTTAATTTTTTTCTATTGTAAAATTTGTTACCTAAACAAAAATTACTATTTAAGACAAATGACCCCAGTTGGCAAATTTGACAGTCACAATGTAAAATATGTCTTATGCAATGTCAAAATTCATGATTTTTTGGGTGACACATTGCTTTACGAGTTTCATTTTTTTAGACCATTGGTATTTCATTGTGGGGTGCAGTTAAAGTCTGAAAATTATCTTGGACATCAGACATATCTTTTGGTATGGACAGATACTGAAAATTGGTTTCTATTCTTTGAGAATGTTTGAAGTTGATTCTTGTCAAATAATTGACATAATAGTTCATTTTACAACAATTCTATTCATAAATATGTACATTTCAATATCTGTCTTGATGTGCTCAAGAAATCTAGTATATATAATTTAATCTTAGAAATACATAGATTTCAGAAATGAATCACTTAAGTTATATATGAACCTTATTAATGTTCTGTACTTTTTATATTGCAGAGGATGAAGTTATTCAAGAATTCCTGGAAATGGATAGTTGTATGAGGATTTCTGACAAGGTTTACACATTAAACTCACATGTTCAAATTTAGAAACTGACAATTTACATATTTCTACTTAAACTAGAACCATTGGAAGAATCTTGTACCACTAGTAATATGTAATCTTAATACACTGGATTTTATGGCTCCTGTAATATGGTGCTCAGATCCCTTACTTTTAGGAAAAACCCTCAGCTAAATATACTTATTAGGAAAAATTATTTCAAAAGTATGGTCAAAAGAGATAGAAAATGTCAAGGCTATTTGATGAGGGCATATTTCGCCTCCTTATGACCCAAGAAAAACCACCGCATTAGAAAGGAGAATTATCCTTGGTGGTGGAAATATTTCTTTAAATTTTACATGATGTCTTTTAGATTCTGAATATCAACTCGAGATGAAAAATGTTGTGGTACTTGTGATTGTAATAATCTGATTGAAGAGCACAGAATATGATCAAACTGGAACCAAATTTGTGATATAACAGTATTTAATTAAGATCTCAGACATGTTTACTCCCAGGTATATTTTTGTCAAATTGTTTTCATATTAACTCACTTGTATCAATATAGACCTTGAATTACACAAAATAGCTATGCAAGTGTCATAATCACAAATTCCTTGTTAGAAATAAATTGCAACTGAATGTGACATCCAAATAAATGACATTTTAGAAGGAATTACGTATGATACATGCACTACAATTAGCAGGTTTTTAAATAATTACAGATAGCTGTAGAGGAGATATTGTCAAATTTAATTCCAGCAACTGTATATCAGTTCAAGGCTGTTTGAGTTCAATATACTTGGGACCCACTGAAGACACTTTCAACTGCTTCTTTGGGGACTGCTCCAGTGGCCTAGTGGTTACAGCATCTGCCTCAAGTGTGGGAGGTCACAGGTTCGAACCCTAACCAAGTCATACCAAAGATTTATAAAAATGGTACAAACAGATCCCTCGCTAAGCACTCAGCATTAAGAGGTTAGTGTTAGGACTGGTAGGCCTGGTGTCGGGATAATGTGACTGAATTGAACATCATGCTACATGTCTACTCCATGATGCCCCAGTGCTAAACATCAAAATAAACTGCCACACTGCAGATATCGTAGCGATATGACTGAAAAATTGTTAAAGCTACATTAAAAATCCAAATCACACCCACACATCCTTCTCTGGGTACCAACAAAGTCGGTAGGAATATTTAGAAAACTTATATATATATATATGTAAATATAAGTTTATAATGACAATATATGGTATAGTTCCATACAGTGTACTAAGCAGAAATAGTTCTTACTTACATAACTTTTGGCTTGAATATCAATTGAGATTACTCATGTTTGAGAAGATGACCTGTTTTGGGAAAAATTGTCAATAAAATACACAGGATTGATTACATAAAATTCAATAGTAATATTTTTGTTTGTTTAATTTTAAATTGGGGGAGCTTTTCTATCATCACTGTAAATTGCTACCTTGCTGGAAAGGAATTAAACTTAAACATAAAAAAAAAAACAATTACTACCACCATAAACATATGGATAATTAAATTTGAAAATATTGTGGCAGTGTGATACATTTTTAATTTGACCCTCCCAGTTGTATACCAAAGTTTGTTTTTTACTCAGTATGACCCCAAGTTTTGACACCAAGGAGATTTTTGACTCTCAGTTTTGCACCCATAGGGGTTACACTGATTTATAGTCTTAATAGTTGTCAGCAAATAAAATGAGTCTCCTGACAATCCTAAACTCAACTTATAAATACATTAAAAAGAAGTATTTTACCCTCATTATCATGATTACTATAATTATTTCTGATATATTTGTTACTTGAAAAAGAACTATGTCAAAATATATAATGAATGACCCTTTAGTTTTAACATATACCAAACCTAAGCAGCTGAAGTATCATGAGAAAGAAAGTCTTTTTCTCATTTATTGATCACGATTTTGCAGCAGTCAAGACCCAAAATTCAGCAGATGCATTTTGAGCTTTATTATATATAAATTTCTATACAGTTAGTATTTTATAGACCTATTTATGTCTTAAAATTCAATAGTAATGTTTGCCATATCTGATGACAGTTTGAAATATATTACAATTTTAATTTAACTTCTTTCAGTATCTTATGGCAATGGTTTTTGCATACTTCAAACGAGCTGGATACAAAATTCGAGAGTATTCCAGGACAAATTTTTTTGTTGCACTGTAAGTATTCATAAAAATAGAGGAAAAAATGAATGTTTCAACAGTTGTACATTATAAATCATAATTTATTGTATAATGCATTAAAAAAAATAATGTTGATGAAATATTAAGTGTATAAAAACAGATGCCTAGATGCCATTGGCTTGGAACCTTGCAACAATTACATCTTCATATACAGTATTTGCCAACCTACAAATCAATGTGGATTATAAGGTGAATTCACAGATTTTGCAAGTTTTCTATCCTTCATCCATAGATAAGTTGATGCTGAATATAAGATATGGCGAGATCAATACCATGACTTTGTCTTTTTTCACTAAGAACTAATGGTTTCATAAATTTTAATGGTATCACCAATACTAACAAGCTTTTTCCAGTTTTGTTTTGAAGAGAGAGAGAGAGAGAGATATTTCAGCCCTTTATCATGCTATTTGTATATTACTGCCCTTGTTTAGATGAAGCCATTGTCAGAAAGACAAAACAGTAGCAGATTAGTAAATGGAAACTATCAAAGAGTACATTCTATACTATTTCAGTTTCAAAAAGATTAATAATTTATTTTTCAATATTCACATTATTTTTATATCCATATAAGATTGAATTTAGGTTGAAACCAAAGAGTGACCATTTAGCTTGCTGTGTTATTTTCCTTACAAGTACAACAAATTCTCCATTCCCAGTAAAGAAGATTACCCTTTATCAGTAGTCTTGTACATTTCCTGTGGTCAGATAGCATTTGGTTCAGCTAGAACAAAAGGAAAGACAGGTTGAGAAACTTTCAGTGTAAGCACCTAGCATTAAATGGCGCATTATTTACAATAATCTATGGGTGGAATTCCCTATTGATAGTGTCAGTGTCTAATTTGATCTGGTCTGATGCATCATGCCCTCAAACAGGAGTTACCTGGATCGGCCCCACCAAAGTTGTAGCATATTTGATTAGCATGTCAATAACACTATAAAGCCATATGGTTCTTGGGACAATGGATATAATAATTAAAACTAGAAGGAATTATTTATTCAGAGGTATTAATTGATAATGGAATATAGTAATGCCCTTATACTTGAGCAAGATCACGATCATCTCGCAACTGAACAATACAGATTACAATCATCCCAAAACCTGTAACTCTCTTTCATGTTGGGGCATATTTTATTTTGATCATGAGAAGCCGGAATACAAATATGATGGAATGTTTATGTCCTTGTCATGGTTATTCCTTTTCTAACTTGTCTATTCTTGAATCCATATATGCAATCAAATTTGATCAACACATATTATAATTGCATGCTGCTTTAGTGCAATCACATCTGATTCACAGGATTTTAATATTGATGATTATAATCATAATTATGTAAATATTTTAAAAACATTTTCAGTGTTGTGCCCTTCATTTTTATTCCCGTGATCTTCTCCCCAAAATGATAATTATTATTTACACATTTTTCATACTTTGCAATTCTACCTTGACAGTATGTATATCAGTAAAACTAGAAATTCTGAGTCTTAAATAGAGCATGTGTGCTATTTGGTCTTGACAATTCTGTTAGTGGTACTGGCTCTACTGCCTTTAGTGTATGACGGGCATTCACCCTCAACAGTTCTGTCATTGATATGTACTGGCTCATAGATACCATATGTTTTTCCATCAGCTTACTGCAAGTAACCTCATGCAGAAGAGGATGAGACCCAAGAAATGCCAAAGATATATAAATATATATTATTTAAAAATTGTATAATAGTTTATTAGTTAAACATTTTTCTATAGACTACTTCTCTATTATTTCTTCTTAGGCTTTTAGATATCATTCATACAGTCACCTGTCTGTATGTCCATCTAGCTGTACATGTATATGGTGGTGGGGGGGACATGCATATGTCATAATAACTGGCATATGCATGACGGTTGGAAATTTAGAGTGATGTTTTTTAAACATAAAGTGTGCCAAGGATAAAGTAAAGGAAAACAAGGCTCTTGAAAAGTACCTGGATGAGAAACTTAAAGAGCTTAAACATTCTGTATAAAGAAAATGTATGGTTCCTAGGACAGGATATTGTATATAGTTTAGAGTGTGTTGTGTAGTAACTGTGTATAAAATTGCAGGCCTAAATATGACACTGGATAATTGTAATCACAATATTATAGTTTAAAAATGTTCTTCTCTGAATTCATTATAATTCCATTTTTTTTTCTGCCCAAAATATTATCGATGAGCATTTTTATTTGCAGCAAATAATAATTTGAGTAAATTATTCCACTCAAATGAAATAATGAATTCAATAATAAAACTGATTCTGCTAAAAATGTTAGTTACTGCACGAATGAGCAATTTTTCAAGTAAACAACATCATTGTGAAAACCTACGACACAAATGTACAACCATGACGAGGATTAAAAGTATATTTCTATACTGCGGTACAAACTTTTTCATGGTACCCAGCTCTAATACATTGTATTCTTTTAGGTTATTGTATGAATGCACAGTCTAACATAAATTTTGTCAGTTTTTTTAAATCTTGCTTTCACTAATTCACAGATGACTGCCTTATGAATAATATTGAATTGATCAGGGTTGTTGATTGATAATCAGCTGCTGAGTTCTAAGAACAGAGATGGATAACACCCACTAAGTAAGATCTTCTATAAACTGTCAGTGCTTGTTCCAGTATGAATCCAAGATTTTTCTCTGTAGTATCTTGTGCTGAGAATGCAATGTATGTTTCCCATCCTGACTGACTTTTCAATTGCAGATACAGAGTCCGCTAAAGTAAGGTGCTCATAACTTTTCAGTCTGTTTTTACAAAGTCTTTAAATGATTAAATATTTTTTATCATTCTTTCTAAATTTATTTGTTTGGGATAAAAAATGTGATAAGTTTAAGATCTTTTTAACATTGATATACCTTAATGCCTTTTTACAGTTACCTTGCTAATGATATGGAAGAAGATGAGGAGGAGCTAAAGTATGAGATATTTCCATGGGCGCTGGGTCAAAAATGGAAAGATAGATTCCCCAAGTTTCTGTTGAAGAGAGACAAGTTATGGACTAGGATTGATTACAGGGCAGTTGTCAGTCGGCGATGTTGTGAAGAGGTAACTATAGACAGAATCCTCGTGTTCTTCATGCATGCAGGTGTTTTATATTCATCATGTTTGTGATTAATTTGCTAATCATGAACTTTGTGTCTCTGTGTTTATGATATGTTTTTGTACAGATGTATGCCACTTATACATTTCACCTTTGTAAGGGCTTGAGTCTAAACAGTGGCAAACATGGGTATGTGAGAAAGTTAACAACAGTTTCCCAAGGGTCAGTACTCATTCCCATGTTTTCTACTAAATATACTTGTCACTATGTATAACCAGTCATGTGCTGCAAAATGATGTTAAACCCACACAAATATACAAACACACACAAGTGTATGACCTTGTCCTTGTTCGTTATTGAAGTAGGTTTCAAAAATTTTACCAGTACAAATGCTAATCAACGAATTTCATCAATGCCTGGTTTATCACTTGCATAGAGTGGAGAAAATTTATTTTGTAAACAATACTTTAGAGTAAGGAAATTCTGACCTTTACAGAAGCTGCGTTCATAATGACCATTATCACCATGACAGTATAGTTTGTCCCACACAGCACTGCGACTTTGATCTTTTCTGTAACTTGGACAATTATACAGTTAACATTATCCAGTTAAATATAGATAAAAATACCTACTTTGTTTTTCATAATATTGTAGAGGTTTCCTGTTATTTAGGTTGGGGTAGGGTGCTCTCAATATTGTATTAAATTATTACAGTAAACCCACCTTGGCTTTTTTTGTCAGAAATTAAGTAGGGATATGCAAAACAAAAATGTGTGTGTGTGTGTGTGTTTGTTTCAATAATTATTGTTTAAATGCTACATGTCCTTAAGTTGAGCAAAATTTTGGTCTGCCTGAGACAATAAACATTATCATCATGCTGAGGCTACCAAGGAGATGTCAACAAGTTAATTTTGTTTCTATTAACTTCATTGCAACCAGATATTTAGTTTTCAAATGAATTACACTATTGAAATTCTGAAATAGTTGGTGGTGATTGATGTCCAGATGTATTATGAAAATTTACTGGCTGCCAGCTTCTTTATGAAACCTCGGTTGGAGTAACAATAACAAGATTTTAAAATGTCAACTGTAGCAGCTATCAGCTATCAATGTCATTGTTGTAGTGAAAATCATCTGCATTGCTTTCTTGGATCCAAACACCCTGGTCAGTTACATGTGAAATTCTTAGATGATGCACCGTTTCATTGTGTAATGTGTCCTATTGACTCAAGATGTTGAAACACCCAAATCACCCATTCAGCAGGAGTAGCAATACAGTGGGACCCCGCTATAACACGGTAGTTGGGAGCCATAGAATCCGACCGGGCTATGAACCGAACTGTGTTATAAGCAACCATGTACAATACCAACACATTTTTGGATTGAATGGGGGGGGGGGGTTTACATAAAGACGGGTGCGAAAATGCATGGCACAATTACCATTTTTTATCAATATATATTAAATGAGAAAAACATTTCCTGTGGTAACAGAAATTGCAGATATAATATATTACTTTATTCAGAGAACCATGCATTGGTACATACACGTGTCTAATTTATGTATACATGTATAATCTATTGCATGAAAAGAGTATCAACACCATGTACTCACCAGCGAATCTTGTAACATACATTGAATCCATAATACAAATATTTCCATCGAAAATATCCACACACGGATGTAAAATATTCGATAATTTTGTCAGATCATTATGTGACTGAATTCAATGAAAAGAAAAAAACAAAAATTACGTAACGGGTGTACGTAATGATTGATGAAATAGTACATGTCCATAGATTAAATAATGGAAGCTAAAGTGTATTCTTATAATAACTACATGTACATCTCAGGATCTTTCTGTCTCTGAATTCAGTCCTTGTAAATTTCAGGACATTTTCCCACCCAAGCTGCTAGTCAAAGTCCTTTGAACTTGCCGCCCAGTTATTGCATCATGTTCTTTTGATGTACAGCAGGCAGAACTGGCTTTATTTTTTTAACCACTGAATTATGTCACTGTTTAGCTCGGCAGTTCACTTTGATGATAAACAATGTACTTAAATTAATTGATTTATACATTCTGGTGAGAATCTTTAATCAACTGCCGCATTGGCTGTTGCTTAGTTGTGTATGAAATTAAGAGAACATATATCGGAGATTATTTGAGCAACGATTGTATTCGGAATGCATTCAAGACATACACAAAGTAGACACGATGGCTTCATTACTCAGGAATCAGTAATTATAATATTGACACTTATGAGCTGTAATTTTTCAACAATAAACAAAGATCAAAGTTCTCAGTAGGCCCAGCAATTGGTTCGTATTTCCGACGTTTATTTTGGCACAAAACTAGAAGAAATTTGATAATACATTTTCTACATATTTTAGACGAATATGAGAATGATAATTAAACTCTTAATTTTTTTTTTATCGTACTTAAAAAAATACCTGTAATAAATTACCCGAAATTTCGGGAGCCATGCCACGACTGGGTTATATCCGAATTCGGGTTATAGCGGGGCGGGTTATAGCGGGGTCCCACTGTACCTAGATTTTCATCCTGAGTAACATAATATTCAATTGGCCATCTAGAACTGAAGATGAAACTGTGCCAAGTTTCCCTCAAGTAGTATAGGACTGGTAACACTATCCAACAGCTCCTAATGGACAAAGACAATTGCATAAACCTTGTCTGATCATTGATCATTGGAACAAATAAGTAATTAAAATAATACAACTCCAGAATTTCATAAGCAGAAAACATAAGAGGCAGAAAGTACAGTGTGACCCCACTATAACACAGTAGTTTGGGTCCATAGAACCGGACCGTGTTATAAGCAACCAAGTCAGTAAGCTGATGAAATGATGCATTTACATATAATATGGCTGGGGAGGAGGGGAGTAGTATTAAAGCTGGTACCAAAATATGTGCTTTTGATTAACCGTTTTTATCCTAAATACAACTGTGGTTATAATGCCTCATTCTGTCCTGAATACACCTGTGGTTGTAGTATCTCATTTTATCCTGAATATAACTGTGGTCGTACTCTACTATGTGTGTGTGTGTGGTGTCTCTAGAAACACGTGTTCTACATCACAAATATTTGTGTACTTCTTCACCAACACAGGAAATGGTTAAAACACACATGCACAGTGAAATATTTAGAAAAACATGGTTGGAAAAGAAATGGTTGGCTTGAAAATCGATAAATAAAATGATGGACAACTGTGATGTAAACATGGATGTTGGCAGCGAAGGTAGTGACAGTGAACTTAACAATTGGGATTATTATGATGATAATATTGACTTCATAGATGGGTTAGATTTGAATCTAGTTGATCAAAGAGATGAGGGATGGCTTCATGCTCTTTTTGACACTGATTCTGAGAATGAAGCTGACTTTGAAGGCTTTCAGAAGGAATGGGTCTGGGATGATTTTTCACCTTGATTGCAGCCATGATTTACATTGATAGAATAATCTTAGTACTGACATAGTGATGATGTAGACTTCAAAATTTGGACAAAATTTTTTCTGATTAATTACCTTTATCTTACTGAAAGATTTCAAAGATTAATTTGTAATAAGTGTTTGTGAGAAACTGCACACTGAAGTACATGTTCTAGAGTGTGAAGAGGGCAGAATAAGTAGATTATACCATAACAGTGCTATGTTGAGGTGGTTCCCGGTAGTCTATATGAACAATCAATTTTTTTATCTAACAGTATATAAAGTCCAGTGCATTTTATATCAAGTTTGTGGCTTCCTTTCCTGGTGCCTCTGAAATTTTCACTCCAAACCTAAGTTGTTTATACAAGTTAAAACAGTGAACAATATCGGTTGGGGGGGGGGGCAGATTGTATATTTTGTTGCAACATTGGTGAAGCCCAGTGTGATTCCTGAATAAACTTTTTACATATTATTTTAAGAAGAAAACTTTTTTAGTGTACAAGAAAAAACATGTATATGAAATTGCAGGAATTATGATATGATTATCTTAAATTAGAACTCTCTCTTCCACATAAATGATAAATACACTTTTTACACATTACGTTTCTTACTTTTAAGAAAAACATTTTTGTTTATGAGCAAAGTACATCTATATGAAATTTCAGGAGCCACACCACAACCATGAAATGTCTGAATTCATGTTATAACAAATTGTGCTACAGTGTGTCACACTGTACTGATGATCATAAGCTTTTAAATTATAGTTATTGTAATATTTTTAATTCAGCATTAAATTTGATTTATAGAACTAGTGTTTTTTTAAAATCAGTTATATTCAGTCAGCAATGTACTTCATTGAAACAACTGGTACCTTTCAAGTAGAGCTATGTTGATTCTGTCAAGTTTCAGTAGTCAATTTAGTTACCACTGACAACAAGGTTTTGTTATTTGCAGAACATTTCTTCTGTGTAGCAAAAGCTCATTGCTTACACAAATATTTATTTAGATTGTTTTGCTGTGGTTTCCAAGAAAAGGCAGGGATTTATGACTCTATACATGTATTTGTAATATCATGCAACTCTGCTTCAAACATCAAAATAGAGTGAGTGTTATGTATATATGATTTATTTTAATTGTTTGTCTGATGTTTTAATTTTTTGTTTTATTCCATTACATGTTATTATAATGTAATATTGTTTATTGGACTTGGTTTTTTTTTTCTTTTTAGAATAAAAGCTAAGTTCTGTTTGACTTGACTTTTTAAAATTTTCATTGGTAAACACCTAATAATAGAAACACTATCTAGTTTGTGACCTTCATTCAGAACCAGTGACAGTTTTAGTAAACAACTTTTTTATTATTTCTTTTTATTCTTTCACAAAGCAAAAATTATTAAGTTAAGTCAAAACCATACCTGGATGATACGATAATTATCATATAACAAACTTCCATTTCTGGAAGGTTAACACACATGTGGGAATCTGTTTTTCATCTTAGTAAGACTTATTACTAATGTATTCAGAAAAATTGTCAGTCATGCCTTAACACATGAGATATTAAGTTGTTTAATTTGGGCCAATTATGTTTTTTTTTCTTCCAATTTATTTTAAAATTCAAGTGATTCTTTTTCCAGGATATACTAGTGCTCTAAATTAATTCTTAGACAAGGACATTTATCAAAATTTATACACAATTCAAAATTGGAATATCATTTTCTGTGGTTCTACAAGAGACTGTTGACACTGCAGTACTTAGCTGACTATTACATGTAATAGCATCATCATCTTCCATTTTCGATTTCACCAGGATTTGAACTCAGTTTCAATGAGGTCTTTTTCTTGCTAAGACTTCTGTTTAATTTTTTGATTATTTTTTTTTTTATTTGATTTTTAAAACTGTATATTCTCTTTTTTCCCTCATTTTTAATTGATATTCTAGGGAAATAAATTATTGGTTACATTTTACAAAGCTTGTTATTTTCACTCTTTTCATGTCATTTTTTGTAAGAGCCATACTCATAACAGAGAGGGTAATCTAAAGATGTTACAGTAGTTTGATCATCCATAGCAGAGCTTGATATTAGCATTGGATGGTGTGGGTCATAATTTGACAACTACATGTATTTAAATAGCCTCTCTAAAACTGACATAACTATTAGGGATGCAATGATACACCTGTGCCATGTAGCAGTATGATTCATGATACACAGCCCATTTTATGATACACATATAAAAGTTATGGTCTTTCCATCTTTAGAAGAACTGTCAGTGGTAGGTGGTGCACTTTTATGTGGTTTACTGGTTGTATTTCCAGTATTCAGATTATAGACAGACATATACATAGCATCTATTCATATGCAATTCTCATCCATAACAAGATGACAATTTCAAACAGACTACTTATTTAGTTGTTGGTGATTTTATTATTCAACTTTCAAGGCCATTGAAGGCTGTTCAGTTTGATCAGATGCAGGAATAGTTTTTGCCATAAGACTGATATTTTTATTAAATAAATATCACATCTTAATTTCACATTTTTTAAATTCTTAATTATGCTGTTTATCATAATTGGGATAGGAATGTATGGTTTAGTAGCACATGATCCTGCAGGGCTAAAAATTGTTTGAAAAAAGAAATGAAAGTTGCATTCTGCCTTTAAATTATTGGTATGATAATTTGGATTGGTATTTTGCTTTTGGTCCATTTGTTGAAAGGGTGATTAACTAGCATGCCATATATTTTTGTCCATCCAGCAAGTACATTGGACTCGAATTTAACTCCATTTTCAGGCTCAAAAGCACCCACTGGTACCTCCTTTAACACTTTGCCAGCTCGAGTAATCTGATACATCATAACTTTAAATTATATTTTCTTCATCACTATTATCAGCGGTTATTTGCAAAATGAAATTGTTATCTGAAGTAGAACAACACTGGGAATCAACCATATGGGGTTTTCTAGGTGACCTTTATTTTAAACATGTATTTGTAAAACTTAAGTGATGCCAGGTTCAACCCACAACATAATGTTTGATCAATGGCACAATATAGCAATCAAATTAAGTTTAAAAAACATTCATGTCAAGATGAAGATCCCAGATGCATAAATAGCTGTCTGTCCAAAAACAGATGTTGTGACAAGCGCTACATTTACTGACACAAATAATGTGGTGAAAAGTATTTTAAGGGTGAACAGTTAAGTAAAAATTGTGTACTGTTTCAAATACATTTTCATCTGCACAACTTTCAATTCATTTGTGATATGTCTTATACATTGAAAAAGCTGTTGAGATAAAAGAATTAACATGGCATTGGCCAGAAGAGGGGGGGGGGTCAATATATATGAATGTCATTTTGTGTTAATTTTGTACACAGTGAGTTAGTGTTATCAAGACTTTTTTTGTTTTTACTAACAAAAATGCCTGCAGTAGCTGTTATAGGTGAAATTTCAATTTAAAGAACAAAAAGGCAAACAACTAAAAATTATTGATGACTGCTGAAGCAGTGTATCCCCTAGGGGTCCAAGACTGAAAGTCAGTAGTCTCCTTGGTGTCAAAACTGAGGGTGAGACTGAGTAAAAAACAAATGTTGTATCAAAACTGGGGGTCAAATAAACAATTTGGGCATCTCTGAAGCGCAAATGAGGGTAAAGTGAAACACTGCTGAAGATTAAAATGATTGCATAGTATAGATATTGTTTTGTATTGATTTTTTTACTTCTTGCTTATTGGTACAGTAAAAGTATTGATGCATTGCTATATTGCTGAATTGTTTCACCCTTGATAACTTTATACATATTTAGTTAGGATCACAGAAACAATAGAATTTTTGTTACTAGATTAGGCTTGGAAGCAATGATGTTGGAAGTGTTGCCCTGGGTTGTAACAAAGCAAATAATCAGAATTCCCACCCTAAAACATTTTGCTGTAATTCTTGATGGGCATGTAAAGGCAGATGCATATGTAACTGATATTGGCTCCTGGCTCATTCCTTTCCCTCAAGAAATTGGCCAAGAGAATCCAGAACATTTATTCCTGATGATCATGTTTTTCACAGCATGCATTTATAATCTTGGAAAAAATATAACCAAGTTAAAAACATTACCTAAATGTATATGGCAGATAGAGAAAATATTTGGTAAATTTCATTTTGTGCAACAATTTAAACTTTGAATGATTAGTGGAGAAGACTCAAATAAGAAAGGTATTAACTGCGGACTCATGTTTGTTCAGATAATGGCTATAGAACCAGGAAATCCAGCCTGGAAGAGGTACAGATCTGAGTTCCATGCTGGAGCTTTAAGAGGTTACATGAAGGACCCTGAAGATGATGGCTACCCACGTGGGCCTAATGCTACCCCCAGGAAATGCCCAATATGTGACCATGACAGCCAGTATGACTCCGCTAGCCCTGAAAGTGACTCTTGGTATATCTCCTCTGCAGATGAGTCCTCGCAGCAAGGTGGAGAGGACACATTAACAGACAAAAACCCAGAACAGTCAAGTTTTGACATGAAAGGTAATTTTAATAAATTTGCTCTGTTCTTATGAACAGTGCACTTTTCCTTTTTAAATATTTTACTGTTTAAAGCTTCAAATTCTTTGATTAATTCTTTCCACAACTTCAGACAAATCTTGATAGGGATGAACTGTGTCTGACATGGAAAGATAAACATTTACTATCAAATTGTCATGCTTATGCGAGATAAAAGATCAACGTACATGTCGACAGAAGCCCTTGGTCCCAGCTTTTTAACAAATCCTTTGTTTTCTAATCATTTATATCGACAAGCTGCCAGTTCCAACCCATACTTTGTTCAACAATTAGTTGATCTTGCCGCCAGGCTTTAATGTCGTGGTCGGATAAAAAAACAACATAGCGGCACATTTTCTCACCACTCTGCAGCTAGTTAAGTCTTTGATCTTGCCGCCTAGCTTGTGGGTCATGTTCGTCAGATGTACTCTTACAATGACAACATGTACATCTGTGGGTCTTTCAGCCACTGAATTTTTTGATTGTAAATATCAAGACAGCTAAAAGGATCAATTGATCAACACAATTTCCCAATCAACAGGTGGTTGAAGCAGGACTAGCAAGCCCTTAAATTTGCCATCCAGGAAATTGATGCATACAGAGGACTCCTGTATACATGATTTTCTGAATCCCAGATATAAAAATTGCGTGAAAATACGGATTACGCATTTCCAAGACCGTTGAAAGTGATCAATGATTAAAACAAGTTTTTCTTTTTGCTGTGAAAGTTTTGTTTTTAACTTTATTTACATTTACGATGGTTACCAACAGCAGTGCAAAACGCAAATTAAATTTACAGTCTCTGGAAACTAAAGATCTGGGTGTTAAGGAAGTTAAAAGATGAACATCTCGCAAAGAGGTCTGTGAAATTTTTTCACTTAAAAATAACACCCGTTCAGGAAGGATGAAAGCTGCTGAGTCTATAAAGAAAGACTACGCTGAAGGTAACTGGGCTCCCCAAAGGAAGAAGGAAAAGACTGCTACATTTGAAGACATGGAGGAAGCATCAAAATGGTTCAGTGAAGCATTTGCAAAAAAACTTGGTGTGGAGAACGTCGCTAAAACAAGTGGCTGGTTTAGTCGCTTTAATGTTTGACATAACATAAGATACAAAAGTATTTGTGGAGAATACATGTACTGTTGACAGTTTTTCACTTCATGTGAATAGCCCCATCCCCTTGGTAGTCTCAGTAAGATGGGAACAGATTGACCAAAATCTAGGCCAATTTAAGTACATGTACATGAAGCATGTAAATAACAACTATCCAACCATATGCTAATACCGACGTTGAATATCGTAATATTTTTTTGTATCAACATGGGATCGATGCAGTATTTTAATTTGGATTTTACTACACTAAGGTAACCAAAATGTAATTTGTCAATATGCAAATGTATTTCACACTGATTCTGTCTTCATGTACTCAAAATTTCCATTGTTTTCTCAGTGTAAATGCTATTCACTGACAACAGATCACCATTTGCTGACGAATTTTAACTTTTATCTTTTTTTAGCACCCCCACCCCCCACTTATCTCAACATCTGCCTATGTTGACAATATTTCCTCGGGCCCGAGGATGTTGACATAAATGGGTAGGACTGTAATAACCTATCATGGACTGAACATATCAAACATATCAGTAAAACTAAGTCAGTTCAGGTTTATGGCTTCTTAGTAGGTCTAGGATAAGACATTCTCTCCCTGATAGGCACAGAAAACTATTTTATAACAGTTACATACAACCCTATTTAGACTACTGTAATACAATAAAGGGTAATTCAAATGATAAAAACAGCAAAGCTGGCACATCTTCAAAAAAGAGCATTTGGGCTATAATCAATCAAGAAAGCAGGGAAAATTTAGCTGGTGAGTTAAAAAAATATTACCTATTAAAGACCGAATTCTTTTGAGAATAGACAAAATTAATTTACAGGATATTCAATAATAGTGTTCCTGAATATCTACAATCACTATTTCAGTTTAGGCTACCTGGCAATACTCCCCACCTGCAATCCATGCCAACCAAACAGTATAAAATTCCCATACCATGCAAGGAATTATTTAAGTTTTCAATGCTCTAGAACTTTGCTCTAGAATAGTATTCCAGTTGAGATTAGAAAAGCCCACTCTATTTTCTTCTAAACCCAATATATCCAGTGGCTTCAGAGATGCAGCCAAACTAAATAAATTCCTATGTATGAGGGCCTCAAGGTAAATTAGTTCTTAGCTAATTGTGGTATCTTATTCAAATAAAGTAATTATTATTCTTAGTAGTATTAAATGTTAGATAACCTTACTTAAAAATAATAAAAAATCAAAAATTGAATACAGTAGTTTATTGTTTTATTAATACACCAATATATAGTGTACTAATTTTGTGAGGATTTGGAAGATCATTTATTATTTAGTTGAACCTTGAGAAGAATTTCAAAACGGCATTCTGTATTGATAATGTATACTCTAGTTGTTATTATTCAAAAGCCGGTATGTATTAACTGCATTATTGAATATTGATGATAAGAATATATGGAAGGTGCAACAACAAGGATACTTCACTCTTTTTGTATATTTGCCATGAAGCAGGGTGTATGATGTTATGATGCAGTCAGTCTGTGTCTATCTGTCCATTCCCTTTTTTTGTTTTGAAACAAAAACTTCAGTTCTCAACCGTATAAGATGTCCCAACATTGTAAGCAATTTTCATTTGGTTCAGATAAGAAACTTGTTGATATTGGGCTCAACACATTGATATTTATATCATCTACTATGATCAAACGTTGTGGGTGATTGCTTTTTGAGACAGGAAATACCACCTATTGATTATCAGATCAAAAGTCACTGTCACATGGACTGAAAAAACGAAAAACAATTTCCCTATAACTGCTTAAAGGAGACCAGAAATCAATGGAAATATAGAATAATAATAACAACACTATAGAAGAAAACCTTATTCTGAAGTATTATATGCGACCACAATCCTAGTATTTAAATATTGGCATATGTTCAAAGAGCTGAATTTTCATGACCTCGTATTCAAAATTTCTGCACCTATTTGGTTACTCTCGTGATGTGACGTCATAGTAGCGACTCTCCAACATCCCGACTGGTGATTTTGTATTGCTTACGGGTGTAAATAGCACATTAAAAAAAGGCTGTGAAAAACTTTTTTTTTCGTTTCCAAAAGATAAATGCATAAAGAAAGTATGGATACTTTATTACAAGTGAGTCAATTTCAAGGCAACATCATACAGCACTTGTGCTCATTACATTTCTCAAAGGAATGTTACCAAGGGATCATGAAAAATGGAAGCTCTAGGATATGCAAATGCTATGCCTTGACTAAAAGTTGAAACTGTTCCATACATACCATTGTATATTTTAAATCCTGGTAAAAAGTGTCAAACGTACAAGTTACGAAAATAGGCAGAAGGCCGAGTTAAGTGCTAATAAAAATATGACAGCCCGACACCTGATTGTGCTGATGAAATGAGTAAATGTTTTTTTTTTCAAGATCACAATCTAAATCAAGTCACCACTGTCTTATGTAAAATTGAGATCTGACTTTAATCGATTGGAAGCTTTGATAAAAAAATAAAATAAGATTCTTAACCTTTGACACGGTTGTGTTTCAAGAAAAACAATTTTAAGTAATCTATAAAAAATTAATTTAAAAAAAAACCAACCTGTCAGTATATGCCGGTTACACGTAAAATGTATAAACGGTAATCTGTAATGATTAGAATTGATATTAAACTGGCCCTTGGGCAGTTTAAATAGCAGCAATTAAAAGAAAAGAGGTCAGATATAAAATCAAAGTTTCACATTAACTGGCCCATGTCCCATGACAGCAGAAATTGGGTTGAGGCGACTACTGACCCAGCCCATTTGCCCCAATGTGCAGCACACATGGGACATGCCATTTGTCCCTGTGATACGCCTTATTATCCCCCAGGACAGGACCCTTTTTTCATATTCTGGTCTGCATATAGTTAGAGGTTATAATTAAGTACACAAACATAATGGCAGTTTCACACATTAACAATTATTTCTTATCATTGCACTTATCTTGTGAAAAGGACTGGCCCTCTGACATAATTCAAAGAAAGAATGTGCTACAGAGTGTGTATGTAAGCACCATAAATTGATTGGCAAATAAACGATGCCCAATTTTGTGGTAACTTCAAAGCTAAAGACTTCAATTTAAGAGTTCAAATCTGCAGTCAAACGTTACTGTACATATATGTGGCCATTGTTTTCCCACATTGTATATAGCACCCAATTTCCTTTAGTTTAAGTGTTAAGACATGTAAAACTATTTACTGAATAAAATATTTATTTTGAATTAGATTTTTAGGGGCACATGTACTGCGTCATATATTTTGTTTTATTCCTTCTTTTAAGTTAATCATGGTAATGAAACTTTACATATATGGTAGAGGAATGTCAGGAGTTAACTGGCTGAGTTTCTTTGGTGGAAATGGAGATTTTATTTGCAGAGAAAATTATGTAACTTTTATTGTGATCATTCATGGGTTTTAAACTAATTGATGACAATTTTTTTTACAAGAAGTACTTCTGTAGTAGTTAAAAAATCTGAAATTTACATGAATAATGTTTAAATTTAATCTATTTACTGAAGACAAAATATATCGTGTGATATTAATTATTTCTTCACTACAATATTCACAAGTGATAAAATAGAATATGGCATCTGTGGACTGCACACTTGATATATATTTATGTATGGGTTTTTTTCTTCTGAGAAATGAAAATTGACAGACATTGAAATAATCGGGAGTTGTCTGTGAAAAATCAAGAGATATTACGAGATAGAGAGGAAATATCTCCAAAAGCGGGATTTTTTTTTTTCTTTCTTCTCTTGGCTCGAGAGTTAATAGATATGAAATGATCAGGTTTGTGGAATTTCAGTCAGGGCTAGTGTGTTTATGTAACTCATCAGCCCGGGGCCTGTGCTTAAAACATTTCTTTCAGTACTGACCAGTACAGTACATAATCTATTTTAACGAGACATGTATATACTATCAGATTTGTCCATACGCTAACTGTAGAATGCATGTAAAATACACTGTAAATTAATCATAAAAAGGAAGCTTCTTAATGTTTAAATTAATTACTTATAATTTCTGCTTTGTCGATTTATTTCTGGGGTGTGTTTTTTTGTGTGTGTGTGAAAAATTACTTCCGATGAAAACCGGTCTCAATGACCTTTTACACCTGCCCGGGCCGTAATGGATATTGTTTCGGTCCCCGATCAAGTCTCTTTGCCCATAAATCAGTATTATCTCTCATGGATGTATATTTTACAAAATATCAGTCCTTAAGTGTGTGTGTGTGTGTGTGTGTGTGTGTGTGTGTTTATGTGTGTGTGTGTGTGTTACGGTTAGATAATGAATATGTTATTTACATATAATATGATTGAACCTCATCTTTCTTAAATGAATTTACAGTGGGGCCTTGACTTACGAGTTTAATTTGTTCCGTGACGGAGCTCGTAACTCAAATTACTCGTATGTCAAATCCATTTTCCCAATTGAAATGAACTGAAATGGAATTATTCCGTTCTGGACCTCCAAAACCACCACAATATTGATAATTCTGAAGCATATCCTGATGTTATTGTGGTCCTTCCAGAACTCTCTAAGGTTGAGGTTTGTGCTCTCCGTCACCGCAAATCCGCGTCGGAACAGGTGTTTGGTAAAGAGCTTCTTGAAATTAGAAATCACCTGCTGGTCCATGGGCTGCAGGATAGAGGTGATGTTGGGTGGAAGGTAGAGAACCTGTAGCAAATCAGCGTAAATAGCTCGTGCCTTCTTGCAGATTATAGCCTCCGTCACGGTATCTCCGGCTAGCTGCTTCTCCGTCAACCCACCATCAGCAGCTTCTCCATATTTTCATGGAGATATGTTTATTAATTATTTTAACGCCCTTGGCTAGCGTGATAGCCTTTATTGACTCCTTCTGCTTCAGTATGGTGCAGATCGTGGAAGTGCTACGCTCGTACTGCTTTGTCAAGTTGACTACACGCACACCTTGGTCATGTTTTTCCATAATTTCTTTCTTTAATTCAATGCATATCATTCTGCTTCTTTGCAAAATAACCGCAAGCACAAATGCGAGCACAACACTAATGTGAGACACGGGATGCTTGGCGGATGTTCATGCATTCACTGTGACGTTCGCTGCGCCAACTAGCTGGCTCGTAACCCGAATTTTAGCTCGCAGCTCAAAGCAAAAAATCGGCCGAGAGATGACTCATATCTCAAAAAACTCGTTAGTTGGGACACTCGTAAGTCAAGGCCCCACTGTATTGCATTGTGGCAAAAAAAATTGTTTGCAATGGACACCATTACTTAATCATTATAAAAATTTTTGCACAGCACACATCTGATCAGTATTTATTTTAAAATTACATTGTTTTTTTTTAAATTCCAAAATATGAGATATGAGCACCTTCTTCCTGCTGTAATATTTTGCTAATATGTCTTAAACACATTGTTAAAACGTACTTCAACATATATAGTTATGAACATATCTCAGAAGCAGATTCAACGTTTGAATGTGCAACCCAAATCTGGTCTCATCCTGTCTGTCTCGCTTGCCATGTTTTGTTTGTATTTGAGAAATGGCTAGTATTGCGTCACAGGACCACGTGATCTGTTGTCTCATGAAAAGTAGGAAAAACTCTGCAATATAATCACTACCCGCCTATGATATTGAATTTATAAACATTACAGTCTAAAATTTTTTTTTAGAGAATTACATACATAAAAGGACATTTTTTATATCTAGTCTCCTTTAAGTTCTGTTCCACTTGTCTTTATCAGTAGATGGCTTTTATTTGAGACAAGATAGACACGTTTTAATTTTTAAGGTCAAAATGTCAGTGGTTAAGGATAGTGGGTCTCCAAGAAGAAATCTTTCCACAAAATAATGTAAGTCCTGTGCCACAAACTTAGATTGGACATTTTGTTGTGTGAATGGTTTTGATTAGAGACTGCAATGGTGCATGTACAGCATATAATGTACTGTTTACAGTACTCATTTCTTCTTGACCTCTCATTTTACTTCTTTTACTTCCTCTTGATCTTCCTCTTTCTCTATCATAGCTGTTCTAGAAGGAAATTCTAAGCATCAGCCGACAACTAATCATTGTTATAATACAAGAAGTAAGCGCAGATGTACAGCAGCATAGCAGAATTAGTGGTTGCCGCACAACAATTCCACAAAGGTAAAAGACATTGGAAAGCAGTATATATCAGTTGGATCCTACATGCAGAATTCTTGAAGATCTTGCACCAGTGTTACATATTGTCTTCATGCAAAAGTACATTCCAAAGAAACATAAAGCAAATATATGATAAATCTTTCTTTCCAAGGAAATGTATGTATTAAGAGTAATAAAAATATAGCTCTGTGGATCTATGTCTATCAAATCAGAATTTACTCAGGCACTAAAAGCATCAAGGCTACTTGCAGCACAAGCTATTTAAGAGCTTGTAAATTAGTAAATTTTGCATGTAGTTTAAGCACGTGCAATGTTTAAAAAAAACATTCTGTTTCCGCTTTAAATACATTACCCAATCATAATACCTTAGAAGAACTACTACTACCTTGTAAATCCAGACCTCAATTTCAAGTTTCAAGATTGAACATAACATGTCATAAATTAACTTTTAACACAAAATTGCAACACAGTCACTGAACAGTGAACTATAGATCACAAAAACCTTTTTTGCTAATAGGATTGTTATGACTATGCTCATTTACTAAGTAACAGAAAGAAGTGAAACC
The DNA here is from genome assembly GCA_029339505.1 of Unio delphinus. Taxonomy (NCBI): domain Eukaryota; kingdom Metazoa; phylum Mollusca; class Bivalvia; order Unionida; family Unionidae; genus Unio; species Unio delphinus. Next base: position 2,703,037 of record JAQISU010000010.1, read on the forward strand.
AACAAGTTTTTTAAAACTTAAACAGTCAGTTTAATTATTACAGTTATAAAAGAAAATTTGTTAGGAACTTACAGTATTATGAAGTGAATCCAAAAATAATCCTGATAAAGTTTATTTAATAATTCACAACATTTGCAGTATATTATAGTCCAAAAATTGAGCACTTTCAATTTTCGCTAAACAGTCCAAACAAAAGTACATAGAATAATGAATATATTCAGTACAACAGAGAAAAGAATTACCAGTAGTGGATTATGTAGTTAAAATTTTTATTTCAATTTAAGTGTGATATTACTATTAGTAAAAGTTTTAGTTGTTGTAGCTTTACAAAAATCTCAGCCACATCACTACATTTCCTGCAGTGTGGCAGTGATGTTGAGCACTGGGGCCTCATGCCACAGACATGTAGTATCATGTACCACCCAGTCACATTATCCTGACACCAGTGCAACCATTCCAAACACAAACCTCTTAATACTGAGCACCAAGCGAGGCAGCTGCAAGTACCATTTTTATGTCTTAAGTTTGATTAAGCGTGGTTTCGAACCTGCAACATTGTGCATCCAAGGTAGACATTTTAACCACTAGGTCACTGGAGTGGTCATAAGTTTTTTTTGGGTAATATTAGCTTCCAAATATCACTCAGTTGTTTTAAAAAATTATTTCCCTTTAAAATCCCTTAATTCTTCTCTTTTTATAGATCAAATGCCCAGTAAAATTCCAAATATTTTTTTACAAACTGTTCACAGGTCTGAAATTAATAATAGTTCAGAGGAACCCTGTAAATGGAGCTTCTCTGTATGAAACAAGAAGAAAAAAAAACAAATTCTACAATAATTTTCACACAGAATATTAAAATGTTAGAATACTGTTACTAGTGCTGATGGAAAATTGATTATTCCTGTATGCTATCTCAGCTTGATAAGAATATTGTTTTGATGTTCTTTGTAATACATGTATTAATTAAAATGAGATATGTGTGTGTATGTACAGTCAGTCTCCAGCTGATAATAGACACTATGCTTAGGTGAATCAGTTATATTATTTATTCCTGTTCTTTTCTATTGCAGGATTAGAGAAAACATTGACAGAGCATGAGTGGCCATCTATCGAAGAATAGAAGCAACATTATATTTAACAGATTTACATAGCATGCTCACTGAACATTAATAGTAACTGGAGATATTTATTTAAAATAAGCTTTTTTACTTGCAAGGTTTGTGGAAGAAATAACAGATTAGGGTTTTCTTTATTTTAAGGGTAGATTGAATTTAAGGTTAATAAGTTATTGAAAACTGCTTACTCATCCCTTTCATGCCAGTTTTTGAGCCCAACTTCAAACAATGTGCAACCAGCAGACAGGATTTATTGATACATACTTATATACCTTTTTTTGTTTTCTTGGGAAGTCTTGAGGAAATAAAAATGAAACTTTTACATCTTTTATTATATTTAGAATTTTATTATAGGTTTCAAAATGGATTCGGTCTCTTTTAAATGTAATCCTTTATCTCCCTAACAAAGTACCTGCATTTCATCATGTTGGATACAGGATTTCCTATTTGCTGCTCTTTTTGCAGCTCAAATTTCAATACCATATTAAAGGAGCCATCTCTTTCCATAACTTTCTCATTTTACCATGATGATCTAAAATGTCTTGAAAATGATTTCTGAAGAGTTGATCTGCTATAATATGATTGGAAAAAGTATGATGAGCAGTAGGGCCTACTCTGAAAGCTTTTCATTAAACTTGCCAGTTGCACATTATAATTGGTAGATCCCATTACAGATGTAAAGTGGAAAAAGATAGTCCTTTTTCTGTTTGTATTCACACTTTTAAACTACATCATGAAGAATCCATCGTTTAATTGAAAAGACGGCAATCAATACACTAATACAGTTGTAACTGGTTGGCTTTTGTTCTAGAATGATATTACACAGCAGCAAACTGAGCCTATCTCATGTGAGGTAATACAGTTGCAATATTGCACAAAAAAATTAACGGTCTAACTCTTCCTTTGTTTTAACTGTAAATTTTCTGAATTTATTTACCGCAGAAATGGATATTTTATCTTGACATAATTTGCATTAAAAAGCATAAAAAATGTACACTTTGAATGTTTTCTTCATAGTTAACTTTTTTAAGTACATAGTGAAATGCGAAGTATTGAAAATTATATTACTGGGTTTGAAAATACAAGTAATGCAAAGTACAAATGCAATATATTGTCTTCAAAGATCACCAATTCTGCCAAAATATAATGGTCTCGCAAGACAGATGGTCTCAGACCAGTATTTTTTCAAGACAGCTTTTCATTGTAACTAATTTTATTTGCACAAAAGTATTTTTGTCAGTAGTTTCTCTTCTGATCTTTTTTCCCCATCAATATTAAAAGGATCTCTCTATGATACATTTTCACATAAAGCAGGGCACATAGTATCTGTACTTCCATCCATTCTTCTGTCTCAGTTTTGTTTCACTCTATAATTTAACATTTTTTGATACTATGGAATGTATTTCCATCCATTCTAATGTCTTGGTTTTGTTTCCACTTAAAGCATGTTTGATATGAGATAAAATTTGGGATGCTGATAACATTATTGAAAGGTGTATTACATACCTCATTGGAGAGGGTGGACCTGTTTTCATTGTCATGGTCAACATTATTTTTTCTCAGTTTCCTTTATTCTCATTATCCTTGAAGCTGTTTGAGATTAAGGGATGATACTTACACAAATTTTCTAACCTGTATGATACTATTTATTTGTATGTGTAACAGTTCCATTAGTATTATCAAGCATTCTCTTGTAGAATTAAAGGATACCACTTTCCATTTAGTTTGGTGTGTGTGTGTGTGTGTGTGTGTTTGTGTGTGTGTGTGTGTGTGTGTGTGTGTGTCAGAGGAGCTGTTTGAGATTTAGAGATGAACCTTCGTATACTTCTGCATTATCATTAAAGTGTGTCTTGTAACACATGGGAGTATCAAGGTCAGGGCTCAGTATTTTGTTTTATATCACATTTTCTATTCTGCTGTATTGAAGCTATTTGAGATTAAAGGATGAAACTTTGTACATTATCACTGGAAGATGCATTCCATTTTTGGAGATCTGTTTTCTGAGAACAACACTGGTATATATTTCTTGGTTTTCCTTTGACTCCGCAGTATATCTTACTACTCAATTGTCAGGGTTGAACCATGATGCCTTTATACTTCGGTGTTTTATGGCATCTTGCATAGCACAGTCAAGTTTATATTGGCAGGGTCAAGGTCACTGATTGCTTTTTCCCATTTTCAGAACTTTACTCCAAAGCCCTTCAACCTGAAACTTGGTTACTTTCCAGTCCAACCTAGTATCTCAACAGCTCTGCCACAATGGTCACAACTACTTTTCATCACTACGAAAGATTAACTGAATTTGTTTGTTGTTTTGGCACTCATAAAACATAAAATTTAAACATTTTAACTATACTTGAAATCTTCATGGTCTTTTGCAGCATGATTGATTATAAACAAAAGAATGTAAAATATATCTGGTTTTACATTCACTTTCACAGGAAATGTAAGGATATGTACAAAATATTTATTTCTCCTCTGAATTCCATGTTTGTTATTATTTTCATATTTTCCTGATTTTAAATGAAGTCTACCTAAATGTTGGATTAGAAAACATGGTGTATCATATGGGTCCATTGTAGTGTAGCTAAAAGAATATTTGCTTGTTAATCATTTTTATCATGATTTTGAGTAGTAGCAAGATTTTTGTTCATATAAAATTAATATGATAGTCATCCAAGCTATGTCTGTGATAGATGTAACATATCTTATTGTTTAATATTTTGTTATCCATTAAACAAACTTCACAACAATTTTCAGTCATTCATCGACTTTTATGCCCAAAGGACTATACTGAAAAAGGCTCATTTTCTGCCCCCATTTTTATGGGGGGAAAATTCTTATAAATATCAAAACTCTGCATCCCCTTGTGTTATTCGGTGTATAAATCTCCCTATTCTGCATTAAATATGGATATAAGTTTCTTTTTCATACCAAATCAATACCTTTGAACTTTGGCTGGTATGGGAAATTAAGAGTAAATGCGACATTTGAGCAACTTGAAACTAGATAGAAAAAAGATCTAAATGCAGGCTTGCTGAGAGACAAGGTATTTACACTGATTTATTAGTTTTTGAGTTTTCATATTAACTTATGTGAGCACATTTGTGCTAATCACTAAAAATTGCATGGTAGCTGCCTCCATATAGCTACATATGAGCAAATTAGACCCACATTTCTAAGAGTGCACTATACTATTTCCTTAATTATTATATTAAAATAGTTATAAGAATAATAACTATTCAGATATTTTAATAACAATGTTATCCACTCATTTCTCTCTTTCTTCATTCTTTCTAAATTGCCTTGGAAACAAGATTTTTCGAAGAGGCGCCAAAGGGACATTTGGAACTATATGTAAACAAAGACTACATGGAGTAAACATTAAATGGAATTGTATTTTTACATTACTAATTTTTTGCAAAAGAATACTGTAAATAATAGGGTATGTACATATAAATTATTTATTTTATACATGAATAACTGGTTTTTCTTCATTTCCATCACGATACCATTTGCGACATTTAATTCACTATTACAGTGCAATTCTGTACAATAATCTATTAATGAACCAACAAAAAATAATGCATAATTTGAAAATCATTTTATTTTGATGTCATGCAGAGTAAAATGTTCATCAATATGTTATTCATCTAAAATGAAACATTAATAGGGTGGCCAATCATGACTGCATCAGAAAATAATGGTAGCGGAACCCATGTTGTGAAGCAGTTATTCTTATGTAATTAGATAGTGTAACCTTCATACAAGTACATGTATATTATTTTAAATTTTTCGTACTGAATTTTTATCACATTTTCCAGTGCCCTAATCCAAATCAAGAATAATCATTTTAAGACTGACATAAAAAAAAAATTAAACTTGCTTAATACATCAGTGAGGTTTCTAACAATTACTAATATTAAAAACAGTGGAAACAATGTTCAGTCATGATGGAAGTCAAGTAATTGAACTGAATTATTATTTTTTAATTGAAAATAATATTTGCATTCTACACCAAAAAGCTATGAGTTCAATCTATTTATCTAATTACTGCATATTATTGTAATGACATGATTTCTTTATTTCATTAAAAGTGTACCGCATAACTTTATAAACTTACTAATCAGGTATAATGAAACTATAAGGTAATAACATTTACAGGAGAAAATCTTGTATTCAGAGTAGAACATGCTTGAATATAAGTACTACTACTAATGCTACTACTAGTAATAATAAATAATAACAGCCGTAGTAAAATATTAAAATAAAGCCCACATACCTTTTTTTTGTACAGGAAATAAACAATGGGGGGAGGTGTACTTACTAACCATAAAACATATATAGCATTAAATATGTTCAAACCAGAGTGATTTAGAAGTACAAAATGTTGGCCTCTGTTACACATCATAATTGATGATACAGTAAATATATTATATAAAACATGAATTGTGACAATTAATACTGGGTACATGATATGCCGAGTTGTTTATGTTTTTTATACTCTACATACAATCTGTTTCAGGCTACATCCCTACAAGAACTGACTGAGTGGAAGTTGCAGGCTTCAAGTAACAATATATGATAAATATGATTGCCAAAGTGAATAGTTACAAAAGAATGACAAGTAACCATATATGAGTGTTATATAAAAAGTTTATGTCAGATGTGACAGTTTGTCAAATGGTCTACAGTCAAAATGCTAAATTAATTTCTATTTTTTTAAAAAGTGCAATGCCAAAAGCATATCAATGTTTCTGCAGATACAAAAGGGTAAAAACCATCAGCTAGAACAAAAAATCCTTAGTCACTCTAGAAAAGCATACAGAGGAATTACTGCAAAGGCCTGTAACACAAGATGATCAAGTGTGCTCTAGTTGCCATTGTTAATATTACAGAAATCTGTCAGTCACAAGTTCAGCCAGTCCATACCATGAACCAGATTTTCAGTTACCAACCACTTCAAATTCTGCCTTAAAAAACCCACAATCTATTCAACTTCAAATTCCATCAACACCAAGATCACACGAAAGTTGTTGTATGTAATAGACCGCATGGCCTTCGAAATCATCTTTTCATTGAACCAAACACCAAGATCACATGAAAGTTGTGTTTAATGTAATAGACCACATTGCCACTCAACTTGTGGCATTACCCAGGCTTTTGTAGAGTGTGCTATACTTATAAATTCATATGGTAGACGTTGCAATTTTCATTTGGAAAGTTCATACTTCACTAATGAAGCCTTACAATCTATCAGTGAAACAAGAAAATTTGAAGACTTTTAAAGAACAGACATTACCCCACTGCTACACAATGTGTGCAGATTAATTAAAACAAAGTCATATTTTAACTTTGATATTCCTACCCCCTTGTCTAATGATGACTATTTCCATCTAACTGGCTTGAAAAGGGATCAATTTCTTGAAGTGTCTTCTTTCTTGATTGCATTGTGTAATACATACATTAGATCTCCACTGACATGCCAGGGTGTTTTTCTAACAAAGCTGCGGGTAGGCCTTCTAAACACCATTTAATCCACATTTTCCCACCTAACAGCATCACAGGTACAATGAATAATTCAAAAACGAAGTGGGAGTCCCTTATGGTTTACCTGGGTTTTCAACACATCACACGTATTTTCATCCATCCACAATATTCTAACTGCAAGGGAGACATTTTTTCCTGGAAGCATCAAGGCAGTTCTTGTTCTTAATGGCACACACACATGCACACCCTGTATCAATGATATACCACAATATGTATACATATTTCATTAAAAGGAAACAAGGCTCACCAGAGTTTCCTTTCAATGAAAACTTTATAGGTGTGCATGGTATATCATTGATAAAGCATACATACTGTACATATTGTTTATTTATATCACATACAAATACATATATGTGCCCTTTTGAATGGAGTTCAGATTTACTACAGGCAGCTGTGTAATGACCTAATGAATGCATCCCCGAGTGTATCCGCTACAAAATGTAGTTCTATGCCATTTTGTGGCTAGTTACAATCATTTTTGCATCTTGATAAGTTGATTGTTTTTGTTTTCTTTTTTTGTTTCTTTTTTTTCTTCAGAGTGATTAAATCATTATAATACTTAAGATGTAAACATGAAAAATGATTTTAATAACAAAAGTAGAGCACTTCAAACACCGGGTTAGCTATGCCATTCACATGAACACTAAGTCATTAACCTACAAGCTCATGGAAATTAATGTGGAATATAAACTAAGAGAAATGACAAACCAACATAAGGTATTAAATTTTTTAAAATATATTTACAATTGATCAAAGTCATTATTCCACTTTAGTAACAGTACAAGCGAACATAAACTCTCTCTCTCACATGCTTTGGTTGGTTGTTTGACTTAACTTTTACTATCATTCATAACTGCAGAGATATTGTTGGATGACAAAAACGAAAATCCTCAGTTTGTCATTTCATGGATTTTAGCCTGTATTTCACTACTATGGTCCAGAGAGAGAGGTTCCTTTGGATAATTAAATACATCACAGTATGTGTACCACATAACCAAGGAATTTACTGTATAATGCAGACATGGTTTGCAACTTTGAATCATTTATAAACACTGTAGATAAATCCCAGGAAAGTACACACATAAAGTTATATGAGGAATCATATTCTTGTAGGTTACTTGTAATTTCTATTCAAGGCTTTAGTCAAGCACAAATTTCTTTTATCCCACACTCCACATTTCTGCATAGTTTGTCCATTATGCATGGGGAGGAGGAACAGAAATCAGAAAGGATTGTGTTGAAAATGTGTAACTACAGTAAGAATTACTGTATTGATGTTACTATCTTTACTTTAATGGTATATATGAACATATTTTCAAATAACGCTATTTTACTCATTCAAATATGTCTATCAGTTTGTGAATTTCTTCATTGCCCCCATCGAGAGCCCCAAGTTTGAGTTCATACAAAGACTTGAAAATACATGTGAAAAAGAGAGAGAGTTGTAGGGTTTAACGCCATTTTTCAGTACAAGATAGGCTATACATGGTGGCCAGGATAAATAGTGGAGGAAGAACCCAGGAAAACCCCTGAAAGAACCACTGATCCACAAGAAGCCACTGGCAAGCTTTCTCAAATAACCACATTAGCTGAGACTTGAACCCAGGCAGACAGAGGCGAGATGGCAGTGATCCGTAACAGTGAGCACTTTAGACTACTCAGCCACTTGGGGCCTCAGAGAGAGAGAGAGAGACAGAGAGAGATTTATTTTAAACAATGAAAAGGTACAAAAATACATACCATGACTCATTTTTCATTAAACTTGAGTTTACATACATGATGGTTGCAAAACAGGGTTTCTTCCAAAGTTGGAATGGAAGTTGCATTCATACTACAAACTTCAAATTTCTACACTGTAAACCACCCTAGTAGCGAGCTAGATGCTGGTTAATGCCATTGGTAAAATGAATAATAAAATGAGTGTTGCAATTTGGTCATTATAGGTATTAGTTTTTTATAAATATGTACATCCTTTCATATCACAGACAACTGTATGCAGCGAGTTAAATATTGTATTCCCATGCTCGTTTAAAAATAGACGCACAAGGTCTTGAGTACAATATTTATAGTATGTATCTTTCCTGTATTATTTGTTCCATCTTCACACCATATCAGCCTTCATAATTTGTTTTAAATATGTTGTAATGAATATTTTAATTGTAAGAGAGAATTGACTGGGAAACTTGATCTTGTGATTATTTTATGCTTTGCAGACATATGCACAAAATCTTCCATTGTTATTATTTCTAAAACGTGTATAAACATTTTTTCATAAGTTTGTTAGAATTGTTGAACCAATAGTGTTTTGTTTATTAATGTCAAAAATTTCTAACATTAAAGATTTAAGTTGGGAATAATACACTTGCCAATTTTTTTCAAGGGTAGATTTTAAATCTATAATTATAGTTAAAACTCTTAGAAAATCATTGTTGCAGTAAATAGTGTACTTTTTTTTTGCACTTATTTTAACTTAACTTAGATATGGACTAATATCATGTGATCAAGAGTTTCAAATTTGAAATCAACTACTGGTATTGTGTTTCCTTGGCATATTAATAAAGTGTGTTTGCGCCATTATAGATTTCACAACTAAAACAAAACAATAGATTTGGGGGGGGGGGGTCCATTTCCCCTGTACTATTCATATTTCACAAAAAATGCAAAAAGTACTAAACTGGTGGTGATCAAAATACATAAAGAACACTTGTCATTTCCAGTGAAGATAACAAACTGGTGATATTCATTGAAGAAGCAAAGATATTGGCCCGTTATTGCCTCCGATATAATTATAGCATTCAATAATATTAAAAATTAAATATCATTCAAATAATTCAATAACATTAAACATTGTTCAATAATATTAATATTTCATGCTGGAACATTTGTTTTATTTTAGGGTTGTCTTTTTTTTCAATGTAATTTAGGCATAGTATTCAGTTGACATGTTAGATGTATATTTTTTGTTTTTTGTTTTTGGCTATGATGGGTCCATATTGAATAATTTTAGAAGAAAAACAATATTTACAGAGCTTTATAACCCAAAAATAATAATGCATATTACAAAATTAAAAACTGAGTGAATAGTTCTTAATAAACCAGTATCTATGAGAAGTAAATGGAAAAGATGACTCTTCATGTCTTTTTTTTAATAGTGTTTTGACACCCTGTAGCCATGGTAATGGACAATGAACACAAAACTGATGTCAGAAATAACTGTTAACCACCTCATATGTACAGTATACATAACACAAGAACATTTGGAGAGGAAGGCAGAAAATGGCCCTTATCCAACATAGTTCCTTTAATTGCTTTAAACTAGTACTAAGGCTTAATGTAAAAAGAGTGGATAATAAAACCCTCTGATATCAAGTAAAAATAGTTTAAAATATCTTCTAGTTTCAAAAGTTAATTTCGTGGAATTTATATTGCAAGTTTAACAAAACCAATTTCACTGGTCTACAGCCAAAATGCTTCCAAAATAAATGTCAAACTTTACTAATTCTGGGTCACTGAGAATGAAAATGATGCATTAAAATTATTGATTGGCTCAGATACTGGGTAAGTATATACAATCCTTGACTTTGGAATAGCGGAGGATAAGTGAGTTGTAAAGGGAAGGAATCTAATTTTAAACTAGAAATGAATTTTTATCTATGAATATATGATTCTGTTTGGACAGACATTGCTTTTTAGGCAAAACAGTGAATGATGCAATGTGAAACTGTTATTACATCAGATATGATATGAATTGCATCTGGAAGTCATAGATGATGCAATCATAACTAAGCTTAAATCATTCTGCTGAACAAATTGCTCTTATCAGCTCTAGAAATCTTAGTGTTATGTTCTCTTATTTGTCATTGTGTTTGATTTTGCAAAGACACATTTCTGTTTAGCATTAGTGAGCAGAGATGCTTCACACTTGTGTGCACAATGTAGATAACTTCTGCTGTTTGTGGTGAATTTACTTTTGCATCACAAAAGCATAGTATAACCACTATGGTTAAGAAAGCCTATCACCTTTATTTTGGCTGCAAAATTGGAGATCAGGACATGAGTTAGGTCCCACACATATGCTGCAACACTTGTACAAGAAAAATCTTGGCCAGTGGTTAAACAGGTAAAGGAAATCTGTCTTTTACTGTGCCAATTATTTGAAGGGAGCCAATGGATCATATCAGCAATTGTTACTTATGCATGGTGCCTCCTGCTGGGAAAGGCGTGTTGAAGAAAAAGTTGACTGTGCATTATCAAAACATCCCATCAGCTATACGCCCAGTATCCCATGGAGGACTAGCAGTTCCTGATGCACAAGCATTATTCTCACTCGAGTCAAACAAGGAATGAGGATGAAACTTTAAGGCCTGAACCATCAATGTCACATGACTTGTATTTTCTTTCATGCTCCTCCACTGAACCACAACTCATAACACAATGCGAACCAAATGACCTTGTCAGGAATTTTGAACTATCTGAGAGTAAGGCAGAGCTGTTGTGCTATAGCATTGGATTCTAATGGCGGGTGATATTAGGGTTTCCATGTTCTGTGACCCTCAACATCATTCATGATCCAGATGTGCGGAGACTGTTCATTGACTGACCAAAAATGAGTCATAAATCTGTTTTGCTGCATAATGGCAATGTTTTGCAATTAATTCCAGTTGGCCATGCAGTCCATTTGAAGAGAACCAATAAAAACATGAAACAACTGTTGAGATGTATAAACTATGACCAATATCAGTGGCAGCTTTATAGCGGGTTCTTGCTCTTTTGCTTGGTCTGCAGGCTGGATAGTACATGGTATACAACTGTTTAATCTGCAAATGGGATAGTCATGCGAGAGATTCCCACTACATCAAGAGAGATTGGCTGTGAGGAAGATTTTGTTACCGCCCTTGTACTGCTCCGGTGGCCTAGTGGTTTGAGCATCTGCCGCGGAAGCAGGAGGTCATGGGTTCAATCTCCACCCCGAGTCATACCAAAGACTTACAAAAATGGTAATAATAGCTGCCTTGCTTGACACTCAGCATTAAGAGGTTAGTGTTAGGACTGGTCGGCCTGGTGTCAGGATAATGTGACTGGGTGGGACATCATGCTAGATGTCTGCGGCATGATACCCCAGTGATAGACATTACTATAAACTGCCTCACTGCAGACATCATAGCAATAAAAATCCTAATCAAACAAACAAACAAACCACCCTTGCATATCAAGCTGGCTCTGATGAAGAACTTTGTCAAGGCCATGGACAAAACACAGCAGCTTTCATGTACCTCCATGGAAAATTTCCAAGATTGAGTGAAGCTAAGAAAAAGGATGGTGACTTTGTAGAACCTCAGATTTGTGAACTTCTTCAGATGATTCATTTGACCATGCAGTGACAAGAAAAGACTGCATGGAAAGCCTTCCAGCTAGTGATGACAAATTTTCTGGGAAACAACAAGGCAGACAACTTCAAGGAGTTAGTTGACAACCTGCTCAAAGCATACAACAGCCTTGGTTGTAGCATGTTATTAAAGATACATCTTTTGCACTCCTGTCTAGATTGTTTTCCACCCAACTGTGAAGCAATGAGCATAACAAGTGATTTCACCAGGACATTGCAACAGTGGAGAAACACTATCAGGGCAAATGGAGCCCACCAATGCTTGCAGACTGTTGCTAGACTGACAAAGAGATGCTCCATTTAAGGAATACAATGAATACAAGAGACAAGGCAGTAGACACTGAATAAGGACTTAACTATGGACTTATATATACATATTTGTTTGCCTTTTGTATCATAATAATTTTTTTATATATAACCCTTTTTCTGTTTTTTAAAGTGTTACATAAACAGGACATGTGAAATATTATCATGTAAAGCAACCAAAAATAGTGACCTAGATTTACAATTTATGATTAAAACTCTACTATCTACACCAATATACAGACATAAAATCTAAAACATAAATATCTTGGAAACAGTAGCCAATCAGTTTTAATTGTCATATTTGAATTCAGCACATCAAAATCCATAATAAATAGCAGATTTAATCTCTAAAGCAGAAAACTTCTACAAGTAGGCCAGTGTTTTCAGTTCAGACATTTGACATTGAAAACTTATATTAATATTTAAACATTGCCATCTCAATAATATAATTTTCATATAAGTAAATGTGTGTGTGATTTGGGTTTTTAAAGTAGATTTTAAACAAATCAAGTCATATTGCTATGATGTCTGCAGTAGGGCAGTTTATAGTGATGTCTAACAAAGGGGTATGATGCCACAGACATGCAGTATCATGTCCACCCAGTCCCATTATCCTTACACTAAGCCGACCAGTCCTAACACTAACCTGTTAATGCTGAGCACCTAGCGAGTCAGCTATTACCATTTTTTTAAGTCTTTGGTAGGACTCGGTCAGGGTAACCCACAACGTCCTGCTTCCAATGCAGATGCTCTAACCACTAGGCCACCAGAGTGGTTTCAGTAAATGTAAATATACAGTAGAACTAAGTTTCTTCTTTAATGCACTGTGGCTGGTGTTCTTTTGTATCTTCGATAATTAGTTAATGTAACCCGTCACAATAAATGTACACTTTTTTACCTCACCTGGCTATATTTTAAAGGATGTGGAAAAGATTTTGCACCTCATATCAGTATTTTTGTATGACACAGTTTCTAAGATCAAAAGCATCACTGATATTAAAATAAGAATGAATAACTGTGTAGTTAGTCTTCTTTAGAGTGTCACCTGACTTCTGACATAACAGAAGCCCAGAATGTAAGTCATTTTAAATTGAAATTTCTATCTATTCATAAACAAGGTAATGTGTTCACATTTTTAGTAAACAACAGGATAAAAACTGGAAGGTAATAAAATTTCCCTGGAAAAAATAAATGTCCTGGACTCGTCCAATTATACACATTTTGGGAAATACAGCTAGGTGATGGTGATCATTTTTGATGGTGAAAAGCGCTTAGAGCTTCTAAAGATTAGGCGCTATATCAAGTCCTCAATATTATTAGTAGTAGTAGTAGTAGTAGTAGTAGTAGTAGTAGTATGGGCATTAAGCCTGAATGTCGGGCAAGCTGACGGAGTAAATCGTGTTGCCTCACACCATTGCATGCAATAGTATCAAGAGGTGGTCCATAATTATTGGAATGTATTTTGCTTTAATACATTTGATACATTAATTGCAGTTCTTCTACTTTACTTCTGAAAAGATTAAATTGGGGTGGCAAAGTAAGAGACAGAAAGCCAAATATAACATGTTCAGGGCCATCCAATTAGTACATATGCAAAAATCTGAAAAAGCTTGACCCCAACCCCTCCCTGTACACATGCATACTTTCTTACACACACACACACACACACATGCATAAATATGCTTCACACAAACCATCCCACCCCACCCAAATTCTACAGAACAGACTATTTTTAATCCACACAGAAACAATCAAGGATTATTAATATTAACGTGTTTAATAAAACAGTCCACCGATGTTGAATGTCTGGCTGCATCAAAGAAGTAACTTTAAAAAGTTTGTCTAGTGTCCACTAAAATTCAAAAGCCAATGTCGAACAGGTTACATATTAGACAATTATTATCAAATTTACAACTTCACCCCCACCACCACCATTTTCTATGCATATGCACCTTTTCAGTTAGACCTCCATCCATATGCAAGTGTATACATTTTGAGTTAAACCCACCTCTACCTCCCTCCATGCATACGTACTAAATGGATGGCATCTCCATAAAAATGTTTTGATTCTTTTTAGTGACATGCTGGTCAAATCTGTTTCACAAGAATATAAAACTATCTAATTATAATAACACGTTTGTTTTTCCTCAAGAGATAAAGAATGTTATTTAGATGTATAATTAACATTTATAAAGCAGTTGCTGATTTTATTTTACAGATAAGCGACACAATTTTCTTTTAAATTTTCCATTGCAGGCATTATTGGCACTGCTGATATTTCAGCCATTTTGACTCTGAAAATTAAACCGCCTAATTAAATCTCTTCACATCTTATCATTGAATATATGTTGTCTATTAGCTAAAACCCAGTACCTGAATTTGGCCCAAAAGGTCTCACCAAAGGTCAAATCTGACTTGATCCGAATTCCTGTGCAAATAATTTTTTTGTGAAGTTCAGCATCTTTGACCAATAGATTTTTCACGTTTGTTGAACATGATAAATGGGTGAGTGAGTGTGTGAACGTTGGATTTTTTAATGTAGCTTTAAGAATTTTTCAGTCATATCACTAAGATGTCTGCAGTATGTCAGTTAATAGTGATATCTACCATTTTAGCAAGTCTTTGGTATGCCTCGACCAGGGATCAAACCCACAACCTCATGCATCCATGACAGATACTCTAACCACTAGACCGCCAGAGCGGTCTGATTAGTGAGTTTTATAGAACTGAACATGGCTTTTAATAATATCATCGTTTATGGATACTACATTTGATTCATATATCCCAATAGATGCTAAAATTGAAATGTTTTCAGTATCCAATGCAGTGTATCTGTGGTCAGCAAGAAAATTTGATTCCTGGATGCAAGAAATAAGCAATAAGCAAATTAATTGCCTAATGTTTTCTAAAGCACATGATTTACTTCAAATACAATATTTTAAATATACCTGTCCATGAAGTTTAATTTGCTCTGTCTTTACTTTATTCAGTTCGTCGACATGCAACTTAAAATTTTCCCTTTCAGTGACAAGTTCTGGTTTTGTTAATGTTGAAACAAGATGCTGTATTGGTTCACAATAAATATCTTCTTTATCAGATTGTGGTTAGAAATGTTTCTTGCTTTTTTTTTCATGTATCGCAAATGAAATTCAGAGTCCCCAGCACTTGAATTTCTGCTACAAAACTCGTGCTTTATATTTAGATTTATCATCATTTCAGCTTTAGCTGAGTATCAGTAAGGACATTAAACTTGTTTGTATAGCACACATCAATTTAATCGGTACTGGAACATGTTTTAAAATATACACCAACTAAAACTGAACAATATACAATGGTAACTGTTCATATTACATGTGTACGAACTTGTAAAAATGTTACAAATCAAATACTAAATTGGCATTTTTGTTTAAAGAAGCAAAGAGATCATACAACATATTTTAATCTCATTTTCTATCAAATTTGGGTTCATTTATCCATTATATTAAAAAAATTATGTAGTGTCAGCAACTTTTTCTCATCATAATAATAATACCAATTTTCAACATAGTTTGCTGTTGAGTTTAACGCCATTTCTCTTCACACGATAGGATATATATGGCGGCCAGTATTAATGGTGGAGGAAGAACTCGGGGGGGAAAAAGCCCAGAAAGAACCATCGAACCACAAGAAGCTACTGGCAAGCTTCCTCACATATCCACATTGACCGAATCTGAGACTCGAACCCACGCAAACAGAGGTGAGATGGCAATGATCTGTAACGGAGAGCGCTTTAGACCACTCTGCCATTTGGGGCCCCTCAATATAGTTTAGAAGCCATCAAGACATTTTTTTTTTACTGTTTGTATAACACATGTATACATGACTATATATACACTGATAAGCCACCTTTTCAAGTTATAGTGTATATTACTAGATAAATGATCTTCATTTCTTCATCAAAATGTGATTCGTATACAAAGCTGTGCAATCTCACACTAAATGGGTATGCGATATAAATTTTAATGTAGAAATATTCTTAATAAACAGGGATTTACTTTTTTTTCTTCTTCTTCTGAAATGAACATAACAATCACTAAAATGACACAAGACAAGGCTATGGATTCTACAGAAATTAGGCTTTCTAAATTGAAAAAATATACACACACATTATTCTACTGCTAGACACTGTTTCTTTTTCTTGCTCCGTTATTTAGTTTCCCTTCTTTCTATTTAGAAAAATCATAAGAAAAGACAGGGTCTCTGAAACCCATTCATTTGTATGATTGCATGGAGTTATCTTATTTTCATTGAGGTACATTTCATGATGCAGTATTTCATCATAAAAAATATCATCCCATTTCTTGGAAATTTACAATAAAGATGATGTAATACAGATGCCAAATTTTTCTCCAGATATAATAAATCAGAAAATAATAACCATTGAGGCTTGATACACTTCCAGTAATATTTTTTGTAGTTTCCATAACCAGTTTTTACTAATGAACTGGAAGTTTTTTATGCATTTTTTCCAAAATGTTTTGTGTTATTTCAACCTTTGACCAATAATTGTATGTAAAAGTAAAATGTAGAAGTAACATTAGAGTTGTCAGTATCCAAAAAGTAAAACAAAAAAAGTTATGAACACAATGGAATTTTATAGATCCTTTGTTATTGACATAATAAGAATGTTAACAATTTGTTACTAATTTACTTGATATATACAATCAAAAACAAGTATTTTCATTTTTGCCTTCATCATCATAAAAGTCTCCCCCAATATTCTGTATGATGCTCTTTGTGTCCTTGTCCACTTCTTCCCAGTAAAAAGATGGTATCATATTTGATAGCCTCTTTGAAGGAAGGATGCTATTAGATCTCGCTGCTACTAAGAGAGCTTGAGAATCTTTGAAATCAAAGCCATGTTTTGACGATTCAGCATTACAATAACAGTTAGGGCACATATTTTCTCATGTTTTAAATCCAAAACTTGAAATGAGTCAATCAATATGTGATGCAAGGGGGATATAACATGCAACAATTGGGGTTTTTGGTATGAGGACAAAAGCAACACGATCTGGGTAGTTACAGATAGGTCACTTGCACTAAAAATAATAGTCATTTCATTTAGAAGAAGCAATTATTTACAGAAAAAGCAACACAACTGATAAAAATTATTGAATATGATGTGTGCTAACAAATAAAATGGTCATGGTGCATATGAACTTCAAACTAATGTGAAATGTGAAGGAATACATAGGAACTTGGATAGTGTAGTGATAACTGTAAAATCCCTATATCTTAAAAATGTCTGCCATTTGATAATTTAAGAAATGTTTTAAGACAGAGGATACTGATGGCTGAAGAGGCAAGAGAGGGAACAAGTAATTCATTCAATTCCATTCTTTTATACATATCTTCATTAAATCGGCTGATGACAAACTGCAGGATCCACTTGGAAACTGAATATTTAGTTATAATGTAAACATAATGACTCCTAACATAACCAAATTTAAAATGTCGTCAACATTAGCACATGGAAGCATCCTACATAATTAATAACTCTCATTTGAAGTTAAAAGTGCATAAACATGCCTCAGGATTCAGGGTCATTTTTTTCATTTTTGCCTTCATCATCAAAAAAGTCTCCTCCAATATTCTGTATGATGCTCTTTGTGTCCTTGTCCACTTCTTCCCAGTAAATAGATGGTATCATATTTGATAGCCTACGTGAAGGAAGGATGTTTTTAGATCTCGCTGCTACTAAGATAGCTTGAGAATCTTTGAAATCAAACCCATTTTTTAAAGATTCAGCATCACAATAACTGCTTGGCTTGTTATCATTGATATGACTCTTGTCATTTTGAGATTCATCCATTAAATTAGTGTATTCCTGAGGAATAATGCTAGCAAGTCTTTTTATGGGTGACAGGGGTCGCATTTTTATATGATTGTCCAGAAAACTTGGCCCTTTGCTGTGTGAAATTGGAGTATTTTCTTTACGCCCTGGAATCTTTTCAGGGTCAACAGATGTGTATTTATTCTCATTCCAAGTCTTGCTGTCATCAGAAATTCTATCTCCATCATCTTGGGAATGTGGAACAGGACACGTTGCTGATGCTGATATTGGTCTCTTACATATCACAGGCGAAAAGACAATCCTCATGGATAAGCATCCACTTGTTTGGCATATAGTTCTTAGTGCACATTTCTGGGCCATGCTGGTTTTCTTTTTTAGTTAACCAGTACCAAAATGCCAAAATTCTGTCACCATCACATAATCCTGAAGAAAAAAAATATATTGATATAAACAGGAATAGAAAGACACATTTTTTCACATGAAAGTAATGTGTGCATAAGTTAGGAAACAGAAATGAAATTTGATATAATGCTATAATTATAATTATTCTGTGTCTTCTTCAGCTTACTATTACATGAACTTAAAATTTATACATTTTTACAATTCAATTCTCCAGTCAGCTTTTAAATAATGCATTCAACTCCCTTTTTAAGAGCTATTGTACAAAATCCCAGCATTATGTATATATCAGGTATGAATTCATTAATATGTTCTTGTTGTTAAATCAACGGTATAGCAAAATGGGTAATTATTTAGTCTGCTGTTCCTTACCTTAAGTAAACTAGTTTAAAAGAATATTTCTATAACTTCAGCGGAGATCATAACCCGTCTAGCTTTTGGTAAGCCTCTATACAAAGACATTGCTTCAAATTCTGCTATATTGTAAAGACAAAATCTGGTTCAGTTCGAACATTGTCTGCTTTGACTCCAATTTTATTGTTTGGATTTGACCTAAGATAGTTTTCTTGAAATTACACACAAACAGAACATCAGAAGATAGAAAAAACTACAAGACTTAGTGTTGTTCCAGTGCTTTGGAAAATAAACTGCAAAGGTTTTGTCCACCAGTAAAATGTCAGCCCATTTTAAGCCTTTTTAATTCAAGCATACATCTGAACCATTTTTTTTTAAAAAATGTCAACAATGTCACATTGCATTGTGCTTATCAACACACTACTGGAATTTATTGGTACGATTCTGACTTATTCCCATTTATATGTGTCACTAAGTAGTTTAATTCTCTTCATCCTTTTTTATTATCTTAAAATGGTAGTTTATTTTATTGTCTTAAAATGGTATTTTATGTATTTATTTAGTTTTAGATTTTGGACACAAAAGGTTACATAAACCTCAACAGAAATAAGACAACTCAGGCACATGAGTTCTAAGAATGTGTAACTATATATCAGGTTAAAAGTTTACATCTGTATTAAATGCACAAAATCGGCACATTGTTTTCTCCATATACCATGGTGAGGTTATAAAAATTCGCAATTATGAAATCTATGCTTAAGAGATGACTGTAAAGATTAAAAACATTTAATTTGCCTGTCTCCGGAGTATAAGAGGAAAACTACTGAAAATGGATTATTTTAATAATGGATCAAAGAGGATGATCTTGACGAAAAACCTTAACTGTGACACAAGATGTGATCAAAGAGAAGCGTAACTGTACCATCATTCATCCCCATACCCCAACAGAATTTATGTAAAGCAAAAACAAAGGAAACCTTTAAATACTGACATGTGACCATGGCATTCAAGTTAAGACCCCCAACAAATGATGCAACACATCTTCAAGTGACAATATATAATTAAATCAAGCTTCATCCAATTATCTTCAACACTTACATATTCTGAGTAACTGAACCTTAGACATACAATTTATCAAATAGTAAACAAATTTGTATTTGATTTGTTAATCTCCAACATGTACAGAATAATATTAATACCATCTTCATTTTTACTTTATGCCAACTTGTGCACACATTTACAAATACATGAACCCTGTTTTCTTCCTTTGACAATTCAGGTATCTTATAATTTTGTATCTAAGTTTGAGCTAGAAGTACTTGTTATACATTTAGCAATCAGTGATTGGTTCACTGCATGAAATAGTGGAGAATATGACAAACAATTAAAGGGTATATCTAGAGCTTGTACATAAGCAAGCATGAAGTTTTGTTGTGTCAACTCATGTAAGTTTCACTATAATTTTTTCTTGGATGCTATGATTGTGCTGTTTTCCTTACCAGCAAGTCATCTTATTGTCAGTTCTAATGTTTTAAAGCATTAGTCTCTAAAACTATTCTCATGTTGGGTGAAATTATATAAGAGTTTTTGGACAAAAAAAAGCTCATCATGGTATAATAATATTAACATTAAAGCACCATCAAACCCAGAACTGTAAATGACAAATTCTAATAAATTAATAATTAGTTATTTCAATATTTTCTTTCTTGTCAAACTATTTACTCTGAATGCCTTTATATTAAATTTCAAAAACATATTACTGTTATATTAAGTTTCTGTAAACAAATGTATGGCAAAAGACATTACAATTTCAGGATTTCAGGATCACTTAAATGTAATAAATAGGACAAAAACATGGCTGCCGCATTACATTTGTGGAAAAAAAAAACCCAGCAAGAGCCATTAAAAATATATATTTTGTTAGTCCCTGAAGTTTGAAGATGACCAAGACATTAAAAACTGGTTATTTTTTGTGAGAATGTTGACTTCCAATCAGGCAGATTTACGGACTGTATTGTCTCTGCACACCTGACAGGTGTTGCTGTTTGGGTTTGTTTGAT
Organism: Unio delphinus; assembly: GCA_029339505.1. Classification (NCBI taxonomy): domain Eukaryota; kingdom Metazoa; phylum Mollusca; class Bivalvia; order Unionida; family Unionidae; genus Unio; species Unio delphinus. The sequence goes on from JAQISU010000010.1 coordinate 2,724,043, forward strand.
CAATGGAAGGCATGCCATTGTTCTGAGATTCTACAATTTACTCTGCTCATACTTTTGTAGTGTCTATCTAATTTGCCTCAGTTCGATTGTCACAGGACTGACAATTGCTTTTCTGTTTGTGCAAGTGGACATGGGATGCATCCTTGTACTCACAGGGTACAGTTATAAATCCACATTGATTGGAGGAGTTCCATCAATTTCTGTGCCATGTGCAAGCCTCCAGCTTTGTGGACTTCTGCTGGTAAAGAAACAATTACTCACAAGTTAACCCCTTTTATCCCAAAAGGCTCTATATTTATAGAAGGGAATGGTGAACAAAGCTGAAAACTTTAAATATTTAGCCACAAAGTTTAACCTTCAACACAAAACCACAATGTGGTATTTGATCTCAAACAACTCTGAAGTTATAAAGCTGATGCAAAATTGTGTTGGAAAACTTGAAATACTGGCTTTAATGGACCTTTATCTTCATCTTAATGATAGCACTCCCAACATGACACACCTACAAGTGATGATATACAAAGAAACACTGTTTCATACCTTAGTCGCAACTTTGTTGAAGTTAATGAGTGGAAGGAAAGTGTTGAAAATTTAAAACACTGACCCATGACCTTGTTGATAAATGCATCAATCTGGTATGTGAAACACCTTCAAATGATTATGTATATCAAGTTTCATTCATTGATCTTAAGAACTTTTTTTTTTGTAGAGCATTACAGAAAGGGTGAAAACTGAGCTGTGATGCAAAGTGGCCTTGATAAAGCCATGCCCACTGTTGTATGCAGTACACCTTCTAGTGATGGTATACAAGTAAACCAAGTTTCACCCTTTAATCTCAAGCAGATTAACAGTGTGGGATGGTCGTGGATTCGATTTCCGGCCAAGTCATACCAAAGACTTAGAAAATCATACTAACAGCTGCCTCGCTTGGCGCTCAGCATTAAGAGGTTAGTGTTAGGACTGATGGGCCTGGTGTTAGGATAATGTGACTGGCTCGAACATCATGCTTCATGGCTGGCTAGGCATCACTATAAACTGCCATACCACAGAAATTGTAGCGATATGACTGAAACATTGTTACTAATACATTAAAAATCCAAACCACAAACCAATCCCACTATGTAAGACATATCACGTTATTTATGCTTTAGACGCCCAAAACAAATATCAAAGACGAGATCTTACACTGTTGGACTAGATAATACCACAGGAGTCTGACGTTTTATCAATAAAGTACGGCGAAATGTCTGACAACATGAAATACCCTTAACAATAATATATATATATATATATATATATATATATATATATATATATATATATATATATATATATATATATAACATATTTATATATATATATATATTATTGTTAAGGGTATTTCATGTTGTCAGACATTTCGCCGTACTTTATTGATAAAACGTCAGACTCCTGTGATAATACGTAGCTTTGGTCCTAAGACCGAAGTCTGACCTTTTATCAATAAAGTACGGCTAATTCTCTGACAACATGAAATTACCTTATCGATAATATAAATGTTATATTACCGTTAAGGTGAGGGGAACTGAGTGGTCTAAAGTGCTCTCCATTACGGATCACTGACTGTCTAACATTTCACTTCTGTCTTAGTGAGTTTGAGTCTCAGATTCGGCCAATGTTGTATGTGGGAAAGCTTGCCAGTAGCTTCTCGTGGGTCGGTGGTCCTTTCAGAGGGGTTATATCGTGTGCTGAAAAATGGTGTTAAACCCTACAACAAAAACAACAACCGATAAGGTGATTTCATGTTGTCAGAGATTTTTGATTGTCAAAACGTCAGACACCTGTGATAAGACTTCAGCTAAGCACCCGAACTATATTTTTGTTTTTATATCGGAAGTCATTTCTGACAGTGATAATCACATAGTAAATGTAAACCTTTTGACTTGGGCATAATTTTGTTTTGTATTAAAGAGACTGATGTGATTAAACTAGTTGTCATCCAGACCGTGTCTGCGTTATTATACTTACCTTGAACTCTATGTGTGTAAAAACACCTTTCACTCCGATGGATGGATAGCTCGGCTTCCTTGCCAACGATTGGTAGTTTGCTGTCTATTGTAACTCTGAGAGATTTACATCCATCATATCCCATTCAATAGCAGCATTTGCCCGAAACATCTAAATTCTAAATATTTCCATACATTTAATTTTGAAACAATAATCACTCAAAGTCACATGACAGATTTTAGAGTTCGCCAATTTACGAAACTACACCCTGCTACATAAACTCAAAATAAACTGAAAAGTACGAATGCAATGTCGGAAAAATTATAATGCGCATGTCTAGATGGGAATGGAAATAAAGAACAATATGCAATGTTACTGCATAAATAATAAATAGCAATACATAGCGTGTAGATTGTTCTCTAGCTGGGAGAAAAGTAGGTGCTACTATAATTGAAACATTGCGTTCAAGCGAATTGTCGGAAATAGGCGTTCCGACAAAACACTGCGTACAATTTATTAGTATTGTAAATCTAGGAAAGGTATTGGAACATATTAAACATTTCAAGGGACTATTTATATTGTCCCACTGAACTTAATTGGGGTTATTCCAAGTTGTTGCATGATGCTTGCATGCAACATTTTGGAATTTTGTCCCAGAAAGATGGATTTAAAGGTAGGAAAGGTCTTGAGTGGAGATGTAGCACAAAATTAATATTTGGAACATATTAAACATCTCAAGGGACTATTACTGTTGCCCAATAGGGTAATATTTCACAGCCTAGGGTGTTTACTCCATTTCACAGTTATGGGAGTTACTTCAGTGAATGTTGTATGATGCATACATGCCATGTTTTAGAAATTAATCCTTTGAAATACTATTGTAAATCTAGGAAAGGTCTTCAAGGGAGTTGTTGCAGAAAGAAAGAGAGGAGCAAGAACAACGGCAACAACAAAAAAACTGGAAGGAAAGAAAGAGGAGCTTATGTTTATTAGTTTATTAGTAATTATTGGGTTTCCAATTTTATATATAGTTGTTACATTTTATTGATTTAGTTGTATTATGTGCGAGGTACCAGAGGATCATTGTCTGCCAAATGCCTAAAATTCATTTTTTCTCAAAAAAACAACTAGGTTATTATTTTAATTCTTTTATTTGTTTATTGTTTACAGCTGTATAAACTTTATTTAAAAAAAACAACATAAATACACTTATCAATAGCAAAGTTTTTGATGACAACTGTCTTTTATGATAACTTCAGCCTCAAGGTAGGAGATTCCTTCAGCTGCTGCCATCAGGTGTATCCGCACCTTGAAGTATATGAAGAAATATTAAACAAAAGTTGATTAAAATATTTTATCAAACTTAAGAATTTAATCCAAGGTATCCATGTACTTTATTTAAAATATATGAATATATTTTCCAAAAGGTACAGTGAGCTATTTAAAACCCAACCCAAATACAATATGATGCAGAGCTGTGTTTTTCGTATCCGAAACTAAGAAAAAAGTCCCTTTTTTCATCAAATGTACTAGGAGTAAACTGGTTCTAACCAGTTTTGAAGTAGTTCCAAGGAGTATGTATGTACTGGTGAGAACCGGTTGGAACCGGTTTGAACCGGTTTAAACCGGTTTTTCGTATCCGAAACTAAGATAAAAGTCCCTTTTTTCATCAAATGTACTAGGAGTAAACCGGTTCTAACCGGTTTTGAAGTAGTTCCAAGGAGTATGAACTGGTGAGAACCAGTTGGAACCGGTTTGAACCGGTTTAAACCGGTTTTTCATATCCAAAACTAAGAAAAAAGTCCCTTTTCTCATCAAATGTACTAGGAGTAAACCGGTTCTAACTGGTTTTGAAGTAGTTCCAAGGAGTATGAACTGGTGAGAACCAGTTGGAACCGGTTTGAACCGGTTGGAACCGGTTTGAACCGGTTTAGACCGGTTTTTCTTATCCGAAACTAAGAAAAAAGTCCCTTTTTCATCAAATGTACTAGGAGTAAACCGGTTCTAACCGGTTTTGAAGTAGTTCCAAGGAGTATGAACTGGTGAGAACCAGTTGTAACCGGTTTGAACCGGTTGGAACCGGTTTTTCATATTCGAAACTCAGAAAAAAATTCCCTTTTTCATCAAATGTACTAGGAGTAAACCGGTTCTAACCGGTTTTGAAGTAGTTCCAAGGAGTATGAACTGATGAGAACCAGTTGGAAACGGTTTAAACCGGTTTTTCGTATCCGAAACTAAGAAAAAGTCCCTTTTTTCATCAAATGTACTAGGAGTAAAACGGTTCTAACCGGTTTTGAAGTAGTTCCAAGGAGTATGAACTGGTGAGAACCAGTTGGAACCGGTTGGAACCGGTTTTTCATATCCGAAACTAAGAAAAAGTCCCTTTTTTCATCAAATGTACTAGGAGTAAACCGGTTCCAACCGGTTTTGAAGTAGTTCCAAGGAGAATGAACTGGTGAGAAACAGATGGAACCGGTTGCAACCGGTTGGAACCGGTTTTTCGTATCCGAAACTAAGAAAAAAGACCCTTTTTTCATCAAATGTACTAGGAGTAAACCGGTTCTAACCGGTTTTGAAGTAGTTCCAAGGAGTATGAACAGTTGAGAACCAGTTGGAACCGGTTTGAACCGGTTGGAACCGGTTTTTCGTATCCGAAACTAAGAAAAAGTCCCTTTTTTCATCAAATGTACTTGGAGTAAACCGGTTCTAACCGGTTTTGAAGTAGTTCCGAGGAGTATGAACTGGTGAGAACCAGTTGGAACCGGCTTGAACCGGTTGGAACCGGTTTGAACCGGATGGAACCGGTTTGAACCGGTTTAAACCTGTTTTTCGTATCCGAAACTAAGAAAAAAGTCCCTTTTTTCATCAAATGTACTAGGAGTAAACCGGTTCTAACCGGTTTTGAAGTAGTTCCAAGGAGTATGAACTGGTGAGAACCAGTTAGAACCGGTTTTAACCGGTTGGAACCGGTTTTTCGTATCCGAAACTAAGAAAAAGTCCCTTTTTTCATCAAATGTACTAGGAGTAAACCGGTTCTAACCGGTTTTGAAGCAGTTCCAAGGAGTATGAACTGGTGAGAATCAGTTGGAACCGGTTTGAACCGGTTTAAACCGGTTTATCGTATCCGAAACTAAGAGAAAAGTCCCTTTTTCATCAAATGTACTAGGAGTAAACCTGTTCTAACCGGTTTTGAAGTAGTTCCAAGGAGGATGAACTGGTGAGAACCAGTTGGAACCGGTTTGAACCGGTTGGAACCGGTTTGAACCGGTTGGAATCGGTTTGAACCGGTTGAAACCGGTTTTTCGTATCCAAAACTAAGAAAAAAGTCTCTTTTTTCATCATATGTACTAGGAGTAAACCGGTTCTAACCGGTTTTGAAGTAGTTCCAAGGAGTATGAACTGGTGAGAACAAGTTGGAACCGGTTTGAACCGGTTTAAACCGGTTTTTCGTATCCGAAACTAAAAAAAGTCCATTTTTTCATCAAATGTATCAGGAGTAAACCGGTTCCAACCGGTTTTGAAGTAGTTCCAAGGAATATGAAATAGTGAGAACCAGTTGGAACCGGTTTGAAATGGTTTGAACCGGTTTGAACAGGTTTAAACCGGTTTTTCGTAAACGAAACTAAGAAAAAAGTACCTTTTTTCATCAAAGGTACTAGGAGTAAACCGGTTCTAACCGGTTTTGAAGTAGTTCCAAGGAGTATGAACTGGGGAGAACCAGCTGGAACCGGTTTGAACCGATTGGAACCGGTTTGAACCGGTTTTTCGTATTTGAAACTAAGAAAAAATTATTTTTTCATCAAATGTACAAGGAGTAAACCGGTTCTAACCGGTTTTGAAGTAGTTCCAAGGAGTTTGAACTGGTGAGAACCAGTTGGAAATGGTTTGAATCGGTTTAAACCGGTTTTTCGTATCTGAAACTAAGAAAAAAGTCCCTTTTTTCATCAAATGTACTAGGATTAAACCGGTTCTAACCGGTTTTGAAGTACTTCTAAGGAGTATGAACTGGTGAGAACCAGTTGGAACCGGTTTGAACCGGTTGGAACTGGTTTAAACCGGTTTTTCGTATCCGATTCTAAGAAAAAATTCCTTTTTTTCATCAAATATACTAGGAGTAAACCGGTTCAAACCGGTTTTGAAGTAGTTCCAAGGAGGATGAACTGGTGAGAACCAGTTGGAACCGGTTTGAACCGGTTGAAACCGGTTTTTCGTATCCAAAACTAAGAAAAAAGTCTCTTTTTTCATCAAATGTACTAGGAGTGAACCGGTTCTAAACGGTTTTGAAGTTGTTCCAAGGAGTATGAACTGGTGAGAACCAGTTGGAACCGGTTTGAACCGGTTAAACCGGTTTTTCGTATCCGAAACTAAGAAAAAAGTAACTTTATTCATCAAATGTACTAGGAGTAAACCGGTTCTAACCGGTTTCGAAGTAGTTCCAAGGAGTATGAACTGGGGAGAACCAGTTGGAACCGGTTTGAACCGGTTGCAACCGGTTTGAACCGGTTTAAACCGGTTTATCGTATCCGAAACTAAGAAAAAATTCACTTTTTTCATCAAATATACTAGGAGTAAACCGGTTCTAACCGGTTTTGAAGAAGTTCCAAGGAGTATGAACTGGTGCGAACGAGTAGGAACCGGTTTGAACCGGTTTGAACCGGTTTTTCGTATCCGAAACTAAGACAAAAGTCCATTTTTTCATCAAATGTACTAGGAGTAAACCTGTTCTAACCGGTTTTGAAGTAGTTCCAAGGAGTATGAACTGGTGAGAACCAGTTGGAACCGGTTTGAACCAGTTGGAACCGGTTTGAACCGGTTTAAACCGGTTTATCGTATCTGAAACTAAGAGAAAAGTCCCTTTTTTCATCAAATGTACTAGGATTAAACCGGTTCTAACCGGTTTTGAAGTAGTTCCAAGGAGTATGAACTGCTGAGAACCAGTTGGAACCGGTTTGAACCGGTTTAAACCGGTCTTTCGTATCCGAAACTAAGAAAAAATTATTTTTTCATCAAATGTACAAGGAGTAATCCGGTTGTAACCGGTTTTGAAGTATTTCCAAGGAGTATGAACTGGTGAGAACCAGTTGGAACCGGTTTGAACCGGTTTAAACCGGTTTTTCGTATCTGAAACTAAGAATAAAGTCCCTTTTTTCATCAAATGTACTAGGAGTAAACCGGTTCTAACCGGTTTTGAAGTAGTTCTAAGGAGTATGAACTGGTGAGAACCAGTTGGAACCGGTTTGAACCGGTTGGAACTGGTTTAAACCGGTTTTTCGTATCCGATTCTAAGAAAAAATTCCTTTTTTTCATCAAATATACTAGGAGTAAACCGGTTCTAACCGGTTTTGAAGTAGTTCCAAGGAGGATGAACTGGTGAGAACCAGTTGGAACCGGATGAAACCGGTTGGAACCGGTTGGAACCGGTTTGAACCGGTTGAAACCGGTTTTTCGTAACTGAAACTAAGAAAAAAGTCTCTTTTTTCATCAAATGTACTAGGAGTAAACCGGTTCTAACCGGTTTTGAAGTAATCCCAAGGAGTATGAACTGGTGAGAACCAGTTGGAACCGGTTGGAACCGGTTTGAACCAGTTGGAACCGGTTTGAACCGGTTGGAACCGGTTTGAACCGGTTCAAACCGGTTTATCGTATCCGAAACTAAGAAAAAATTCCCTTTTTTCATCAAATATACCAGGAGTAAACCGGTTCTAACCGGTTTTGAAGTAGTTCCAAGGAGTATGAAATAGTGAGAACCAGTTGGAATCGGTTTGAAACGGTTTGAACCGGTTTGAACAGGTTTAAACCGTTTTTTCGTATCCGAAACTAAGAAAAAAAGTACCTTTTTTTCATCAAATGTACTAGGAGTAAACCGGTTCTAACCGGTTTTGAAGTAGTTCCAAGGAGTATGAACTGGGGAGAATCAGTTGGAACCGGTTTGAACCGGTTCAAACCGGTTAATCGTATCCGAAACTAAAAAAAAATTCCCTTTTTTCATCAAATATACCAGGATTAAACCGGTTAGAACCGGTTTTGAAGTAGTTCCAAGGAGTATGAACTGGTGTGAACGAGTAGGAACCGGTTTGAACCGGTTTAAACCGGTTTTTCGTATTCGAAACTAAGACAAAAGTCCCTTTTTCATCAAATGTACTAGGAGTAAACCTGTTCTAACCGGTTTTGAAGTAGTTCCAAGGAGTATGAACTGGTGAGAACCAGTTGGAACCAGTTTGAATCGGTTGGAACCGGTTTGAACTGGTTTAAACCAGTTTTTCGTATCCAAAACTAAGAGAAAAGTCCCTTTTTTCATCAAATGTACTAGGAGTAAACCGGTTCTAACCGGTTTTGAAGTAGTTCCAAGGAGTATAAACTGGTGAGAACCAGGTGGAACCGGTTTGAACCGGTTTAAACCGGTTTTTCGTATCCGAAACTACAAAAAAAATATTTTTTCATCAAATGTACAAGAAGTAAACCGGTTCTAACTGGTTATGAAGTAGTTCCAAGGAGTATGAACTGGTGAAAACCAGTTGGAACCGGTTTGAACCGGTTTAAACCGGTTTTTCGTATCTGAAACTAAGAATAAAGTCCCTTTTTTCATGAAATGTACTAGGAGTAAACCGGTTCTAACCGGTTTTGAAGTAGTTCTAAGGAGTATGAACTGGTGAGAACCAGTTGAAACCGGTTTGAACCGGTTGAAACTGGTTTGAACCGGTTTTTCGTATCCGATTCTAAGAAAAAATCCTTTTTTTCATCAAATATACTAGGAGTAAACCGGTTCTAACCGGTTTTGAAGTAGTTCCATGGAGTATGAACTGGAGAGAACCAGTTGGAACCGGTTGGAACCGGTTTGAACCGGTTTAAACCGGTTTTTCGTATAGGAAACTAAGATAAAAGTCCCTTTTTTCATCAAATGTACTAGGAGTAAACCGGTTCAAACCGGTTTTGAAGTAGTTCCAAGGAGTATGAACTGGTGAGAACCAGTTGGAACCGGTTTGAACCTGTTTAAACCGGTTTTTCGTATCCGAAATTAAGAATAGAGTCCCATTTTTCTTCAAATGTACTAGGAGTAAACCGGTTTTGAAGTAGTTCCAAGGAGTGTGAACTGGTGAGAACCAGTTGGAACCGGTTGCAACCGGTTTGAACTGGTTTAAACCGGTTTTTCGTATCCGAAACTAAGAAAAAGTTCACTTTTTCATGAAATGTACTAGTAGTAAACCGGTTCTAACCAGTTTTGAAGTAGTTCCAAGGAGTATGAACTGGTGAGAACCAGTTGGAACCGGTTTGAACCGGTTGGAACCGGTTTTTCGTATCGGAAACAAAGAAAGAAGTCCCTTTTTTCATCAAATGTACTAGGAGTAAACCGGTTCTAACCGGTTTTGAAGTAGTTCAAAGGAGTATGAACTGGTGAGAACCAGTTGGAACCGGTTTGAACCGGTTTTAACCGGTTTTTCATATCCAAAACTAAGAAAAAAGTCCCTTTTCTCATCAAATGTACTAGGAGTAAACCGGTTCTAACTGGTTTTGAAGTAGTTCCAAGGAGTATGAACTGGTGAGAACCAGTTGGAACCGGTTTGAACCAGTTGGAACCGGTTTGAACCGGTTTAAACCGGTTTTTCTTATCCGAAACTAAGAAAAAAGTCCCTTTTTTCATAAAATGTACTAGGAGGAAACCGGTTCTAACCGGTTTTGAAGTAGTTCCAAGGAGTATGAACTGGTGAGAACCAGTTGGAACCGGTTGGAACCGGTTTTTCGTATTAGAAACTAAGAAAAAAGTCCCTTTTTCATCAAATGTACTAGGACTAAACCTGTTCTAACCGGTTTCGAAGTAGTTCCAAGGAGGATGAACTGGTGAGAACCAGTTGGAACCGGTTTGAACCGGTTGGAACCGGTATGAACCGGTTGGAACCGGTTTGAACCGGTTAAAACCGGTTTTTCGTATCCAAAACTAAGAAAAAAAGTCTCTTTTTTCATCAAATGTACTAGGAGTAAACCGGTTCTAACCGGTTTTGAAGTAGTTCCAATGAGTATGAACTGGTGAGAACCAGTTGGAACCGATTTGATCCGGTTCGAACCGGTTTGAACCGGTTTAAACCGGTTTTTCGTATCCGAAACTAAAAAAAGTCCATTTTTTCATCAAATGTACTAGGAGTAAACCGGTTCTAACCGGTTTTGAAGTAGTTCCAAGGAATATGAAATAGTGAGAACCAGTTGGAACCGGTTTGAAATGGTTTGAACCGATTTGAACAGGTTTAAACCGGTTTTTCGTATCCGAAACTAAGAAAAAGGTACCTTTTTCATCAAATGTACTAGGAGTAAACCGGTTCTGACCGGTTTTGAAGTAGTTCCAAGGAGTATGAACTGGGGAGAACCAGTTGGAACCGGTTTGAACAGGTTGGAACCGGTTTGAATCGGTTCAAACCGGTTTATCGTATCCGAAAGTCAGAAAAATATCCTTTTTTTCATCAAATATACTAGGAGTAAACCGGTTCTAACCGGTTTTGAAGTAGTTCCAAGGAGTATGAACTGGTGTGAACGAGCAGGAACCGGTTTGAACCGGTTTAAACCGGTTTTTCTTATCCGAAACTAAGACAAAAGTCCCTTTTTTCATCAAATGTACTAGAAGTAAACCTGTTCTAACCGGTTTTGAAGTAGTTCCAAGGAGTACGAACTGCTGAGAACCAGTGGAACCGGTTTGAACCGGATGGAACCAGTTTGAACCGGTTTAAACCGGTTTTTCGTATCCGAAACTAAGAAAAAAGTCCCTTTTTTCATCAAATGTACTAGGAGTAAACCGGTTCGATCCGGTTTTGAAGCAGTTCCAAGGAGTATGAAATGGTGAGAACCAGTTGGAACCGGCTTGAACCTGTTTAAACCGGTTTTTCGTATCCGAAATTAAGAATAAAGTCCCATTTTTCTTCAAATGTACTAGGAATAAACCGGTTCTAACCGGTTTTGAAGTAGTTCCAAGGAGGATGAACTGGTGAGAACCAGTTGGAGCCGGTTTGAAGCGGTTGGAACCGGTTTGATCCGGTTTAAACCGGTTTTTCGTATCCGAAACTAAGAAAAAATTCCCTTTTTTCATCAAATGTACTAGGAGTAAACCGGTTCAAACCGGTTTTGAAGTGATTCCAAGGAGTATGAACTGGAGAGAACCAGTTGGAACCGGTTTGAAGCGGTTGGAACCGGTTTAAACCGGTTTTTCGTATCCGAAACTAAGAAAAAGTCCTTTTTTCATCAAATGTACTAGGAGTAAACCGGTTCTAACCGGTTTTGAAGTAGTTCCAAGGAGTGTGAACTGTTGAGAACCAGTTGGAACCGGTTGCAACCGGTTTGAACCGGTTTAAACCGGTTTTTTGTATCCGAAACTAAGAAAAAGTCCCTTTTTTCATCAAATGTACTACGAGTAAACCGGTTCTAACCGGTTTTGAAGTAGTTCCAAGGAGTATGAACTGGTGAGAACCAGTTGGAACCGGTTTGAAGCGGTTGGAACCGGTTTGAACCGGTTTTTCGTATCCGAAACTAAGAAAAAAGTCCATTTTTTCATCAAATGTACTAGGAGTAAACCGGTTCTAACCGGTTTTGAAGTAGTTCCAAGGAGTATGAACTGGTGAGAACCAGTTGGAACCGGTTTAAGCCGGTTTTTCGTATCGGAAACTAAGAAAAAAGTCCCTTTTTTCATCAAATGTACTAGGAGTAAACCAGTTCTAACCGGTTATGAAGTAGTTCCAAGGAGTACGAACTGGTGAGAACCAGTTGGAACCGGTTTGAGCCGGTTTTGAACCTGTTTAAACCAGGTTTTCGTATCCGAAACTAAGAATAAAGTCCCTTTTATCTTCAAATGTACTAGGAATAAACCGGTTCTAACCGGTTTTGAAGTAGTTCCAAGGAGGATGAACTGGTGAGAACCAGTTGGAACCGGTTTGAAGCGGTTGGAACCGGTTGGAACCGGTTTGAACCGGTTTTTCGTATCCGAAACTAAGAAAAAATTCCCTTTTTTCATCAAATGTACTAGGAGTAAACCGGTTCTAACCGGTTTTGAAGTAATTCCAAGGAGTATCAACTGGAGAGAACCAGTTGGAACCAGTTTGAAGCGGTTGGAACCGGTTTGAACCGGTTTAAACTGGTTTTTCGTATCCGAAACTAAGAAAAAGTCCTTTTTTCATCAAATGTACTAGGAGTAAACCGGTTCTAACCGGTTTTGAAGTAGTTCCATGGAGTGTGAAATGGTGAGAACCAGTTGGAACCGGTTTCAACCGATTGGAACCGGTTTCAACCGGTTTAATCCGGTTTAAACCGGTTTTTCGTATCCGAAACTAAGACAAATGTCCCTTTTTTGATCAAATGTACTAGGAGTAAACCGGTTCTATGCAGTTTTGAAGTAGTTCAAAGCAGTATGAACTGGTGAGAACCAGTTGGAGCCGGTTTGAACCGGTTCAAACCGGTTTTTCGTATCCGAAACTAAGACAAAAGTTCCTTTTTTCATCAATTGTACTAGGAGTAAACCGATTCTAACCAGTTTTGAAGTAGTTCCAAGGAGTATGTATGTACTGGTGAGAACCGGTTGGAACCAGTTTGAACCGGTTTGAACCGGTTTAAACCGGTTTTTCGTATCCGAAACTAAGAAAAAGTCCTTTTTTCATCAAATGTACTAGGAGTAAACCGGTTCTAAGCGGTTTTGAAGTAGTTCCAAGGAGTATGAACTGGTGAGAACCAGTTGGAACCGGTTGGAACCGGTTTTTCATATCCGAAACTAAGAAAAAGTCCCTTTTTTCATCAAATGTACTAGGAGTAAACCGGTTCTAACCGGTTTTGAAGTAGTTCCAAGGAGTATGAACTGGTGAGAACCAGTCGGAACCGGTTTAAACCGGTTCTTCGTATCCGAAACTAAGAAAAAAGTCCCTTTTTTCATCAAATGTACTAGGAGCGAACCGGTTCTAACCGGTTTTGAAGAAGTTCCAAAGAGTATGAACAGGTGAGAACCAGTTGGAACCGGTTTGAACCAGTTGGAACAGGTTTGAACCGCTTTAAACTGGTTTTTCGTATCCGATTCTAGGAAAAAATTTCCTTTTTTCATCAAATATACTAGGAGTAAACCGGTTCTAACCGGTTTTGAAGTAGTTCCAAGGAGTATGAACTGGTGAGAACCAGTTGGAACCGGTTTACTCCTAATACATTTGATGAAAAAGGGCCTTTTTTATGTAGTTTCGGGTAGGAAAGACCGGTCTAAAACCGGTTCAAGCCGGTTCCAATCGGTTCAAACTGGTTCCAACTTGTTCATTACACTTGGTACTACTTGTTAGTACTTCAAAACCGGTTATAACCTGTTTACTCCTTATACGTTTGATGAAAAAGGGCCTTTTTTATAGTTTAAGGGTAGGAAAAACCGGTCTAAACCGGTTCAAACCGGTTCGAACCGGTTCCAACTGGTTTCAACCGGTTCAATCCACTTGGTACTACTTGTTAGTACTTCAAAACCGGTTAGAACCGGTTTCCTCCTAATACATTTGATGAAAAAGAGCTTTTTTATATAGATTTGGTTAGGAAAAACCGGTCTAAACCGGTTCAAACCGGTTCCAACCGGTTCAAACTGGTTCCAACCGGTTCAAACCACTTTGTACTACCTGTTAGTACTTCAAAACCGGTTAGAACCGGTTTACTCCTAATACATTTGATGAAAAACGGCCTTTTTATATAGTTTCGGTTAGGAAAAACCGGTTCAAACCGGTTCGAACCAGTTCAAACTGGTTCCAACCGGTTCAAACTACTTGGTACTACTTGTTAGTACTTCAAAACCGGTTAGAACCGGTTTACTCCTAATACATTTGATGAAAAAGGGCATTTTTTATATGGTTTCGGTTAGAAAAACCGGTCTAAACCGGTTCAAACCGGTTCCGACCGGTTCAAACTGGTTCCAACCGGTTCAAATCACTTGGTACTACTTGTTAGTACTTCAAAACCGGTTAGAACCGGTTTACTTCGAATACATTTGATTAAATAGGGCCTTTTTTATATAGTTTCGGTTAAGAAAAACCGGTCTAAACCGGTTCAAACTGGTTCCAATCGGTTCAAACTGTTTCCAACCGGTTCAAACCACTTGGTACTACTTGTTAGTACTTCAAAACCGGTTAGAACCGGTTTTTTCCTAAAACATTTAATGAAAAAGGGTCCTTTTCATACAGTTTCGGGTAAAAAAAACCGGTTTAAACCGGTTCAAACCGGTTCCAACCGGATCAAACTGGTTCCAACCGGTTCAAAACACTTGGTACTACTTGTTAGTACTTCAAAACCGGTTAGAACCGGTTTACTCCTAATACATTTGATGAAAAAGGGCCTTTTTTTATATAGTTTCGGTTGGGAAAAACCGGTCTAAACCGGTTCAAACAGGTTCCAACCGGTTCAAACTGGTTAAAACCGGTTCAAACCACTTGGTACTACTTGTTATTACTTCAAAACCGGTTAGAACCGGTTTACTTCTAATGTATTTGATGAATAAGGGTACTTTTATATAGTTTCGGTTAGGAAAAACCGGTCTAAACCAGTTCAAACCGGTTCCAACCGGTTCAAACTGGTTCAAACAGGTACAAACCACTTGGTACTACTTGTTAGTACTTCAAAACCGGTTAGAACCGGTTTACTCCTAATACATTTGATGAAAAAGGGCATTTTTTATATAGTTTCGGTTAGGAAAAACCGGTCTAAACCGGTTCAAACCGGTTCCAACCGGTTCAAACTGGTTCCAACCGGTTCAAACTACTTGGTACTACTTGTTAGTACTTCAAAACCGGTTAGAACCGGTTTACTCTTAATACATTTGATGAAAAAGGGCATATTTTATATAGTTTCAGTTAGTAAAAACCGGTCTAAAGCGGTTCAAACCGGTTCCAAGCGGTTCAAACTGGTTTCAACCAGTTCAAACCACTTGGTACTACTTGTTAGTACTTCAAAACCGGTTAGAACCGGTTTACTTCTAATAAATTTGATTAAATTGGGCCTTTTTTTATATAGTTTAGGTTAAGAAAAACCGGTGTAAATCGGTTCAAACTGGTTCAAATCGGTTGAAACTGGTTCCAACCGGTTCAAACCACTTGGTACTACTTGTTAGTACTTGAAAACCGGTTAGAAGCGGTTTATTCCTGATACATTTAATGAAAAAGGGTCTTTTTCATATAGTTTCGGTTAGGAAAAACCGGTTTAAACCGTTTGAAACCTGTTCCAACCGGATCAAACTGGTTCCAACCGGTTCAAACCACTTGGTACTACTTGTTAGTACTTCAAAACCGGTTAGAACCGGTTTACTCCTAATACATTTGATGATTAAGGGCCTTTTTTATATAGTTTCGGTTAGGAAAAACCGGTCTAAACCGGTTCAAACAGTTTCCAACCGGTTCAAACTGGTTAAAACCGGTTCAAACCACTTGGAACTAGTTGTTAGTACTTCAAAACCGGTTAGAACCGTTTTACTTCTAATACATTTGATAAAAAAGGGCATTTTTTATATTGTTTCGGTTATGAAAAACCGGTCTAAACCGGTTCAAACAGGTTCCAACCGGTTCAAACTGGTTCCAACCGGTTCAGACCACTTGGTACTACTTATTACTACTTCAAAACCGGTTAGAACCGGTTTACTTCTAATGCATTTGCTGAAAAAGGACCTTTTTTATATAGTTTCTGTTAGGAAAAACCAGTCTAAACCGTTTAAAACCGGTTCCATCCGGTTCAAACTGGTTCCAACCGGTTCAAACCACTTGGTACTACTTGTTAGTACTTCAAAACCGGTTAAAACCGGTTCACTCTTAATACATTTGATGAAAAATGGCAATTTTTATATAGTTTCGGTTAGAAAAAACCGGTCTGAACCGGTTCAAATCGGTTCAAACTGGTTCCAACCGGCTCAAACCACTTGGTACTACTTGTTAGTACTTCAAAACCGGTTAGAACCGGTTTACTCCTAATACATTTGATGAAAAAGTGCCTTTTTTTATATTGTTTCGGTTAGGAAAAACCGGTCAAAACCAGTTCAAACCGGTTCAAACCGGTTCCAACCGGTTCTAACTGGTTCAAACTGGTTCCAACTGGTTCAAACCACTTGGTACTACTTGTTAGTACTTCAAAACCGGTTAGAACCGTTTTACTCCTAATACATTTGATGAAAAAAGGCCATTTTTATATAGTTTCGGTTAGGAAAAACCGGTCTAAATCGGTTCAAACCGGTTCCAACCGGTTCAAACTGGTTCCAACCGGGTCAAACCACTTGGTACTACTTGTCAGTACTTCAAAACCGGTTAGAACCGGTTTACTTCTAATACATTTGATAAAAAGGGCGTTTTTTATGTAGTTTCGGTTAGGAGAAACCGGTCTAAACCGGTTCAAACCGGTTCCAACCGGTTCAAACTGGTTCCAACCGGTTCAAACCACTTGGTACTACTTGTTAGTACTTCAAAACCGGTTAGAACCGGTTTACTCCTAATACATTTGATGAAAAAGGGCCTTTTCTATATAGTTTCAGTTAGGAAAAACCGGTCTGAACCGGTTCAAACAGGTTCCAAGCGGTTCAGACTGGTTCCAACCGGTTCAAAAAACTTAGTACTACTTGTTATAACTTCAAAACCGGTTAGAACCGGTTTACTTCTAATAGATTTCATGAATAAGGGCCCTTTTATATAGTTTCGATTAGGAAAAACCGGTCTAAACCGGTTCAAACCGGTTCCAAACGGTTCAAACTGAATCCAACTGGTACAAACCACTTGGTACTACTTGTTAGTACTTCAAAACCGGTTAGAACCGGTTTACTCTTAATACATTTGATGAAAAAGGGCTTTTTATATATAGTTTCGGTTAGGAAAAACAGGTCTAAACCGGTTCAAACGGTTCCAACCGGTTCAGACTGGTTCCAACCGGTTCAAACCACTTGGTACTACTTGCTAATACTTCAAAACCGGTTAGAACCGTTTTACTCCTAATACATTTGATAACAAAAAGGGCATGTTTTTATATCGTCTTGGTTATGAAAAACCGGTCTAAACCAGTTCAAACAGGTTCCAACCGGTTCAATCTGGTTCCAACCGGTTCAAACCACTTTTTTACTACTTATTACTACTTCAAAACCGGTTAGAACCGGTTTACTTCTAATACATTTGATGAAAAAGGACATTTTTTATATAGTTTCTGTTAGGAAAAACCGGTCTAAAACGGTTCAAACCGGTTCCAACCGGTTCAAACTGGTTCCAACCGGTTCAACCTAATTGGTACTACTTGTTAGTACTTCAAAACCGGTTAAAACCGGTTCACTCCTAATACATTTGATGAAAAATGGCAATTTTTATATAGTTTCGGTTAGAAAAAAACGGTCTGAACCGGTTCAAACCGGTTCCAACCGGTTCAAACTGGTTCCAAACGGTTCAAACCAATTGGTACTACTTATTAGTACTTCAAAACCGGTTAGAACCGGTTTACTCCTAATACATTTGATGAAAAAGTGCCTTTTTTATATAGTTTCGTTTAGGAAAAACCGGTCTAAAACAGTTCAAACCGATTCCAACCGGTTCAAACCAGTTCTAACTGGTTCAAACTGGTTCCAACCGGTTCAAACCACTTGGTACTACTTGTTAGTATTTGAAAACCGGTTAGAACCGGTTTACTCCTAATACATTTGATGAAAAAGGGCCTTTTTATATAGTTTCAGTTAGAAAAACCGATCTGAACCGGTTCAAACAGGTTCCAACCGGTTCAAACTGGTTCCAACCGGTTCAAACCACTTGGTACTACTTGTTAGTACTTCAAAACCGGTTAGAACCGGTTTACTCCTAATACATTTGATGAAAAAGGGCATTTTTTATATAGTTTCGGTTAGGAAAAACAGGTCTGAACCGGTTCAAACCGGTTCCAACTGGTTCAAACTGGTTCCAACCGGTTCAAACCACTTGTTACTACTTGTTAGTACTTCAAAACCGGTTAGAACCGGTTTACTCCTAATACATTTGACGAAAAAGGGCCTTTTTTATATAGTTTCAGTTAGAAAAAACCGATCTGAACCGGTTCAAACAGGTTCCAACCGGTTCAAACTGGTTCCAACCGGTTCAAACCACTTGGTACTACTTGTTAGTACTTCAAAACCGGTTAGAACCGATTTGCTTCTAATACATTTGATGAATAAGGGCCCTTTTATATAGTTTCGGTTAGGAAAAACCGGTCTAAACCGGTTCAAACCGGTTCCAACCGGTTCAAACTGGTTCCAACAGGTACAAACCACCTGGTACTACTTGTTACTACTTCAAAACCGGTTAGAATCGGTTTACTCCTAATACATTTGATGAAAAAGGGCCTTTTTTATAGTTTAAGGTTAGGAAAAACCGGTCTAAATCGGTTCAAACCGGTTCCAACCGGTTCAAACTGGTTCCAACCGGTTCAAACCACTTGGTACTACTTGTTAGTACTTCAAAACAGGTTAGAACCGGTTTACTCCTAATACATTTGATGAAAAAGTGCCTTTTTATTTAGTTTCGGTTAGGAAAAACCGGTCTAAAGCGGTTCAAACCGGTTCAATCCGGTTCCAAACGGTTCAAACCGGTTCCAACTGGTTTAATCTGGTTCCAACCGGTTCAAACCTCTTGGTACTACTTGTTAGTACTTCAAAACCGGTTAGAACCGGTTTACTCCTAATACATTTGATGAAAAAGGACCTTTTTTATATAGTTTCGGTTAGGAAAAACCGGTCTAAACCGGTTCAAACAGGTTCCAACCGGTTCAAACCGGTTCCATCTGGTTCAAACTGGTTCCAACCGGATCAAACCACTTGGTACTACTTGTTAGTACTTCAAAACCGGTTAGAACCGGTTTACTCCTAATACATTTGATGAAAAAGGGCATTTTTGATATAGTTTCGGTTAGGAAAAACCGGTCTGAACCGGTTCAAACCGGTTCCAACTGGTTCAAACTGGTTCCAACCGGTTCAAACCACTTGGTACTACTTGTTATTACTTCAAAACCGGTTAGAACCGGTTTACTACTAATACATTTGATGAAAAAGGGCATTTTTTATATAGTTTCAGTTATGAAAAACCGGGCTGAACCGGTTCAAACAGGTTCCAACCGGTTCAAACTGGTTCCAACCGGTTCAATCCACTTGGTACTACTTGTTAGTACTTCAAAACCGGTTAGGACCGTTTTACTCCTAATACATTTGATAAGAAAAAGGGCATTTTGAATATCGTTTGGGTTGGGGAAAACCTGTCTAAACCAGATCAAACAGGTTCGAACCGGTTCAAACTGGTTCCAACCGGTTCATACCACTTTGTACTACTTGTTAGTACTTCAAAACCGGTTAGAATCGGTTTACTCCTAATACATTTGATGAAAAAGGACCTTTTTTATCTAGTTTCTGTTAGGATAAACCGGTCTAAACCGGTTCAAACCGGTTCCAAAAGGTTCAAACTGGTTCCAACCGGTTCAAACCACTTGGTACTACTTGTTAGTACTTCAAAACCGGTTAGAACCGTTTTACTCCTAATACATTTGATAAGAAAAAGGGCATTTTTTAAAATCTTTTCGGTTAGGAAAAATCGGTCTGAACCGGTTCAAACAGGATCCAACCGGTTCAAACCACTTTTTACTACTTATTACTACTTCAAAACCGGTTAGAACCGGTTTACTTCTAATACATTTGATGAAAAAGGACATTTTTTTTATATAGTTTCTGTTAGGAAAAACCGGTCTTAACCGGTTCAAACCGGTTCCAACCGGTTCAAACCACTTGGTACTACTTGTTAGTACTTCAAAACCGGTTAGAACCGGTTCACTCCTAATACATTTGATGAAAAATGGCAATTTTTATATAGTTTCGGTTAGAAAAAACCGGTCTGAACCGGTTCAAACCAGTTCCAACCGGTTCAAACTGGTTCCAACCGGTTCAAACCACTTGGTACTACTTGTTAGTACTTCAAAACCGGTTAGAACCGGTTTACTCCTAATCCATTTGATGAAAAAGGGCCATTTTATAAAGTTTCGGTTAGGAAAAACAGGTCTAAATCGGTTCAAACCGGTTCCAACCGGTTCAAACTGGTTCAAACTGGTTCCAACCGGTTCAAACCACTTGGTACTACTTGTAAGTACTTCAAAACCGGTTAGAACCGGTTTACTACTAATGCATTTGATGAAAAAGGCCATTTTTATATAGTTTTGGTTAGGAAGAACCGGTCTAAACCGGTTCTAACCGGTTCCAACCGGTTCAAACTGGTTCCAACCGGTTCAAACCACTTGGTACTACTTGTTAGTACTTCAAAACCGGTTAGAACCGGTTTACTCCTAATAGATTTGATGGAAAAGGGCATTTTTTTTTATATAGTTTCGGTTAGGAAAAAACGGTCTGAACCGGTTCAAACATGTTCCAACCGGTTCAAACCGGTTCCAACCGGTTCAAACCATTTGGAACTACTTGTTAGTACTTCAAACCCGGTTAGAACCGTTTTACTCCTAATACATTTGATAAAAAAAGGGAATTTTTCATATCGTTTGGGTTAGGAAAAACCGGTCTAAACCGGTTCAAACAGGTTCGAACCGGTTCAAACTGGTTCCAACCGGTTCATACCACTTGGTACTACTTGTTAGTACTTCAAAACCGGTTAGAACCGGTTTACTCCTAATACATTTGATGAAAAAGGACCTTTTTATATAGTTTCTGTTAGGAAAAACCGGTCTAAACCGGTTCAAACCGGTTCCAACCGGTTCAAACTGGTTCCAACCGGTTCAAACCACTTGGTACTACTTGATAGTACTTCAAAACCGGTTAGAACCGGTTTACTCCTAATACATTTGATTAAAAATGGCAATTTTTATATAGTTTCGGTTAGGAAAAACCGGTCTAAACCGGTTCAAACCGGTTCCATCCGGTTCAAACTAGTTCCAACAGGTTCATACCACTTGGTACTACTTGTTAGTACTTCAAAACCGGTAAAACCGGTTTACTCCTAATACATTTGATGAAAAAGGGCCTTTTTATATCGTTTCGGTTAGGAAAAACCGGTTCAAACCGGTTCAAACCGGTTCCAAGCGGTTCAAACCGGTTCCATCCGGTTCAAACTGGTTCCAAAAGGTTCAATCCACTTGGTACTACTTGTTAGTACTTCAAAACCGGTTAAAACCGGTATACTCCTAATGCATTTGATGAAAAAGGGCCTTTTTATATAGTTTCGGTTAGGAAAAACCGGTCTAAACCGGTTCAAACCGGTTCCAACCGGTTTAAACGGGTTCCAACCGGTTCAAACCACTTGGTACTACTTGTTAGTACTTCAAAACCGGCTAGAACCGGTTTACTCCTAATACATTTGATGAAAAAGGGCCTTTTTTTATATTGTTTCGGTTAGGAAAAACCGGTCTAAACCATTTCAAACCGGTTCCAACCGGTTCAAACTGGTTCCAACCGGTTCAAACCACTTGGTACTACTTGTTAGTACTTCAAAACCGGTTAGAACCGGTTTACTCCTAATACATTTGATGAAAAAGGGCATTTTTTATATAGTTTCGGTTAGGAAAAACCGTTCTAAACCAGTTCAAACCGGTTCCAACTGGTTCAAACTGGTTCCAACCGGTTCAAACCACTTGGTACTACTTGTTAGTACTTCAAAACCGGTTAGAACCGGTTTACTCCTAATACATTTGATGAAAAAGGGCCTTTTTATATAGTTTCGGTTAGGAAAAACCGGTCTAAACCGGTTCAAACAGGTTCCAACCGGTTCAAACTGGTTCCAACCGGTTCAAACCACTTGGTACTACTTGTTAGTACTTCAAAACCGGTTAGATCCGGTTTACTCCTAATACATTTGATGAAAAAGGGCCTTTTTTATATAGTTTCGGTTAGGAGAAACCGGTCTAAACCGGTTCAAACCGTTTCCAACCGATTCAAACTGGTTCCAATCGTTTCAAACCACTTGGTACTACTTGTTAGTACTTCAAAACCGGTTATCCCTGGAACCCCATGGGCAAAGTTCCCGGGATAAAAGCACCTTCCAGGATATAGCTACTGTGGTCCCGGAACACGATTAGATATCAGACTTGATGATCAAAATCGTCCCCGACCCGGCGAGTATCCGATAAACGCTATTGATAAGGCGTGTCATGCTCATGATGTTGCATATAAAAGCAGCAATCTGCAAAACAGGCATCTCGCGGATGTGAAATTAATTCATGCGTTAAATGCTATTCCGGATAAATCTTTCAAAGAAAAATTGGCTTCTTGGTTGGTAAAATCGGCTATGAAAGGGAAATTGATGATGGGCGCTGGTAATTAATAATATGGAATCTATTTATTATTTTCCAAAAGGATACTGGCGAGGTAAAGCAGCAATCAGTAAACTCGCCAACGCCGCAAAAGTGAAAAAGGTCACTGCGGCTAATTGGTTATCCAAACAGGCTATATGGCAAATTTATCTACCGCGTCCTAAACAAATCAATTTCTCGCATTTTGATGTTACCGGACCCAATGAAGTTCATCAAGCTGATTTATTGTTTTTACCACATGATAACGGTTACAAATACGCGCTAACCGTAGTTGATGTTGCGAGTCGATACAAACAAGCAGAACCGCTAAAAACAAAATCATCACCTGAAGCTGCTTCTGCATTTGAAAAGGTTTATCGACGAGGCCCACTACGCTGGCCAAATCTGTTACAAGTTGATCCTGGCAAGGAATTTCAAGGCGCTGTTTTATCAGCGATGAAACATCACAATGTCACCATCAGATGAGGACATACTGCACTACATCGTGATCAGGCAATTGTTGAACGATTTAATCGGACTCTTGCTGAACGGTTATTTGGATATCAATACGCGAAGGAGTTTATTCAGGATAAAAGATCCCGTGAATGGGTTAAGAGATTACCAGCTGTGATTACCGCGCTCAATAACGAGATTACTCGAACAATCAACATGAAACCTAACAACGCTATTAAATAGAAGTATATACCTAAAATGGAAATCCAAGGAATTTCACAAAAAGATTTCAAAGAAGCAATTCTTGGTAGTAATGTCACTGTTAGGTATTTATACGAACCAGGAGAGCTTGAGGGTGGTAAAAAAAAGAGCTACTGATCCTATTTGGAGTGTCACCGTACATAAAATATCTAGCATAACACGATCAACTGGTAGACCAGCAATCTATAAACTGGATTCAACTGCTCCTCAGCGAGGATTTACTCGACAACAACTACAGGTAATTCCCGAGGATACTCAATTACCACCGCGTGGTCTTAACTAGCACCCGATGCCAGAGGCATTGTGCTGGCACCCCGGCGTCTGTTGCACTCAAGACAAGTCAGCATAACGTTATCTCTGATATGACCAATGCTGCTATTCTTTCTGTCTACGGTAAATTGGCGAGGATCTTTATTCGACCAACTCCAACGCATTATACAATTGCAACTCGCGCAGTGATTATTCTGTTGTTGCTTCAGCGTAATTATTAATTCAGCATCAATGTCAAATTTTCTATTATTTTTTTTATCCTGTTGTTTATAATCAGAGAGTTTTTTTCTGATCATATCCTTGACTCTATCAACGCTGACAATATCACTTATTGAAGTGTCATTATCGTCACTGACTTCGTCAACAACAATTCTTCGGAGTTGATTTATACTTCGTACTCTGGATACTGCGAGATAAACTAAGTTTGACCACTCAATGCGATTATCTACTATCCAAACAATTGTGTCTGTGACAGTTAATCCCTGTGAAGAGTGTATTGTCGCTGCGTAACCTAACGTCCACGGGGATTTATCAGCACGCAATGCATCTTCGACGACGCTGATATCAACCAGCACAATATCATTTAATACTAAATTCTGCTTTTCACGTTGTCCAGGAATGTCAACGTCGATATTCTGCTTTCGTGTATCCGAAGGTCTATAACAGAGCGGTACTGGAAGTGTTGAAAATTTACATTTATGTAATTCAAATAATTTCATCTGAAGTTTGTCTCTGACTATTTTTCTACTTGCTACTATCAAATCGTTTGGTCTCCATGCTTCCCAAAAATTATTCATGGGAGTTTCTGAAATTATTTCACGCATTATTTCACATTGGATTCTATCCGGTTGTAATCTGATTAGTTGTTTAAACTCCTTTAATACTTCATCTAATGATCTAATGTCATCGTTCATCTCTGTGTAATAATCAACGTATTTTTTTAGCCATTCATGAGGAGATTCACCGAAAATTGGTGGTGTCTGGCCTTGATCACCACACATAATAATTTTTGTATTTTTCGTTGACAGCCATTCAAGAAATATTTTTAGTACTTTTTACGGTACTGTACAAATTTCATCCCATAATATCACCGGTGGAATATATTTATTTCCCATTCGCTCAGGGGTCCACTGATCTCCTTTCCATCGAAAGAAACTGTGATAAGTATTAGATTTTACATCTCGTTTGGTTATATCTCTGGCAAGTTTATGAGTTGGTGTTAGCGCTTTCATGTTGATTTTATCTTTGAATAAATTAATTACTCGTGTTGTCTTTCCTGATCCTCCTAATCCGTTTATATAAACGATTTTATACCGCGTAATTGGATCTGATATCGATGGCGCGTTAGATAATTCTGATAATTGGTTGCTTTTCAAGTATTTATCGTCGTTGGTAACATCTGCCGATTCACAATACACGTGTAGCGTCTCCTTTTTAAATCTCCAACATCCCCACCCTTCCTCCGGGGGTGTGAATTTAGCTACATCTGATTTGTATTTCTCGTGGATATACATAGAATCAGTGGCTACTCTAACTGCTTTATTAGGAAATCTATTTATCATCGAAAATAAATTGATAGAAGCATAAGCTAGCATAGAACTTCTCAAATGCGTATATTGTTTAATATATCCATCACAATAGGTAACAATTGTACCTAATCGTCTTCCATCGGATAGGAAAGCGTCTTTACGATTTACAAGTTTTCCCTGTTTCGTTAAATCCGTTACTATAAAATCGTATTCAGCGATGTCTATGATCAACCGCGAAGAATATTTTGCATTGTCGTATCTTCCACCCTGGGTAAATTTACCGATTATTCTTCGTCCAAAATCTTTTGCTTGTTCTTTTTTAATTTCAAATAACTCCTTAGACCAATTCATGATTTGTTCTTCATTGAAATTCTTCGAATTTCCATCTGGAAACTGTTTTCGCTGTTCGCTAATTATACGATCTAGATCGGGTTGTGGTTGCCAAACTTCTTTCTGAGCTCGATAGCATATAATAGCTTCGGAAACAATCAACGATATTAGCAAACCACAATCAATCATATATCGTAGTAACACTATTGGCATCCAGGCCTTTTCAGATATATTTCTACCAAGCCAAACATAACTACACGGATGTAACCCTGTAGCGAGTTCAAATGATATCACACGAGCGAATCCGGTTAAATCAAAATCAGGTAATGGCCCATTAATCGCAACACGAGTCATTTCATGTTTGGGGTGTCCAAATCGTTTAAAATAGTTACTACATTCTCCATACCCGAGAAAACTTCCAGGATAACACGCGGATATATCAATTGAAATCATACCGCCACGATGGTATTTTGTATTCCACAGTCCTCTATGACCAAATTCGATGCAACTCAATTTAACATCCTCGAGAAAATCACTTTGTGTTGGACGCCATGAGTTTTTTTCTCTTGCGAAGTGAGCTAACACTGATGGAATAGTAAAACTATCCGTTAATAGTTTTTCATGGGAACTCTCTGGTGAAAAATCACTAGCGATTTTTCTCATTCTGTTATCTAATTCTTCAACGCGATATAATTCACCATTTGGTCTTACAAATTGATCAAATCCTATTTCGGGATCTTCATCACTTCTAAGTAACCACACTGACACAGGATCATCTTTACACAACGCATGAATAGCATCGAATAATTTCTCATTATAAAAAACAACCCCGACGAATTCTGGGGGGATATATCTCACGGTTCGTTCTCGTGGAAATATTGTTACTGAAGGTGTCCACGCGTGTTTGTTATGATCAATAATTTGTATTGGCGCTCCATTTTTGTTATATTTCGGTTCGTATAAAACTTCTCCGGTTATCGTCATAACGGTTATTGGGAATCTTAATGATGTTTCTAATTTAGCTATATCAGAAATCTTTGCACCGTGCTGTTTCACTGTCAGTTCCCATTCGGTTATTTTCCTACGTCGCAGATCAGTTAGTTTATTTCCTCGGGATGCATTTGTGAAGTGTTCCATTACCCGTGTTGCTACACAATTCAGTGAACTAAAATATTTCATAGGAGCTAGTTTTGCGATATCGGGTTTATCATTTAACGGATATATTCCATAAACGATTGCTGTTACAGGATAAGATCTTTCGTAATATGGTTTGTCAATTCCAGTTAGAATTCCTGGTTTGGAATCTCTACTTACAATGACAGTTTTTTTTATCCTTGAGGATTGGTTCAAATTTATCCCTGATAATCCATTTGCCTTCGACTTCGATAATGAATTTTATTCTGAAAAAAATATTTCTGTTGGGAATTGCTTTGTTGAAAATCTTTGATTTTCCTTGATAAAATTCTTTAAATTTCCCCTTTGGATTTTACACCCTTGAATTTCCAGCTCCTTGGCGGGCCAAGGTGTGAAATTATCTCCGCTGCTCTTTCATCGTTCATAGTAGCATCGATGTTGGGTACATTGACTTCTTCATCAATGATTCGAAATGTCGACCAACAGTATGCTGCACCGTCTCGGTAGAATTCATTAAAACACTCCCTGATTTTACTTAGTATAGTTCTATCACCGATTAGACGTTTTGGTGTATCAGAGACTCTATCGAGATTGAATTTAGCATTTTTCCAGGGCTTAATTTTCGATAATCTCTTGAACTCCTTATCGAGATTAAATTTAGTATTTTTCCAAGGCCTAATTTTCGATAATCTTTGGAATTCTTTCCTGGTATAATCAATGAATTTAGTATTTTTCCAAGGCTTAATTTTCGAGAATCTCTTGAACTCCTTATGGAGATTGAATTTAGTATTTTTCCAAGGCTTAATTTTCGATAATCTTTGGAATTATTTCCTGGTATAATCAATGAATTTAGTATTTTTCCAGGGCTTAATTTTCGATAATCTGTTGAACTCTTCCATGTTATAATTAAAACAAGTATTTAAATAGAAAAATATAGTATAATGAATCACTGCAAGTGGCTAATGATTGGATCAACAACCCCGTGTAACAAATCATGCAGAAGCGAATTGTGTGGGTATCATTTACAAAGCGTTCGCAACGGTTCTTTCGGTCCTCTCGCATGCCTCCAATGTGGGGCTGGGGTAAGGGGAAAATCGCAGTTGTGTCTTGCTTGTGGGGGTAAACGATACAGGGAACTAAAACGCTAATATGACAAACGAATAAAAAATGCAGTCATTGACCCCAACGATGACAAAATCATAAAACCCCTCAAGATTATATCAAGAGGTTTATAATTAAAGCAGATATAAATTAGACAAACAGTATTATTATACAAATGAGCCAAGATTTCAGACCCCATCCAGTGCTTGTTAATTACGAAGCCTCCAGTGATGGTGTTGTCAGGCACCGCAGACTAAAAGAACCTTTTGGATTTCTAAATAATATGGGATATTTGATGTTTTCAGCTGGGAGGAAGAAGTATCTCTGTCACAGAGCCATCTATGAAGCATTTTACGGATTAATCGAAGACGGCCTTGTGATTGATCACATAAATGGCGTGAAAATTGATAATTGTCTTGTGAATCTTCAAGCCGTCTCACAAAGTCGGAATGAAAAATTAGGTGAAACTGGCAAATACGCAAAATGCCCTAGGGGGGTCAAATCGTTTGATTTAGAAAATAGTGAAGAGAGAAGCTTTCAGTCGATAAATGAAGCCAGTAGATACTTTGACATTTGTATGCCTTCAATACGATTTGTTGCAGAAAATATAATTAAAACTGCTCTGTCTAAAAGAAATGGTCATAAAGTAAAATTCGTGTACATCTGAAACGATTCAAAGGAGATAAATCCTTTATGGATAAATCCGCCGCAACTTACATTCTAGTCACTAAGTTCCCTTGTATTATGACCTGTATACCTTGAAAAGGCGCGCCGCACACGTGACTGTAATGGAAATACATAGTTTTGGTTAGAGTTGTTTTTAACAATTTCTAAAACCTTTTATTGTCGCTTTGGCTAAAACTGCATTATTTAAACAGTTGTATTTATTTAGTTCTATAATACACTTTTAGTACAGACGTTCTTTATCGCGCTCAGCCGGAAGTGTTTTCCATTCATTGAATAGGTGGGATTAAAAATTCCTGTATACAGCTCTTTGTGATTTAATCGATAATGTACTTGTCTAGAGAATTAGAACAGGGAAAATATACGCTGTTATTTAACAACTGTATTATTTTGTTTGATGTTTCATTTAAAATATCTGTCTGTTTTAAATGTTGTGAAACAGCATTAATAAGTAATTCAAGGAAATAAAATAACACACCCGTGAATCAACGCTGGTGTATTAGTCACCTTATATACGTTTTGGCTCGTAATAAGCTTGGGGCTTTCGAAAGCCAATTCCGACCAATCAAAACTAACCATCGCCATTAACACGGGCGTGTGGTTGTCTTTTGTCAATCATGCAACCGGGTTAATTTAGTTTGGTTGCTTTTGATTGGTTGGATTGGCCGTAGAAAATCTGCCCCGTCGTTTCATGTTTGTGCTGTCTTGTGACGTCCCACATCATTACATCACAAATTCCATCATCGTTTCATTGAATTATAATCCATCCTTAATTAGGTTAATTAAGTATATGTATGACTACAATCTGCCGCAACATTCGAGCGGAGATTATATAGGCATTGTGCCGCCCCCACATCATTACATCACAAATTTCATCATCGTTCCATACAATTATAATCCATCCTTAATTAAGTTAATTAAGTATATGTATGCCTACAATTTGCCGCAACACTCGAGCGGAGATTATATATGGCATTGTGCCGTCCATAATTAAGTTAATTAAGTATATGTTGTGATGTCCCCCAAGCATATCTTCTGGGCGGTCTAAGATGGTGTTTGCCACGTTAGGCCTCCCTTTCGGAGATGTATGCTTTGGGGTTTGTTGTGATGTCCCCCAAGCATATCTTCTGGGCGGTCTAAGATGATGTTTGTCACCTTAGACCTCCCTTTCGGAGATGTATGCTTTGGTGTTCCCTTGGGCTTGCATGGCACGCCCACCATCGCATCACAAATTCCATCATCGTTTCATTGAATAATTAACTTAATTAAGTATATGTATGCCTACAATCTGCAGCAACACTCGAGCGGAGATATACACGGCATTGTACCGTCCATTAATTAACTTAATTAAGTATATGTATGCCTAAAATCTGTCACAACACTCGAGTGAAGACATACGGCATTGTACTGTCCATAAAAAAACGGGTCAAAAACGACCCCCAATTTATTTTAATAATTAAAGGTAAATGTATTATATCTATATTTTTATAAAAATATGGATATCAAAGATGTAAATTCTATAATTGCTGAAATCTCAGATTTAAAAAATAGAGGGGTAGTATTATCTAAAGATCTCGACTGTGACTGGATTGCCTCGGAATATGAAGACATTGAGTATCAGACTAGTAAGGGTCGTTATGTTTTACCTAAGATGTACAGACTCGTGAAAGAAATTCAAAAGTCCATCTATGCTTGTTTGTATGGTAACGATTTTGATGTATTTTTAACGCTATTTAGCACCGTTGAAGCAATACGTCAAAAGCTCGGCCAAGAGTATCAAAAACGAGCTGAAATTAGTTATAAAGTTTGTAATCTTAGGAAGATATTAAACGAGGAAAAACCAGTATCCTAACCACGTGAGCGTTACTATAAAAAATAGGCCTTCAGTAATTTTCAGTAAAAAATATTTTTTTTCAGCGTTTTTTGTAACACTCAAAAAGGATTTTCTCCTGAAAGGATACTCAGCAGTTTGGGCATGCTCATGCAGTTATGTGCGTACTGGATGATCTGGTTGTGATAGCAAGTAATCACCGCGACGCCTCCATTTTCACGTAGTTGTTGTTGCCGCGTCGTTAACAAAAATCGTTCATCGCCGTTCTCAGATATTACAATTCTGAAACCCCCAGCGATGTTATTTCTGAAACACTCGCGGATAGCGTCGTACAGTTTAACCTTGTCGGAGATGGATACGTTAGCTTGATGGTACATTATTTAATAACTCAGCTTTTAATTGTGATAGTTTCACATTTGAAAACTCAGTTCACAAACACTATATGGTAGGTGAATCGCTTACAACTAGATTAGCCCGAGAGCGGCTATCAGCAATTAAAAAGTTTATACCGGTTCGAGACAGAGTTCGCGAGAAACTTCAACAACGACAACAAGCGCAGACTGACTTTTCTGTGTCAAGTGAACAACTGTTCGCCCCGGTAACTAAGGCGACCAGCGATGTGAAAACAGCAACTGAACGAGCAATATTTGGGGATATTCCTGAGGAAGGCAAGCGACGAGAAGTGCCTGTTCTTGGTGTGCTTGAAAAGATAGCAGCAGAAACTGAAAAGACATCAGCGTTGTTACAAAAAAAAAAACACCTGGTCCGAAAAAGACCAATAATGAAATAGTAGGTGAATTACGCGCGCGATTTAATGAAGAAGGGTTAGCAGCAATTGATAAGACTGACGATACAGAGTTTCCTGCACTTGTTGTTAAGACGTATGAAAACAGAAAAAAAATGTTAAAACCAGAACAGCACAAGTATGTAAGAGGTAAACAACATTGGGCTGATATATTTTACAAAATTAAAACTAAAAAAGGTAAAGTTGACAGCGACAATGCGTCACATATTGAATATCTCAAAATAGTGAGTACAATGTATAATAAATATGAAGAACAAAAATCACAAAGAAATCCACAAAGACTGCAGCGGGGGCGACAACCTGCAAAAAAATATCTTTTTCACCTGCCAAACAAGAAAAATCTCAACAACAACTACCACCCCAAGCTTCGCTTGGACTTTCGCCTGGATCATCTGATCGAGATGATGATGATGATCCTTTTAGTTATTTACAAGGAGCGGATTTCGAAAAACTGGGGGAAGCATCTGATTATAGTAGTGGGGAGGGATTTTCTAAATCTCAGAAATTGCCAGTAATTTCAGGTAGTGGTCTAGTTACTTGTCCTGGTAACATCCTCAGTGATATATCACGGCTGGAAGTTCTCATCGGAGGGAAACGAGCCGGAAACAACTCCGTCGAGATAATTAATGAAGCAGCTGATATCTGTAGACGATTATTTGCCGGTGGTATCATGGACATTAATGTATATCGAGAACTCATTGCTGAATTAGTTGAAAATCACAGAGACGCCCATGGTTATGATGAAAATCCTATGGATCTTAGCGATTGATCACTAATTGAAAAACTACTAGTTTTATAACAAGATGATTATACACTACAACCATGATAAACCCGTAAGCGTCTACGTGGTGAACTCAAAGTTCAAGATACCAGTAAATACTTTTTGCCATGTGAAGCATTTATTGAAATCGAGGGGAAACTCGTAACAAACGATGCTACTCATAATGATCCACCATATGCAGATAACGCAAATGTCCGAGTCGGTTTTGTTAATAATGGCATCATGGCGTTATTTGAAAGTGCAAGATATCTCATTGATGGAAAAGAAATTGAATCAATAGACCGTGAAGTTGATGTTGCAACAACAATAATCGGGCTAGCAAGATACTCCGATGATTATACAAGGTCGGCTGGTCCGTCTATGATGTTTGCAAAGGATACTACTGATAACGCTGACCACCTTCAATACATTAAAGTGTTGGCAGCACAAGATACTGCAGAAGCAAATCAACAAGAAGCAGCTAATCCAGAACGTCGAGCTAACCCCGGAGCTGCGTTTGATATTCTCGGAGGCGTTAATGGTAATTTCAATTTAGGATTTGCAACACGAGTAGCAACGTTGCAAAGACCACAACGATATTTTTCATGTGCGATTCCACTCCATCACATATTTGGATTCTGCAGAAATGTCAGAAAAGTCATCTATGGAGCCAAACACACAATCGCATTAGTACGAAAAGGCAATGACAACGATGCAATTTGGCGTACTGGTGCCGCTGATGGTAAAGATGTTTTAACTAAATTAGCATTGTTGATGCCAGTAATGGGCCCATCAATTACCATGGAAGAGCGGCTACTTTCATTTATGGACACAGGTGGCAAATCATTGATAAGTTGGCTAACAACAACAACTGATGTCAAACAGGATGATGTTAATGGTACATTTACATGGCACTTAGCAGCCAAACAAGGCGTTTCAGCTCCACGTCATATATTTATAGCGCTGCAGAATCAGAATCGATCAGGCTCCCAAGAACGCAGTCATATGATATTTGATAAATTAGGAGTCAAGGAGGTTTCGCTGAGAATAAACGGACAACAAGAACCAACCGAGGATATACAGCTTGATTACGACACTAACCACATAGCACGTGTGTATCATCGGATGCTGTCATATATGGGTCGTGATCAAAATGTTGATACTGGTTTACAAATATCGCAACTTGATTTTAAAAACCTGTACCCGATTTATTACTTTTCGCTGGAACATCTTGATTTAATGAGACAATCCGTCGTTGATATACACTTCAGAGCTCGTATAACTCATGGTGGTGTTAATTATAGAGCGGTTGCTGTTATTCTCAGCGACAAATCAATGCTACTTGAAGGTGTTGGTGGACGAATGAGACTTATTGATGCACCAGTGGAAAATATGTAAATGAAACTTGAAGAGTTTCCAATTAGATCAATTGAAAGCATAAATGTGTTTTACAATAAAATGATATATAGTGTTGTTAGTGTCAAGCTGACTGATGGTCAGGTCAAGAAATTGCGATCAAAATCCTCTAAAGAATGTGGAACAACAATAACGTTGAAACCAGCGCAGATGTCCGGCAGTACACATAAAATATCACTGACGGATCGTCAAATAAAACATTTCAATGATGCAATGAAAAATAAGAGAGGGGTTCAAATTGTATTTTCAAAAGCCGCAGTCGCCAACATGATAAAATCAGGTGGTATGTTTCTATTGTTAGCTGCAATACCAGCATTGATTGCAGCGGCTGCCCCAGCAGTGGCGAAGGCGGCTGCGTTGGGAGCCGTTGGGACCGCGGCAGGGATGGCGTTGAAAAAAAGCAACTGGGAAAGGATATAAAAAAGGGAAAGGGGTTGTACCTACCAGGAACCCCGTATTCATGGTACAGCGGAAAGGGTCTAAGAAGAATACCAGGAATGGTTTATTAGTTGAAAGCCCAATTCTCCCTATGTCCAATTTTGATTTAATTGATGCTGCTAAAAAACTAGCGATAAAAAACTTCAGAGGGGTTTTTATGAGAGATCAATTACCGAGAAAACCTAAACGCGTTGAAACCGGTATCATCAATCTTGATAACAGCAGCGGATCGGGAACTCACTGGGTTGCATACGCGATCGATCCGCGTGGGATTGTCTATTTCGATTCATATGGGTTAGCTCCGCCAAGCGAGTTTATGCGGTATATAAATTCTTCGATGAAACTCAAAGAGTTTCCAATTTTTTATTCCACGCTGCCAACACAACAATTAAATGATCCACCGATATGCGGCCGTGAAGCATTAAATGTCATCGCGGAGATTTCATCGTCACAAAAACCACCTCATCTGGTTGTAAATAAATACACGAGTGGAAAATTACAAGGTAATTTTAGAGAATCAATAAATTAAAAATACTAGAGTCTTTACAATAATGATTGATATTTGGGGACGATCTCTGTCAATGTCGGAACCCACCGCGGAAACATCTACGGGTTCTATTGAGGATGTAAAAAAAATAATTAAAGATGAAATCGCTGAGACGTTAAATTTAGTAAGTGTTGACCCGAACGAAATAGTTGTATTTCAAGATCTCCAGGGTAAATTGAAAAGCAGTGATGTGTCATTGGATGACATTTTGATACGGCAGCGCGACGCCGCTGAAAACTCTATTGCGCTGTATTCCAACGATGGAAAACTTAAACCAGGCGAACTTGTGTCTACGATCACCGACGCGATTGACGCCCACGACAGCATGATTGCCACCCGCGGCCGTGAGCTGGATGATCATATACGAGGTTATAGTACTTTTCGCAAAAATGTCGTACATAAATTCTTTGGAACCCCGCTTGTGGTTGGCATGACTCTCGCTGAAATTAAAAACTTTCTATCGCTATTCTTTTTTAACAAGGGGGCGGGGAGGATGATGAATGAAGATGAAATCAAGGCAAATTATCTCGATATTTACAATGATATTTCTAAAATAAATGGAAAATCTTGAAAAGGTACAAAAACCCACTAACGACGTCGTTGTTAAGTTTTTTGGAACCGCACTTGTGGCAGGCATGACTCTCGCTGAAATTAGCGAGTTTATTGGCAAGCATACTCACAATGCCTACGTCGCTAATAGTTTCTTTGGTATCCCAGCTACATCTACAATGACTCTCAAAGATATTAATATGTTTATGGTGAGACAAACAACACTTAATACCATCGTTGATACATTTCTTGGGAGAACACCTGCGTCTGAAACCACATCTCTGACAGGCCCGACCCTCGCTGAAGTTAAAAAATCCATCGATGAGACGAAAACCTTTATCGAAACAATCAAAAATGATTTTTCGAGGATGATAATAATCATTGAAAAAACAAAAATTCCTCATGAGAAAACCAACAACGTAGTATATACGACCCAACACGGATCATTTGCGTGGACACCTACAAATAACAAATTAGATATCACTGCAACCGTTAAAGGTATTTATCGATTAACACTAGTGACAACGACTCAATTTAATATTTCATCGTCGAGTTCATCCGGGGTCAACAATACGATTTCAACGATCATCGACAAGGATACAACTGAAAAGTTCACGATAACATCTACTGATAAAAATTTGGTTAGGGTTTCAACAACGTGGTATTTGGAATTCGTAGCGGATTTAAGTAAATAACGGTTTCAATTGAAATCGTAAACTGATTTAAAAATAAAATGTCATCACTGATGATTTCATCATCGCAATATCGCTATGATCATGTCAGAGAATTTCAAACTAGACTCAAAACCCTCGCAGAGGAGTATCAAATAAAAATTAAAAAAATACCGACGAAGAATCACCGCAGTTGATGTTACCATGTACTCGGTATCAGGCGTTCTCGCTGGCGCCGGAATAATACTTGCATCAGTGACAATGATTGCCCCGGTTTGCGACGGCTACAATCGCGGGTATATCAACCGGAATA
The DNA here is from genome assembly GCA_029339505.1 of Unio delphinus. Taxonomy (NCBI): domain Eukaryota; kingdom Metazoa; phylum Mollusca; class Bivalvia; order Unionida; family Unionidae; genus Unio; species Unio delphinus. The sequence goes on from JAQISU010000010.1 coordinate 2,759,359, forward strand.
ACAAAAAAAATATCATCATGCAGCCGGAGTAAACTGCAAGATTACTTAATTCAATTTCATGTTGTATCAACCGCATACTCACAATTATCCTCGATGATATCGTCGTCACTCGATGATACATTAATATCAGATAGTAAGTTCTCAGCGATGGTCAGTATTTATAATTCCGCGATATCAAAATTAGAAATACAACATGAGTATAATAACAATGACAACGAATAGTGGAGAACACAAACCCAGTACAAACAAGCATGATCTCAATAACCTCAACAAATCCTGAATTCAGTGTGAACTTCCCTTCTCCGATTCCAGTGCGTGAGATCGCGCTGGCAAAATTACGAGTATATCATAGCTGGCCTAATATCAGATCAAAATCATTTGGTGGTCAACAACCGAATAATTCTTTGGTGTTTGCGAGTAAAAATAAACCCGACGGGACTCCAGACTGGAACGTTGTTTCGATACCAACCGGATTATACCAAATTAAACAAATCAATAACGAATTAGCGCGTAGAATAAAATCCATTACTGGAGCAGAATCAAAAATAGCTATAACGGTTCATGAGCCAACACTATCATCTGCCATAGAAATAAGCACAGAAGGATACGTCGTAGATATCTATCAGAGTTCTATAAGAACCGTACTAGGATGGCCTGAATTACCACCAGGGGGGAAAACCGTTGATTTACCAGAACCACAAAAAACCGATTATATCACAGACAGGATAAAACCTGATAATCCAATAAAGAGTTATAAAGATCACAGAATCACTATAGAGTTTTTTGGTCTCGGATATCAACCAACTGGAAGAGAGAAGGAAGGGGATAGAATAGAGGGACATCATTTTGTTAACGAACCTAGAATTATTGAAAATTTCACAGCAATGAATAATGATTTTTCGCTGTTGTTAATATCTCTTAAATCTGGTACTCTCACTCGAGATGAATTTATCAGCGTCGTAGAAACATGCAACAAAATTATCGACGATATGGAAACATTTAATTTGAAAATTATTCAGGATATATTAGATGACGATAATCCCCTATCGAGAACAATATTTGCAACAGACTATAAAATCCCCGTCAAAGATATTCCAACATTCAAACTACCAGGATATAACGTACCAGAATTAAAGAAACAACTTAACGACACCATCGATGTTGGTTTTAAAATAATTCATGATGCATGGAAAAAACAACATCACAGGAAATAAAAATCCTTAAACATAATAATGACCCAAACGGTGGCGGTAGGCATATTGCCCCGCACAATGTGAATATTTCAACGGTGATTGCGCTCAATTTAGTATGTGATGCAATTGAAGGAAGCTATCAAATTAATCTAGAGCAATCAAATCAAGCTCAGCAGGGATATATTCTTTATTCGTTTGCACCAACAGCTCCTCCAGGATTCCTAATTATTGAAAACCCAATTAATCCTGTCTACATGCGATGCCATAATAATTCGCTAACGAGAATTAATTTCCGACTCACCGACCAGTCAAATAATTTAATTGATCTACATGAGGTGTTAGCGATTAGTTTGTTTGTGAAATCATAAAGACTTCCATAATAAATGATTATCGTCCTAAAGACTGGATCAAATATTTGGTTGAACTCGTAAAAGAATTATTAACCCATAGCAGCAGAGAGGGTGAATGACAACGACGTTGGCGTAAATAAGGAAATCTTATTTTATCGAATAGACGCCAATTTTTTACTATTTGGTAGAAGCCTCAGATTTCCGAATCGACGCTCGGAAAGTTGTAGGGTTCGCCCTCTCTGCTGCTACCGGTTTTGAAGTAGTTCCAAGGAGTATGAACTGGTGACAACCAGTTTGAACCGGTTTGAACCGGTTGGAAGCGGTTTGAACCGGTTTAAACCGGTTTTTCGTATCCGAAACTAAGAAAAAAGTCACTTTTTCATCAAATGTACTAGGAGTAAACCGGTTCTAACCGGTTTTGAAGTAGTTCCAAGGAGTATGAACTGGTGAGGACCAGTTGGAACTGGTTTGAACCGGTTTAAACCGGTTTCTCGCATCCGAAACTAAGAAAAAAAGTCCCTTTTATCATCAAATGTACTAGGAGTAAACCGGTCCTAACCGGTTTTGAAGTAGTTCCAAGGAGTATGAACTGGTGAGAACCAGTTGGAACCGGTTTGAACCGGTTTAAAACTGTTTTTCGTATCCGAAACTAAGAAAAAAAGTCCCTTTTTTCATCAAATGTACTAGGAGTAAACCGGTTCTAACCGGTTTTAAAGTAGTTCCAAGGAGTATGAACTGGTGAGAACCAGTTGGAACCGGTTTGAACCGTCTTAAACCGGTTTTTCGTATTCGAAACTAAGAAAAAAGTCACTTTTTCATCAAATGTACTAGGAATAAACCGGTTCTAACCGGTTTTGAGATAGTTCCAAGGAGAATGAACCAGTGAGAACCAGTTGGAACCGGTTTGAACCGGTTGGAACCGGTTTTAACCGGTTGAAACCGGTATTTCGTATCAGAAACTAAGAAAAAAGTCCCTTTTTTCATCAAATGTACTAGGAGTAAACGTGTTCTAACCGGTTCTGAAGTAGTTCCAAGGAGTATGAACTGGTGAGAACCAGTTGGATCCGGTTGGAACCGGTTTGAATCGGTTTAAACCGGTTTTTCGTATCGGAAAAGTCAAATTTTCATCAAATGTAATAGGAGTAAACCGGTTCTAACCGGTTTTGAAGTAGTTCGAAGAAGTATGAACTGGTGAGAACCGATTTAAACCGGTTTTTCGTATTCGAAACTAAGAAAAAAGTCCCTTTTTTATAAAATGTACTATGATTAAACCGGTTCTAACTGGTTTTGAAGTAGTTCCAAGGAGTATAAAATGGTGAAAACTAGTTGGAACCGGTCTGAACCGGTTGGAACCGGTTTGAACCGGTTTTTCGAATCCGAAACTAAGAAAAAAATCCCTTTTTTCATCAAATGTACTAGGAGTAAACCGGTTATAACCGGTTTTGAAGTAGTTCCAAGGAGTATGAACTGGTGAGAACCAGTTGGAACCGGTTGGAACCGGTTGGAGCCGGTTTGAACCAGTTTTTCGTATCCGAAACTAAGAAAAAAGTCCCTTTTTTAATCAAATGTACTAGGAGTCAACCAGTTCTCACCGGTTTTGAAGTAGTTCCAAGGAGTATGAACTGGTGAGAACCAGATGGAACCGGTTTGAACCGGTTGGAACCGGTTTGAACCAGTGTAAACCGGTTTACCGTAACGGAAACTAAGAAAAGAGTCTCTTTTTTCATCAAATGTACTAGGAGTGAACCGGTTCTAACCGGTTTTGCAGTAGTTCCAAGGAGTATGAACTGGTGAGAAACAGTTGGAACCGGTTTGAACCGATTGGAACCGGTTTGAACCGGTTTTTCGTATCCGAAACTAAGAAAAAACTTCCTTTTTTCATCAAATGTACTAGGAATAAACCGGTTACAACCAGTTTTGAAGAACTTTCAAGGAGCATGAACTGATGAGAACCAGTTGGAACCGGTTCGAACCGATTGGAACCGGTTTGAACCGGTTTAAACTGGTTTTTCGTATCTGAAACTAAGAAAAAATTCCCTTTTTTCATCAAATGTACTAGGAGTAAACCGGTTCTAACCGGTTCTGAAGTAGTTCCAAGGAGTATGAACTGGTGAGAACCACTTGGAACCGGTTTGAACCGGTTTAAATCGCTTTAAACCGGTTTTTCGTAACTGAAACTAAGAAAAAAGTCCCTTTTTTCATCAAATGTACTAGGAGTCAACCGGTTCTAACCGGTTTTGAAGTAGTTCCAAGGAGTATGAACTGGTGAGAACCAGTTGGAACCGGTTTGAACCGGTTTAAACCGGTTTTTCGTATCTGAAGATAAGAAAAAAGTCCCTTTTTTCATCAAATGTACTAGGAGTAAACAGGTTCTAACTGGTTTTGAAGTAGTTCCAAGGAGTATGAACAAATGAAAACCAGTTGGAACCGATATGGTCCGATTGTAACCGGTTTTAACCGGTTGGAACCGGTTCAAACCGGTTTTTCCTATCCGAAACTAAGAAAAAATTCCCTTTTTTCATCAAATGTACTAGGATTAAACCGGTTCTAACCAGTTTTGAAGTAGTTCCAAGAAGTATGAACAGGTGAGGACCAGTTGGAACCGGTTTGAACCTGTTTAAACCGGTTTTTCGTAACGGTAAATAAGAAAAAATTCCTATTTTCCATCAAATGTACTAGGAGTAAACCGGTTCTGACCGGTTTTGAAGCAGTTTCAAGGAGTATGAACTGGTGAGAGCCGGTTGAGACAGGTTTTTCGTAATCAAAACAAAGAAAAAAGTCCCTTGTTTCATCAAATGTACTAGGAGTAAACCGATTCTAACCGGTTTTCAACTAGTTCCAAGGAGTAAGAACTGGTGAGAACTAGTTGGAACCGGTTTGAACCTGTTGGAACCGGTTTAAACCAGTTTTTCGTAACGGTATGTAAGAAAAAAGTCCCTTTTTTCATCAAATGTACTAGGAGTAAACCGGTTCTAAAAGGTTTTAAAGTAGTTCCAAGGAGTATGAAATGGTGAGAAAAAGTTGGAACCGGTTTGAACCGGTTTAAACCGGTTTTTTATATCGGAAACTAAGAAAAAAGTCCATTTTTCATCAAATGTACTAGGAGTAAAAAGGTTCTAACCGGTTTTGAAGTAGTTCTAAGGAGAATGAACCGGTCAGAACCAGTTGGAACCGGTTTGAACCGGTTAAAACCGGTTTTTCTTATTAGAAACTAAGAAAAAGTCCCTTTTTTCATCGAATGTACTAGGAGTAAACCGGTTCTAACCGGTTTTGAGGTTGTTCCTAGGAGTATGAACTGGTGAGAACCAGTTGGAACCGGTTTGAACCGATTTAAACCGGTTTTACGTATCCGAAACTAAGAAAAAAGTCCCTTTTTTCATCAAATGTACTAGGAGTAAACCGGTTCTAACCGGTTTTGAAGAACTTTCAAGTAGAATGTACTAGTGAGAACCAGTTGGAACCGGTTCTAACCGTTTGGAACCGGTTTGAACCGGTTTAAACCAGTTTCTCGTATCTGAAACTAAGAAAAAATTCCCTTTTTTCATCAAATGTACTAGGAGTAAACCGGTTCTAACCGGTTTTGAAGTAGTTCCAAGGAGTATGAACTGGTGAGAACCAGTTGGAACCGGTTTGAACCGGTTGGAACCGGTTTGAACCGGTTGGAACCAGTTCGTTGTAACGGGTTCAAACCGGTTTTTCCTATCCGGAACTAAGAAAAAAGTCCCTTTTTTCATCAAATGTACTAGTAGTAAACCGGTTCTAACCAGTTTTGAAGTAGTTCCAAGAAGTATGAACTGGTGAGAACCAGATGGAACCGGTTTCAACCGGTTTAAACCGGTTTGTCGTATTAGAAACAAAGTAAAAAGTCCCTTTTTTCATCAATTGTACTAGGAGTAAACCGGTTCTAACCGGTTTTGAAGTAGTTCCAAGGAGTATGAACCAGTGAGAACCAGTTGGAACCGGTTTGAACCGGTTGGAACCGGTTTTAATCGGTTTAAACCGGTTTTTCGTATCCAAAACTAAGAAAAAAGTCCCTTTTTCATCTAATGTACTAGGAGTAAACCGGTTCTAACCGGTTTTGAAGTAGTTCCAAAGAGTATGAACTGGTGAGAATCAGTTGGAACCGGTTGGAACCAGTTTGAACCGGTTTAAACCGGTTTTTCGTATCGGAAACTTGTAAAAAAAATCCCTTTTTTTTCAAATGTACTAGGAGTAAACCGGTTCGAACCGGTTTTGAAGTCGTTCCAAGGAGTATTAACTAGTGAGAACCAAATGGAACCGGTTTGAACCGGTTGGAACCGGTTTGAACCGGTTTAAGCCGGTTTTTCGTCTCGGAAACTTAAGAAAAGAGTCCATTTTTTCATCAAAACCGGTTTGAACCGGTTGAAACCGGTTTTTCGTATCGGAAACTAAGAAAAAAGTCCCTTTTATCATCAAATCAACTAGGAGTAAACCGGTTCTAACCGGTTTTGAAGTAGTTCCAAGGAGTATGAACTGGTGAGAACCAGTTTGAACTGATTTGAACCGGTTGGAACCGGTTTGAACCGGTTTAAACCGGTTTTTCATATCGGAAACTAAGAAATAATCCCTTTTTTCATCAAATGTAGTAGGAGTAAACCGTATCTAACCGGTTTTGAAGTAGTTCCAAGGAGTATTAACTGGTGAGAACGAGTTGGAACCGGTTTGAACTGGTTGGAACCGGTTTGAACCAGTTTAAACCGGTTTTTCGTACCGGAAACTAAGAAAAAAGTCCATTTTTTCATCAAATTTACTAGGAGTAAACCGTTTCTGACCGGTTTTGAAGTAGTTCCAAGGAGTATTAACTGGTGAAAACCAGTTGGAACCAGTTTGAACCGGTTGGAACCGGTTTGAACCGGTTTAAACCGGTTTTTCGTATCGGAAACTAAGAAAAAAGTCCCTTTTTTCATCAAATGTACTAGGAGTAAACCGGTTCTAACCGGTTTTGAAGTAGTTAAAAGGAGTATGAACTGGTGAGAACCAGTTTAAACCGGTTTTTCGTATTCGAAACTAAGAAAAAAGTCCCTAATTTCATCAAATGTACTAGGAGTAAACCGATTCTAACCGGTTTTGAACTAGTTCCAAGGAGTATGAACTGGTGAGAACCATATGGAACCGGTTTCAACCGATTGGAACCGGTTTAAACCGGTTTTTCGTAACGGTAACTAAGAGAAAACCCCTTTTTTCATCAAATGTACTAGGAGCAAACCGGTTCTAACGGTTTTGAAGTAATTCCAAGGAGTATGAACTGGTGAGAACCAGTTGGAACCGGTTTGAACCGTTTTGAACCGGTTTAAACCGGTTTTTCGTATCCGAAACTAAGAAAAATGTCCCTTTTTTCATCAAATGTACTAGGAGTAAACCGGTTCTAACCGGTTTTGAAAAATTTTCAAGGAGTATGAACTGGTGAGAACCAGTTGGAACCGGTTCGAACCGGTTTGAACCGGTTTGAACCGGTGTAAACCGGTTTCTCGTATCCGAAACTAAGAAAAAAAATCGCTTTTTTTATCAAATGTACTAGGAGTAAACCGGTTCTAACCGGTTTTAAAGTAGTTCCGAGGAGTATGAACTGGTGAGAACCAGTTGGAACCGGTTTGAACCGAATTAAACCGGTTTTTCGTATCTGAAGATAAGAAAAAAGTCCCTTTTTTCATCAAATGTACAAGGATTAAACCGGTTCTAACAGGTTTTGAAGTAGTTCCAAAGAGTATGAACTGGTGAGAAGCAGTTGGAACCGGTTTGAACCGGTTTAAACCGGTTTTTCGTGTCCGAAACTAAGAAAAAAGTCACTTTTTTCATCAAATGTACTAGGAGTTAACCGGTTCTATCCGGTTTCTAAGTAGTTCCAAGGAGTTTGAACTGGTGAGAACCAGTTGGAGCCGGTTTCAACCGGTTCAAACCGGTTTTTCGTATCGTAAACTAAGAAAAAATTCCATTTTTTCATCAAATGTACTAGGAGTAAACCGGTTCAAACCGGTTTTGAAGTAGTTCCAAGGAGTATAAACTGGTGAGAACCAGTTGGAACCGGTTTGAACCGGTTTAAACCGGTTTTTCGTATCGGAAACTAAGATAAAAGTCCCTTTTTTCATCAAATGTACTAGGAGTAAACCGGTTCTAACCGGTTTTGAAGTAGTTCCAAAGAGTATGAACTGGTGAGAACCGGTTGGAACCGGTTTGAACCGGTTTAAAACGGTTTTTCGTATCGGAAACTAAGAAAAAAAATCCCTTTTTTCATCAATTGTACTAGGAGTAAACCGGTTCTAACCGGTTTTGAAGTAGTTCCAAGGAGTATTAACTGGTGAGAATCAGTTGGAACCGGTTTGAACCGGTTTAAACCGGTTTTTCGTATCGGAAACTAAGATAAAAGTCCCTTTTTTCATCAAATGTACTAGGAGTAAACCGGTTCTAACCGGTTTTGAAGTAGTTCCAAAGAGTATGAACTGGTGAGAACCGGTTGGATCTGGTTTGACCCGTTTTGAAACGGTTTTTCGTATCGGAAACTAAGAAAAAAAATCCCTTTTTTCATCAATTGTACTAGGAGTAAACCGGTTCTAACCGGTTTTGAAGTAGTTCCAAGGAGTATGAACTGGTGAGAACTACTTGGAACCGGTTCAAACCGGTTGGAACCGGTTTGAACCGGTTTAAAACGGTTTTTCGTATCGGAAACTAAGAAAAAAAATCCCTTTTTTCATCAAATGTACTAGAAGTAAACCGGTTCTAACCGGTTTTGAAGAATTTTCAAGGAGTATGAACTGGTGAGAAACAGTTGGAACCGGTTCGAACCGGTTTTAACCGGTTTGAACCGGTTTAAACCGGTTTTTCGTATCTGAAACTTAGAAAAAAAAATCCCTTTTTTCATCAAATGTACTAGGAGTAAACCGGTCCAAACCGGTTTTAAAGTAGTTCCAAGGAGTATGAACTGGTGAGAACCAGTTTGAACCGGTTTGAACCGGTTTAAACCGGTTTTTCGTATCTGAAGATAAGAAAAAAGTCCCCTTTTTCATCAAATGTACTAGGATTAAACCGGTTCTAACAGATTTTGAAGTAGTTCCAAAGAGTATGAACCGTTGAAAACCAGTTGGAACCGGTTGGAACCGGTTTGAAGCGGTTAAAACCGGTTTTTCGTATCCGAAACTAAGAAAAAAGTCACTTTATTCATCAAATGTACTAGGAGTAAACCGGTTCTAACAGGTTTCTAAGTAGTTCAAATGAGTATGAACTGGTGAGAACCAGTTGGAGCCGGTTTCATCCGGTTCGAACCGGTTTTTCGTATAGTAAGCTAAGAAAAAATTCCCTTTTTTCATCAAATGTACTAGGAGTAAACCGGTTCTAACCGGTTTTGAAGTAGTTCCAAGGAGTATGAACTGGTGAGAACCAGTTGGAACCGGTTTGAACCGTATTCGAAATTAAGAAAAAAGTCCCTTATTTCATCAAATGTACTAGGAGTAAACCGATTCTAACCAGTTTTGAACTAGTTCCAAGGAGTATGAACTGGTGAGAACCATATGGAACCGGTTTCAACCGATTGGAACCGGTTTAAACCGGTTTTTCGTAACGGTAACTAAGAAAAAATCCCTTTTTTCATCAAATGTACTAGGAGCAAACCGGTTCTAATGGTTTTGAAGTAATTCCAAGGAGTATGAACTGGTGAGAACCAGTTGGAACCGGTTTGAACCGGTTGGAACCGTATTGAACCGGTTTAAACCGGTTTTTCGTATCCGAAACTAAGAAAAATGTCCCTTTTTTCATCAAATATACTAGGAGTAAACAAGTTCTAACCGGTTTTGAAGAGTTTTCAAGGAGAGTGAACTGGTGAGAACCAGTAGGAACCGGTTCGAATCAGTTGGAACCGGTTTGAACCGGTGTAAACCGGTTTTTCGTATCCGAAACTAAGAAAAAAATCCCTTTTTTCATCAAATGTACTAGGAGTAAACCGGTTCTAACCGGTTTTAAAGTAGTTCCAAGGAGTATGAACTGGTGAGAACCAGTTGGAACCGGTTTGAACCGAATTAAACCGGTTTTTCGTATCTGAAGATAAGAAAAAAGTCCCTTTTTTCATCAAATGTACAAGGATTAAACCGGTTCTAACAGGTTTTGAAGTAGTTCCAAAGAGTATGAACTGGTGAGAACCAGTTGGAACCCGTTTGAACCGGTTTAAACCGGTTTTTCGTATCCGAAACTAAGAAAAAAGTCACTTTTTTCATCAAATGTTCTAGGAGTTAACCGGTTCTAACCGGTTTCTAAGTAGTTCCAAGGAGTATGAACTGGTGAGAACCAGTTGGAGCCGGTTTCAACCGGTTCAAACCGGTTTTTCGTTACGTAAACTAAGAAAAAATTCCATTTTTTCATCAAATGTACTAGGAGTAAACCGGTTCAAACCGGTTTTGAAGTAGTTCCAAGGAGTATGAACTGGTGAGAACCAGTTTGAACCGGTTTGAACCGGTTTAAACCGGTTTTTCGTATCGGAAACTAAGAAAAAAGTCCCTTTTTTCATCAAATGTACTAGTAGTAAACCGGTTCTAATCGGTTTTGAAGTAGTTCCAAAGAGTATGAACTGGTGAGAACCGGTTGGAACCGGTTTGAACCGGTTTAAAACGGTTTTTCGTATCGGAAACTAAGAAAAAAAAATCCCTTTTTTCATCAATTGTACTAGGAGTAAACCGGTTCTAACCGGTTTTGAAGTAGTTCCAAGGAGTATGAACTGGTGAGAACTACTTGGAACCGGTTCGATCCGGTTGGAACCGGTTTGAACCGGTTTAAAACGGTTTTTCGTATCGGAAACTAAGAAAAAAATCCCTTTTTTCATCAAATGTACTAGGAGTAAACCGGTCCTAACCGGTTTTAAAGTAGTTCCAAGGAGTATGAACTGGTGAGAACCAGTTTGAACCGGTTTGAACCGGTTTAAGCCGGTTTTTCGTATCTGAAGATAAGAAAAAAGTCCCCTTTTTCATCAAATGTACTAGGATTAAACCGGTTCTAACAGATTTTGAAGTAGTTCCAAGGAGTATGAACCGGTGAGAACCAGTTGGAACCGGTTGGAACCGGTTTGAAACGGTTTAAACCGGTTTTTCGTATCCGAAACTAAGAAAAAGTCACTTTTTTCATCAAATGTACTAGGAGTAAACCGGTTCTAACCGGTTTCTAAGTAGTTCCAAGGAGTATGAACTGGTGAGAACCAGTTGGAGCCGGTTTTAACCGGTTCGAACCGGTTTTTCGTATAGTAAACTAAGAAAAAATTCCCTTTTTTCATCAAATGTACTAGGAGTAAACCGGTTCTAACCGGTTTGATGTAGTTACAAGGAGTATGAACTGGTGAGAACCAGTTGGAACCGGTTTGAACCGGTTGTAACTGGTTTAAACCGGTTTTTCGTACCGAAACTAAGAAAAAAGTCCCTTTTTTATCAAATGTACTAGGAGTAAACCGGTTCTAACCGTTTTTGAAGTAGTTCCAAGGAGTATGAGCTGGTGAGAACCAGTTTGAACCGGTTTGAACCGGTTTAAACCGGTTTTTCGTATCGGAAACTAAGAAAAAAGTCCCTTTTTTTCATCAAATGTACTAGGAGTAAACCGGTTATAACCGGTTTTGAAGTAGTTCCAAAGAGTATGAACTGGTGAGAACCAGTTGGAACCGGTTTGAACCGGTTTAAAACGGTTTTTCGTATCGGAAACTAAGAAAAAAAATCCCTTTTTTCATCAATTGTACTAGGAGTAAACCGGTTCTAACCGGTTTTGAAGTAGTTCCAAGGAGTATTAACTGGTGAGAACCAGTTGGAACCGATTTGAACCGGTTTAAACCGGTTTAAACCGGTTTTTCGTATCCGAAACTAAGAAAAAAGTCCTTTTTTCATCAAATGTACTAGGAGTAAACCGGTTCTAACCGGTTTTGAAGTAGTTCCAAGGAGTATTAACTGGTGAGAACCAGTTGGAACCGGTTTGAACCGTTTGGAACCGGTTTGAACCGGTTTTGAAGTAGTTCCAAGGCGGATGAACTGGTGAGAACCAGTTGGAACCGGTTTGAACCGGTTGGAACCGGTTTGAACCGGTTTAAACCGGTTTTTCGTATCCGAAACTAAGAAAAAAGTCCTTTTTTTCATCAAATGTACTAGGAGTAAACCGGTTCTAACCAGTTTTGAAGTAGTTCCAAGGAGTATGAACTGGTGAGAACCAGTTGGAATCGGTATGTACCGGTTGGAACCGTTTTGAACCGGTTTAAACCGGTTTTTCGTATCGGAAACTAAGAAAAAAGTCCCTTTTTTCATCAAATGTACTAGGAGTAAACCGGTTCTAACCGGGTTTGAAGTTGTTCCAAGGAGTATGAACTGGTGAGAACCAGTTGGAACCGGTTTGAACCGGTTTAAACCGGTTTTTGATATCTGAAACTAAGAAAAAATTCCCTTTTTTCATCAAATGTACTAGGAGTAAACCGGTTCTGACGTAGTTCCAAGGAGTATGAACTGGTGAGAATCAGTTGGAACCGGTTTGAACCGTTTGGAACCGGTTTGAACCGGTTTAAACCGGTTTTGAAGTAGTTCCAAGGCGTATGAACTGGTGAGAACCAGTTAGAACTGGTGAGAACCAGTTAGAACCGGTTTGAACCGGTTGGAATCGGTTTGAACCGGTTTAAACCGGTTTTTCGTATCGGAAACTAAGAAAAAAGTCCCTTTTTTCATCAAATGTACTAGGAGTAAACCGGTTCTAACCGGTTTTGAAGTAGTTCCAAGGAGTTTGAACTGGTGAGAACCAGTTGGAACCGGTATAAACCGGTTGGAACCGGTTTGAACCGGTTTAAACCGGTTTTTCGTTTTTAAAACTAAGAAAAATGTCCCTTTTTATCAAATGTACTAGGAGTAAACCGGTTCTAACCGGTTTTGAAGTAGTTCCAAGGAGTATGAACTGGTGAGAACCAGATGGAACCGGTTTCAACCGGTTTAAACCGGCTTTTCATATCTGAAACTAAGAAAAAAGTCCCTTTTTTCATCAAATGTACTAGGAGTAAACCGGTTCTAACCGGTTTTGAAGTAGTTCCAAGGAGTATGAACTAGTGAGAACCAGTTGGAACCGGTTTGAACCGATTGGAACCGGTTTGAACCGGTTTAAACCGGTTTTTCGTATCTTAAACTAAGAAAAAAGTCCCTTTTTTCATCAAATGTACTAGGAGTAAACCGGTTCTAACCGGTTTTGAAGTAGTTCCAAGGAGTATGAACTGGTCACCCCCTTATGATGCTCTACATTATTTTCAGGGATATTTTCAGTATTTCATGTCACCTTTCAGTATTTTTCACAACCAAAAAACATGCATAAACAAAGTGGTTCCACTAGTGGTGTTTCATTCGTCGTAGGTGTAGGAAAAATAGTAAATATAATTGCTTGAATTTTGTCCTCTTTACCTCAGGAAACAGCACTAAGTCAATTTTTTTGATGTTCATTGGATTCTGAAGCAATTTCTCTATGAACTTTCGTTTTGCTGTAACCTGGAAGCAAAAAAACAACGATTGTATCATTCACTTCAGTTCATTCTTGTTTTAAAAAAGGTTTAGTGAGTGAAAGTCATGAAACTACGTTGAAACACCGTTTGCCCATCATGAACAATACGATTATTCACATAATGAAAGGTAAAAGCTATTATCTCATTACCGTCCAGGTTGAGTTGTTTCCTTGATCATGACATGCTCAAACAAAATTTATACTTAAACTTTGTTAAAGTAGGCCATGAGTTGATCATTGGATAATTATAATATCAACATCACCATACTAACTCATTACATAACTAGGGCTTATATGTTTTGCAACACAATTTCTAGTTATCTGCTGTCATTACATTATTGATGTAAATTATCACATGCAAACTTACCACACTTTCATTCGGAATATTCAGGCCAGAGCAGAGGGTCAGTCTCCAGACCAAATGTGAGTTCCTGCTGTCAAAATCTCTCATTCTCCATGACTTTGATGTCTTCGAACATGTTTTGACCACAACATTCTATCAAATAAGTAAAGATAGTAACACTTACAACAAAGGTCATTTGGATAGGTACTTGTAATGTACAGTGCTATGTCGACTATAGTTTTAGCATAAGTCTCTGTTAAAATATTATGTTTAGGGCGTGCATTTTCGGCTTTTCGTGGAAAACTGACAAATACTGGCTTGTGCAGAAAAACCAATTTTGATTATCACTAATCCATGTCTTAGCAATATAAAGTTATGACCCACTGTCAAGAAATTGTGTTACCTACCTTGAGTTGACTTCTGTTTTTTCAAAAATACATTGAGCAAGGATGTATTATTGAACACTGGAAACCTGAAAGTTAACAAAATGTAGCTATTTTACATTCATACAGTAATTTGTATATCAAATATCATCATATTAATTATCATGGATTTTCTGCATTAACAAGATTTTGTTATTATGCAAGTAATGTTTTGTCCCACTTTGTACAAAAATTGTTTTAGTGTATAATGCAATATACAAGAAAGATACTAATCCGATTTACTGTTTCCATGGGAATGGATTGATTCTATCACAGTAACTTTGAAACTCTTACTAATCTCACTTACTGTTTCAACTGGAATGGACGGATTTTATCACATCCACATGTGAATTCCTTTTCTTGGTAGTGTTTACAGCCGTGTCTGCTTGCAGGCGCAGTGTGACCATCGACAGCAAACAATACAAGCCACCCATCCCATGCTGTCATCTTCACTGCATACTCCAAAAGATTTACAGATGCACATCTCCATTGCATCTTTTTCTGTTGGTGTGAATGGTATGGCTGGTACCAGGTGACTGAGCCTGAAATAGGAACAGGAATCAAAGCATACATACACTATCATCTACTGTATACATTATGTGTCATACAATGGGAAACAGTTGCTTGAATTAAGAAATATCTACATGATACAAATATGAACATTAAAACTTGTCAATGACATACAGCGACACATTCATATGTTATTGAAGATAGCCCTTGTTGGAGTATAGTAGTTTTACAGAAAAGTAGGTGGAGGAAGTTTCTCCATTATTCATGGTGGAACTGAAGAGGTATTATTAATAAAAGTATTAGAAACAAGATGGCCACCAGTAAAGGTAGCTAAGAAAATCTCTTCCAAAATGTTGGTGATATTTACAGTTTGCAGTGTGATGTATTAATTGCTGGACAAAGACCTTGAAGGTGATTGGAATATCACACTGATGGTCTTCTGTCCTATTGTCAAGTTCCTCTGATTCCATGTTTTCTGAGTCATCTGACCTTGCATTATCATGTTCCATTTTGAAAATTTGACATAAAGGAGATAACATTATAAAAAAGCAATATATACACATAAAGTCTCAATATAACTGATATCCATAATTTCTATTGGTGTAGAATATGTTTTCAAACTTATCTGTATCAGATTCATATTTTTTAAGCAAAAATATATTTGATGAATACAAACCCATTTTGGCAGCATCTACCAGCATGGCAGGCAGCATGGCACTGAATCTTGTTCCGGAAACAAATGCAACGCCTGCTCTGGCATCCTACTCTGCATTTGCAAACATTTGCAGGGCATGCAGCTTTGGAGAAGCACATGGAAGCAGTCTTTAAGGAGATGACTTTCTCATCCTTCCAGCCATCCACACTTAGTTCAGGAATGGCTCCTTGGAATGGTCGAAGGGAATCGCCTCTGTATCTGCCTGCAAGCATTCCATACTTGCATCTAAGAAGAAAGATAAGAAATATTTACCATACTTTGATATGATAGCTAGAACAAGTCATAATTGACAGAAATCTGAATTATTTATCATCTCTACAGATTTAAGTCACTTAATAAATATTAATTATGATCATAAATTAGATGACATCAATACACTAATGACTCCGTGGTTGTAGATAGTTCTTATCCACTATGGGAAAAATATTGTGATAAAAGCGCTTGCTTTTTTTCTCCAAATAAATCATATTAATAAATTTTCTAAATCCTCCAGATTGGTTCATAATAAAAATTAAATAGTTTAATCTTCAAGAACTTGTGGAAAGAATCAGCTGACAAGATAAAGTGAAAAATAATAAATAAAAATTATGAAGAAGGGGGAATCGCAATGATTGATTTTAAAAAATGTAATTTGTTCACTCGAAATTACAGAAAACAAGACTTGTGTTGAAAAAGATTTGTAAGGAAGTCCTTGGGATGGTTACCAATGTACAGGGAATATGAAATTAAAATATTTAAAACTGATTTTCCTTATGACCGTGACTTCGGTGGATGCTACATCTACCATCAGCAGTCAATACACTATTACAATTCAACTGTTTTCAACTGTTCGCATAATTTCATTCATATTTTCTTCAATTTTAATTTAATAGATGTTATGTAAACATATTTTTATTATTATTTGCGTACATCAAAATTAATTTGATAGGTTTATAAATGTTGATTCCAAATATAAACAAAACAAGTTTCAAAGATTTAATCACTGCTCAGCAATTGCTGTTGAGTTTAGAAAATATAGAAACTTCATTTTAGATGTCATTAATACAGTTTATACTATATTTGTACTTTGATGACATTGTTCACAAGTGAATGTCACAACCTGTCTTAAATTCCACTTTAAACCGATGAAAGCGAGGGAAAAATATACTTACTTTATGCTTTAACTTCGCCAATTTCGCTGACGAATTGTTGCAGAAACCTACAACATCTTGAACTTTCCCATCCAGAAGATTGAATACATTATTGACAAACACCTTTGTCACAGATTTATTTGTGGTCTTGATGCTTACGTATTTTTCCGTGCAAAACGATTCATAAATATCTATGTCAACATCCTCCATTCTTAACACTCTAATGAAACTCATGTTAAGCCAGCAGCTCGGTCTATTTATATCGGTTCGCATGGTCACGCAATTTCTCGAGAAAAAGCGCAACAACTCGGGATTCACACACAAGGAATGCAAGCGTGACCACAACCCTTCGCTCGATTCGACTTTTTCTCACGAGTCTTTTATTCCTTTTAGAATGGCAAGAAGACTGACAAAGTACACATATGCATTCAAAAGACAGTTACGTACCAACGCATAACTCTTAAATGACCATGTCCTGAATCCAATCGGCGAATTAACCTTTATTTTCACCAATACGGTCACAATCCTATATATCTTCATTGATAATCGGCTTTCTAGTTTACAAAATAGCACAATGAACGATTCACTATATTCTTATCTTCTTGAATCAATGCTATACCACACTTTCCCCCACTAACATCAACTGCCATGTTTAATGATTGGTTGAAATTTGGAGATGAAATTATTGGTGCATTTTTATGTATGGAGTTTAATTTGTCAAAAGATTAATTATATTTGTCAAAACAAGTGATACTTGGATTGCTTACTCAACATTTTTGTCAGAAGCTATGCAACGCTGGAGCAATTTGATCATTTGACAATAATAGCCAGCAATATCCTAAAATCGAATCATTTGCTCTTTACTGGTCTGCCCTGGGCATTCGGAGAAAGCCTTGACCTTAACTTCTATATGTTGAACTTGGCCGTCTTCCACAATATGTCTTAAAATGCGACACAAGCACGGCAAAACTCAACTCTACCTATATTACATGTCAGATCTTCATCAATGAGTCGATCAAACAAATTTTGAACGGTTTCCAAATGATCCTTCAAAGTGTCGTTGTAGCTCACTATGTAATTCTCCAGTGAATATTGAATTTCTCATTTTAAACATTACTACATGCAATGCACAGGTGAGAACTGACTCACAAACTGGCAAAGCACTTGTGGACCCTTCTGCAATGCAGAAACAAATCAAAGAGGAATCAGGCAATTAGAATTTGCCGCCTCCAAATAATCGTGTGCTGGCCAACACGTTCGACCCTCATAAAGCATCTAGAAGATGGACCTGGCACAGTCCAGATCGACATTGCAACCAGATTTACAACATCTTCGTGTAAAGACGATTCAGCGCAAGACTGAATATCGTCAGAACACAAAGTTTCATAGTAGCAGCTATTGGATGTGATCATTGCTTATTAATTATAACGTTTCGCCTCAAACTGAAAATTTATCAAAAAGCCAAACCAAGAATTAGATTTGACCTTGAAAATTGAAAGATCCAAACGTGGCAGACGTCTTCCATGCAATGATAGGTGGCAAATTTACACCTATGATAAATCTGAGCAACCAAGACACCTATACAACCAAGTTCAACACAGCTGTGACCAAAACAACCAGCGAGATCACTGGCAAATATCGTCGAACAATGAAACTTTGGGTCACAACATATATTCTTGCAATATATGACAAATGAAGTGGGACTGAAAAAGGGAAAGCAAGAAAAAGGCAAAGGAGTCCTGTATAGAAAGACAATACTGTGAAATCGAAGACAGCCTGAGCAGAAACGACAGCAAGATGGCATATCAACTGGTGAAAGATCTTACAATGCATAACAAAGGAAAACAATCACAGAATATCAAAAGATCCTCAAGCGATGGACATAATGCTGCTCAGAATTGTACAATCATAAGACCCAAGGAGAACCAGCAGTACTAAATTGTCATGAAGCAGAATAAGTTGATGACAACCCCATTCTTCGTGAGGAAGCAGAAATTGCAGTTAGATCATTAAAGAAAATAAAGTCAGCTGGCGTTGCAGGAGAAGAAGAGATAGTCATAGTCCTAACAACTTTCTGCAACAAGATATGGCAGACCAGAGAATGGCCCACTACATGGACTAAATCTTTGCTCATCGTGCTCCCCAAGAAAGGAAACCTACATCTATCCCGCCAAACCTACAGAACCATCAGTCTGGTCAGCCACCCAAGTAAAGTCATGCTAAAGATAACAGTAGTATAGTGGGGCATCCTAGCCTCATTGAAAAAATACATTACAGACCATCGACCCCCGCTAGACAACTCTAGCCTCAAGGTTTTTCAGATCACTATTGGCAACTCTAGCCTCAGGTTAATTGAACATGAGGAATATTGGGTCTGCAAGATGGATTGACCTTGAGTTATTATGTTTTTTTTAAAAATATTTGTTGTTGTTGTTGTTGTTGTTGTTGTTTGATTTTAGAACAACTACGTCGTGCACAGCAGAAGACAACAAGGATTTCTTTTTTTTTCAAAAGTAGTTCTGAGTACGTGGACATCTTGAATGAATAGACTGAGATAGAAAAGACAATGTTAGCTACATTGTTGCCAATGTTCAGTACCGTGACGTCACCTCACGTGTTCCATTTATATAGCCCCTATACAACAATATGACGCTAAAAAGACTCAATTTTACTCATGGTCAATTCCCTATGAGGGTAGAGTTACCCAGGGTGATCTAATTGACCTCGAGGCTAGAGTTGCACGGCACGGGGGTGGGATGTGGGCTGTAATGTATATTTTTACTGAGGTTCGGGTTTCCAACTATACTGCTGATAATTCTTAACAGACTAAAGCCTCATGCATAGAAAATGATTATTAATGAGCAGGCAGACTTTTGTGTAGGAGGAGCACCACAGAACAGATCTTCAGTCTCATACTACTTTACGAGAAATACCTTCAGCACCAGCAAAATCTATACCATGTATTTATAAATTTCCTTTGAGAGAATGACATGTGGCCACATGGGCAACTATGAAGAAGTATAACATCAGCTCAAACCTGGTGTGTGTTGTTGAGTACCTCCATGACAAAGCCACTATTGTTGTCCTCATCAGTAGCAGCAGAAGAGATTGGTTCCCGAACATCAGTTGGAGTCAGACAGGGAAGTATACTGTCACCTACACTGTTTAACATTTACCTGGAAAGGATCGAGGATGATGCCTTGCAAGATCCCAAAGGCACTGTCAGTATCGGAAGAAGATAATCACCGACCTTCGCTTCGCATATGATATTAATGGAATAACAGGAGATGTAAAAGAACTGGCTGACTTTGTTGAACACCTCGACAGAACCTCCACAGTATACGGTATGGAGATAAGCGCCAGGGGAAATAAACCTGGTTACAGACAACACTAATGACATCAGTGCATAAGCAAGGTCAGTGGAGAGACGTTGGGAACAGTCTCAAGCATCCAGAACTTGGGATCAATTATCGTAGATAAGGGCTCCAAACCAGAACTACTTTGCAGGAAGCCCAAACGACAAAAGCAATAACAAGGGTGAGATTAGTATGGAAAGACCTTTTATGTTGCTCTTTATTCGACAATAAAACCGATGCAATCGACTAAAATGTCAATTTTTCCGGTATACTTGTGAACCATTGACGCTCACATCATACCTACACATCAGGATTCAAACCTTTGAAATGAGATTCTACACCAACATCTTGAGTATCATACATTGAGATTAGAGATTCGCTTGACAGCACAATTTCAACTGACTCGTCACCATACAGTTATGATGCAGAATTTCAGCGACAACCATTAGGTGTATATGAACCTGTTTATATTGATTTAGTACGGACAATCGTGATGAAAAGTGCACCAAAGTCTTGTGAACTTGATCCAAATGACATCACTGCTGCTTGAGTGCTTAGACACAATATTGTCTTTACTAACTGATGTTATTAATATATCTCTCTAATCGCGGGAATTCCCATCATTTTTCAAAACTGCCATCGTAAAGCCACTGCTGAAGAAACCAACACTTGACCATAATGATTTAAAGAACTACCGCTCAGTTTCTAATCTCCCATTCATATAAAAAATCTTAGAAAAGGTTGTTCTAATCCAACTTGTATCTCATTTGAACTCAAAGAGTCTTTTTAGCAATGTACAGTCTGCATATCGCCCTTGCCACAGTACGGAAACTACTCTTCTGAAAGTATTTAGTGACATTCTCTCTGCTTTGGATAGTGGAAAGATTACAGTCCTCACTCTCCTGGATTTATCTGCAGCATTTGATAAAATAGACCATGATATATTTATATTACTTCACCGTCTCCAGCATGTATTTGGCATTTAGAATATAGCCTTACAGTGGTTCAAGTCCTACTTAGTGAACAGAACACAAATTATATCTGCAAACGGAATACACTCCAGCCCAGTTGATGTATGTTGTGGTGTTCCATAGGGATCTGTTCTTTGACCTGTTCTCTTCATTCTGTACACTCAGCCGCTCTCAAGTGTCATAGATCATCACCCAGTGTCGCACCAATTGTATGCTGATGACACCCAAATATACAAGTCTAGCCACCCAACTGAAGTTGATGCTACCATCCATGGAGTAGAGAGGTGCATTTCTGATGTGAAATCATGGATGACATGTAACAAGCTGCAGATGAATGATGATAAAACTGAGGCTATTCTGATCACAACACTAAGAATTTATCATTCACATCCTTTACCTCAGACAATAAATATCAGCAACACCAACATTAAATTCTCACAGTCAGTACGAAACCTAGGCGTTACTCTAGACAGTACTGTCACATTGCACCAACATGTCATGAACATATGCAAGGCTGCATATCTTGAATTGAGACGCATCAGTTCCATTCGTAAATATCTTTCAGTTGATGCCACTAAAACACTTGTGTGTTCAATAGTACTTTCAAGACTGGACTATTGTAATTAAATTATGTCTGGTTCTTCACAATATTTACTCCAGAAACTTCAAAAAGTTCAAAATACAGCTGCACGGATCATCTTTAGAGTACCTCGATCAGAGCACACCTCACCACTACTCTGTACCCTACACTGGCTATCGATTCGATATAGAATCAAACACAAAATTTATTCTCTGTGTTATATTTCAATGACAGACTCCAGTTCAACATACCTATCCAGCCTCACCCATGTGTACACACCAGCTAGATATTTACACTCTTCTTCTGATAATCGTATACTCATTGTTCCCACGGTGAAAACAAAGTCATATGAAGAACGTTCGCTTGCATGCCAGGGCCCGGCGACGTGGAACGAATTGCCCATTGAGATTAGACACAAAGACACAGTGGTCCCTTTTAAGAGTGCTCTTAAAACTCACATGTTTCGACTGCAGGGACAAACTTGAGAGACCTAATAATGTTTTGTATCTTATATTTCAGCATGTTTTTATATTTTCCAATTTCATTGTTTTTGTCATTTGTTTTTCTGTAGTGTAGTCATATCATTATTGATGGTGTAAAGCGCCTAGAGCTTTGAAAGATTAGGCGCTATACAGTGTCCTTATTATTATTATTATTATTATTATTATTATTATTATTATAATACATTGACCATGTAACCAACAAAGAGGTCCTCAACAGGATCCAACGAGCCAGCGGACCCTATAAAGAAATATTGGACAGTGTGAATACACTCAAACTGAAGTGGTACGGTCATGTTTCAAGATCATCTGTACTTGCAAAAACAATCTTGCAAAGCACAGCGTGGGGCTGCAGAAGGAGAGGTAGGCAGAAAAAGATGGGAAAACAACATTGAGGAGTGGACAAGCATGGGGATTCGAGATTCCCAAAGGGCAGCAGAGAACAGTGAAAGATGGAGAGAATTTGTTATAAAGTCGATTGTGGTGTCCCAACGACCTCTTGGTTTACGTGATGATCAGGGAAATCGACCAAAACCTGGAGAAGCACCAATTAACCAAACTGATCCGACGTGCTGTCCATAAAAGTGGATAGATGGTGGTTGTAAGTACAAAATTTCAAGGTCGAGAATTCAGACGCGTCAACCGCTCCGGTGGCCTAGTGGTAGAGCGTCCGCCGCGGTAGCGGGAGGTCGTGGGTTCGATCCCGGCTGAGTCATACGAAACACTTACAAAAATGGTACTAATAGCTGCTCGCTGGACACTCAGCATTAAGAGGTTGGTGTTAGGACTGGTTGGACTGGTGTCAGGGTAATGTGACTGGGTGGGGCATCATGCTACATGTCTACGGCATGATACCCCAGTGCTACGTCACTATAAACTGCCTCACTGCAGACATCGTAGCGATATGACTGAAAAATTGTTAGAGCTACGTTGAAAATTCTAATGAAACAAACAAGCAAAGGTCAGACGCATATATTTGATATGACCCATGAAGACCTCAATCTTGGTGGTAAATACTTATTTTTGGTATGCGGAGAACTCGCCCCATGGAGAACTCGCCCTGGGAGAACTCGCCCCATGGAGAACTCGCCCTGGGAGAACTCGCCCCAGCGTATCAGGAGAAGTCGCCCCAGAGTGGTTGGAGAAGTCGCCCCATATCCCAGATAACCTTTTTATAGCAGAATTAAAACATCTTTTACGTGATTCATATTATACACAGTTTAGTGTTGATATTGAAGTGCTTGTTATGTGCTATGTTTGGGAATAGACACTTCGATGATTTATCGGTAACTTGTAATGAATGACGACAGTATAGTGATTACAAAGGATGATTAGTGAAACACTATTATTATTATGAATCAAGAAGATTATTTTAAATAAGTTAAACGTCAATTAAATGATGTAAACTATTACAAACATATTGGCGAAGATCCGTCAATGGAAATTAAATTTTAAAAAAATCAACATGCATCAATGAGATGGTAAAATAAATAATTCCGTATATGAGGAATTTGATACTTTCTCTCTTAACATGCGTACACTTCAATTCTAGATGTTTCCCAAAACTCATAATGATACAACATCTTTCATTAAAAAGTTGGAGTCTATTCCACAGATAGGATTTCAATCCTTGTATTATTAGATGTAACATCACTATATACCAAATTTCCGCATGCAATTGGTATTGAAGCGTGTTGAAATTTTCTTGATTACAATCCTAATAATAGCCCACTATCTTGTGAAGATATTTTTATAATATTAAAACTTATCTTGGAAAATAATTATTTTCAATGTAATAATACGAAATACATATACATAATGGGTACGGCAATGTGTATTAATATGGCTCCTTCATACACTTTCCTTTCATGGGTAAATTTGAAAAGGACTTTCTTCAAAACGAAAATTTTAATTCATCTCTTTGGTTCAGATTTTTCGATGACATATTTATATCTGGAAGCAGTCAACAGCAGAAATGTAAAATTTAGTTGATCGCCTAAATCAATTTTACCCGACAATAAATTTTACTTATACTGCATCTAGTACGCATGTTTCATTTTCAGATGTAAATGTGATATAAAATATTGATAACACTATCTCTGCAAATATTCATACCAAGGAAATTAAAATCCACCAATATGTAGAATATTCTTCATGTCATCCCATGTCATGTAAAAACGGTATACCGCATAGCCAGTCGAAAATAAACCAACGTATTATTTCAGATGATTGTCCATTACAAAATTCGTTGAATAAATTCCAAACATTTACAAAACAGAAATTATATTACACATATAATTGATTCTGCGCTGAACAAAGCCCGTAATATTACTCTACATTTGGCTTTAAACAAAGCAGTATGTACAAGAGAGAGAGAGAGAGAGAGAGAGAGAGAGAGAGAGAGAGAGAGAGAGAGAGAGAGAGAGAGAGAGAGAGATGAAATTCCTTTCATAATACAATCGAATCCTTCATTATCTAATCTACGTCGTATAATTAATAACTTTTAGTCTCCTAAATTTATCAAATAAATTTATCAATTTACCAGCGTAAAAACACTTTGTACGAGTTGCTAACTACACACGACAGCGGAACAGACCGTCTGAGCCAGCAGATTTACAATTTGAGGTATGACATTTAATATTCATATGTAAACATTTTGAATGCTGCAAGAATAAATGGTTACTGAACGAGAACTTATTTCAATTAAAATCATAGTTATTTACTTATAGTGTGTGTGTGTGTGAGAGAGAGAGAGAGAGAGAGAGAGAGAGAGAGAGAGAGAGAGAGAGAGAGAGAGAGAGAGAGAGAGAGAGATTTGGATTTTTAACGTAGATTTAACAATTTTTAAGTCCTATCTCGACGATGTGTGCAGTGTGGCAGTTTATAGTAATGCCAAACACTGTTGCATCATGTCGTATTAGCGCCAATCGATGCAGCTATTAGTAACATGTATTACCCTTATATCTTTGTCACGTATGTATCGGTAACATGCATATTATTAAGCATTATTTATGCTAAAATTAGTCGAAATATTACTTGACAGATTTATCAAGATTTAATTTTCAGACATATGAAGCATGATTACATTTCAGATGGGTTTATTCAATCCTATCATTTTGATTTCCTATTATTAGGACAAAGTAACGTAAGTTATCCATATTAAAAAATTATATGCATCAACAATAACCATTTATTTGGTTGTATTATTTATAATAAACGTACAAGTCAATTTTCAGCGCCTTTTGTACTTAAAACCCTTTGTTTTCCACACACACAAAAAAAAAACACCGCTGCGCATAAAAAGGATTACCTATGTATCAGTACCTTTTTGGAATGATAGACGTATATTGTTTGATACAGCAAAAATGTATGCATTAAGGAAAGAAACGTATATAATGAGTTAACGAGTCGACGACATTGATTTGTGCCTCATTAGTAAATTTTGGTCTAGTACGCGTGATCATTGTGTTATTATATATTAATAAATAATGTAATCTTGTTTATTTTACAATCGTAATTTAGTAGCGAATTAGTTTTTAAAGTTCTCTTTTAAATTGAAATAGTGTGTTATTATTGAGAAATAATAAAATTACAAACACTGACAAAGAAGAAGAAATAAACTAAATGATGTAGTACAACTGATCTTTCTGAAACCGTCCGATTTCTACGCATTAGTAATGATGATTATTGCGATAGCGACCGCATAGGCATCAATAATGGTTTGTTGGGTTTTTTTAAAAATTTAGTTTAATTATCATTTGTTAATAGTTAGCAAATCTCAATGAAAAATCAGATTAAATTGTTCACTTAGATAAATAATATCATAACACTTTGGCTTATTGACGGTCAGCGCCAATTCAGTCGATTTCGGGTTATAAAAGTCAATGTCATAACGTCATCTCAGGATGACTTAGGTAGGTTAAGTTAAAAAATTGCAAATTTTATAGATTTAATAAGTTACTAAGTTGAAGAAAAAAAACAACAATAAATAAAGCCTTGACAAACATGTGGCGAAATCTCAGAATTATTATATATTATCCTTGGGGCGACTTCTCCAGGCAAAGTGGGGCGAGTTCTCCAACCACTATGGGGCGACTTCTCCTGACACCTGGGATGAGTTCTCCCAGGGCGAGTTCTCCATGGGGCGAGTTCTCCCAGGGCGAGTTCTCCATGGGGCGAGTTCTCCGCTATTCCTTATTTTTTTAATAAACTAAATGAAAAAAAGAAGAATTTGAAAAGAAGGAGAGAGGGCAAACAGATAAATTTGTATAACGTCCCATTTGCTAAATTACCAGTATTGGATTAAAGGTGAAAATATATTATTTAACAATACGAATAAAAACATTAATATTGATAAAAGCCATTAGATAGCTTCGTTTCGTTAAAGAACTATTAGTCGCTTTTAACCGACTTCGGCACCCCTTGACCATTTCAACAAAATTAAGTTTATGTCAACGGAAGTTGAAAAGGCGCTCACAATCTAGTGTCAGATTTTGATTCCATCAGGAAAATTACGTTAAAGTAAGTAAAGTCCGACTAAATTTAAAAGAATTATACTTTTGTTGTGGAAAAGTGTCAATATGGTCTACTAAGTGTATGAGATATTCCCGAACGGTTGACATTCAATTTCCTTGTCAATTAACTGGGGTGGCGCCGTAGACGTCTTACAGTTATACAACAGGAGTCTGACGTTTTATCAATAAAGTACTGCGAAATGTCTGAGAAAATGAAATACCCTTAACAATAACATATATTTATTGATAAAACGTCAGACTCCTGTGGTTATACTGTGGGATTACTGTAGTAGTGTATTTCGTATTGTATGTACCATTGCTCTTTGAAAGCTTCTATAGAGAGGCACGTTATTATATCACAGAAACCTGATGTTTTGTCAATGCAATATGACGAAAATTTGAGATAACATGTAATAATCGTCTGGTCACATATTTTCGTCGAGACGTCACATATTTTCGTCGAGACATGTGATAAAAATGTGTGCGGTGTACTATAGTCTGTGTCTACATCCGCATACGATATAGGTGTTATGCACACCCTGGTCGCAATCGGGTCAGAAATTATAAATCAATGAATGAATTGAGTAAGATTTATTGACTTTTTATCTTGTTTATGCTTTTCGTTACTGAAATTGGAAGGGGGGTACAAAGAAACGGGGATGTAGACACAGACTTTAGAAACACCAAAAACCTAAATACTCGCTGAAGTTATGTACTGGCAGCCTCCCATTAAACGTGTAGCGCATTCGACAGAACTCAGTAAAAACGATCATTTTCAACCAGCCATATTTTCATTATTAGATGAACCAGCAATATTATAATTTATACTGAAATAAAGTTCATTTCTTGCTCGTTTTAACTGTTTGTTTGGTTTGTTGATGAAAATAAGTTAATGAATAGTAATTTGCGTATAAAAAAGCAACACTTTCACTGTTGCGCACGATTCGGTCCGCTCAACGCCTCGCAGAAAAAGCAAGAGATTTGCATTCGCTAGGGAAATTCCATTTTAACTCCGAAGTCACCGGGTCAAGACCTAAAAATAGCACCACATTCTAGAGCAGTGAACGGTCTTTAATTTGATATAAGTTTGAAATGTATATGTTTAAATTAAATGTTCTTGGTAAGCAATCAAAAAATAGGTTCATGTTTCCGGCTAAATATCTAAACCTAAATATATTTTGCGTTGTCACACATTAACGTTGTAGCCTGTTATCCTGTCGTTGTAGACAGGGGATCGATTGCTTACAACTCACAGATCTGTAATATATGTACCGGTCTCTATAAACACCCCAAGACCACCCCAATATTGCATATATTAGCACCAAATCTCGCAAAAACATATCAAGAAGTGGAAAAAAAGAAAAGAAAACAAACATACAGACATTGTTACTATCAGTGATTTATAGTATTGGTTGATGGCCCAATTTCTGATAATATACACAAACGAACTCTTTGCATCAAATATCTTTATATATATATATAGTTAAATAGTTAAATTGTTATTGAAATAAACAAATAATTTTATATACAATAAATTTGCCATTTTCTTTAACTTATTTAATGACTTATTTGTGGTACATGTATCCAATCAATCAATCCTCTCTGGGCCGTCTGGTGCTTGAGGCAACAGCAAGGGAGCACCATTTCCGTCTGTCGGCAGCTATTGCAGGGGCGGTCTGATAGGTGAGGCCTCTGGTCTTAAGGTCTCTCTCCACTGTTCGTCGCCAGGTCTCTTTGGGTCTGCCACGGTTCCTTTTCCTCTGTGGGGTCCATCTCAGTGCCACCCTTGGTAGTGAGTCAGGAGTCATTCTGCAGACATGTCCGAGCCATCTCCATCGCCGAGTTGAAATGATCTCAGAGATGGAGCTTGCACCCGCTCTGTGCCGAAGTTCCTCATTTGAGATCGTGTTTGGCCAGAAGATCCTCATGATGCGTCGCAGGCATTTGGTTTGAAACACTTCGAGCTTGTGTTCTATGTTCGCAGTGGACTTCCAACACTCTGAGCCGTACAAAAGGACGCTCAACACGTTGCTCTTGAAGATACGGATCTTCGTGTGGACACTAAGGTTTCTTGTCCTCCATATGGGCTTCAGCATTGCGAAGGTCTGGTTGGCCTTGCCGATTCTTGTGACGACTTCCCTTGTGCTATCTCCATCCGTGGCGACCTTACTACCCAGGTAAGTGAAATCGTCTAGTTCTTGCAGAGGCTGGTCATTGATGGTGATTGGGTTGCCCACTCTAGTATTCTTCCTCAAGACTTTTGTCTTCCCTATGTTGACTCGAAGACCTATGGTATTTGCTGTCTGTACCAACTGTTGTGTCTTCTGTTGAATATCCTGGTGTCTGCTTGCCAGCAACACGATGTCGTCGGCATAGTCCAGGTCATCCAGCATTGAGGTCAACGTCCATTGTATTCCATGCCTCTTGCCCTCTGTGGTGCGGCGCATGATCCAGTCAATGGCCAGTGAGAAGAGAATTGGAGACTGTTCTAGTGGGAGTTTATTCAATAATGTTTGGACTTGGAGACTGCTCTAGTGGGAGTTTATTCAATAATGTTTGGACTTGGAGACTGTTCTAGTGGGAGTTTATTCAATAATGTTTGGACTTGGAGACTGTTCTAGTGGGAGTTTATTCAATAATGTTTGGACTTGGAGACTGTTCTAGTGGGAGTTTATTCAATAATGTTTGGACTTGGAGACTGTTCTAGTGGGAGTTTATTCAATAATGTTTGGACTTGGAGACTGCTCTAGTGGGAGTTTATTCAATAATGTTTGGACTTGGAGACTGCTCTAGTGGGAGTTTATTCAATAATGTTTGGACTTGGAGACTGTTCTAGTGGGAGTTTATTCAATAATGTTTGGACTTGGAGACTGTTCTAGTGGGAGTTTATTCAATAATGTTTGGACTTGGAGACTGTTCTAGTGGGAGTTTATTCAATAATGTTTGGACTTGGAGACTGCTCTAGTGGGAGTTTATTCAATAATGTTTGGACTTGGAGACTGTTCTAGTGGGAGTTTATTCAATAATGTTTGGACTTGGAGACTGTTCTAGTGGGAGTTTATTCAATAATGTTTGGACTTGGAGACTGTTCTAGTGGGAGTTTATTCAATAATGTTTGGACTTGGAGACTGTTCTAGTGGGAGTTTATTCAATAATGTTACCAATGTGTAATATCATCTGGGTACTGCAATTAGTTATTATTTATTATAGTTAGAGATGAACAGGTACCTGGACTCGGTTGGCATTTACACTACCTAGAAATACCTGGGTCCAGCCTGGTTTTAAGATAAAGCTTCAGTCTTGCAGGGCTGTTAATTATCCCCACCCCTATCTTTCTGGGTTTCAGTAAGAAATTTATTAATAAAATGTTTTGTAATTGATACAGTTTGGGTTGAGAGATGGGGGTGAGGAACCTGTACAACATGGGACTTGAGAAGTAAGACCCAGTAAAACTGGCTTGGCCAGGTAGTTCCATCAGAGGTCTCACTAGGATTTTAAAACTATGAGTTTAGGACTCCTATTTTGGAAAAAACAGGAGTCTTGCCAGCAAAAGTTGCAGTCCCCTACCAGAAGCAAATTGGGCATACCTAAAATAGCTATATTTCCAGCTGAGTAGAAACAATGGTTGCCATAGAGTTTAATTTTCTAACTTCTTTATAGCACTGACATATATCCCTTATTTGTCCATTAGAGTGAGAGTGAATTATATCAGGCCAAGGAAAGGTCTTACTCCAAGCATCACACCTAGTGTTCCACATGAAATGCCAGTTCTAGCAACTTCTATCACTCAGTTGAATTTCATTACAATCTTTATCAATTTGCTGTTTAACCCCAAAATTCATATCCAAATTTGCAAATAGCATTTTGTCTAACTCTCAACATGTCTTGATTTACAGGTACTACTTTTTTGGCTACACTTGGAAACAAACACAATAATGAAAACTAAAGTTGTTCATTTTATATACTCTTGTACACAGGTACATCAATGGGTCATTCTGCCACTGCAATCAGTCATTATAAATATCAGCACATTTTCTCAGCACTCTGCAGCTAGTCAAGTATTTGAACTTGCCACTAAAGCTTTTGGGTCATGTTCTTCAGTTGTACTCTTACAATGACAACATGTATATCTGGGGGTCTTTCAGCCACAGAATTTTCTGATTGTTAATATCAACACAGCTAAAATGATCAATTGATTAACACATTTTCCCACTCAACAAGTGGTTGAAGCAGGACTAGCAATCCCTTGCATTTGTCCTCCATTAACTTGATGCAAACGGAGGGCTCCTGTATAAGTGTTTTTCTACTTACCAGATAAAAAATATATACATCCAAATACATGTGATTAAGTGTTTCCAAGACCTCTTTTCTATGCTGGGTACCTGAAGAAATTTCCTAATCCATCCATCCGTAATTTTAATGTACTGTTTTTACTGTGTCCATTTAAAGTATTATGGTCAAAGTACTTGGTGTAATGTCAGAAGTTGCGTGATGCATTCTCCAGTACTTCTAATAGGAGCTGAACATGACCTGAAGCCCGAGCTAGATAGGCACATATACACACATATTTGAAACACGAAATGGGCCCGAACTCTGTCAGCTGCCTGGGGCCCAGAATTTCCTAGGTGCGGGCCTGCATGTACATACCCAGAAGTTCCAAAGTAATTAAAAAAAGTTATGATTTTTTAAAAATCATTTATAATTGCTAAATTATGTTTAGATGAACAAGTTAGAATCAATATGTACAGAAGGTGAAGGTCATAGTTATGGGATAAAAAATATTGAGGGCATAAATATGGGATTAGAAATATGAAGGTCATAGTTACAAGATTAGAAATATGAAGGTCATAGTTACGAGATTATAAGGACATGTTATTGTAGGGTTTAATGCTATTTTTCAGTACACGATAGGTATACATGGCAGCCAGTATTGATGGTGGAGGAAAAACCGTAGAAAACATCCAAAAAGAACCACCGACCCACAAGAATCTACTGGCAAGCTTTCTCACATACCCAAATTGGCCAAATCTGAGACTTGAAGCCATGCAGACAGAGGTGAGATGGCAGTGATCTGTAACAGAAAGTGCTTTAGAGCACTTGGCCACATGGGGCCCCCATTATGAAGGACATAGTTATGGGATTAGAACAATAAAAGAGTCCCACCATTCCTTCTATGCATCACTAAATGTCTCATTTATACTACCAGGGTCTTCTGCCACTTAAGATATTAACCATTGCTAATTAAAGATTAACCATTTCAATACATGTTGTAGATATATTTTTTTTAACATACATTGTAAAATAAAAACAGAGTAAGTGAACAGAAGGAATTTCACTTTCTTTTGTTGTAGTACTTTGAAGTAACATTTGCAGTCTTAGTTTGGAATATGAATGAAAACTAAAAGTTCACCTGTACTTCTGTCACAACATTAAATTCACATTTGGAGACCTAATGCTGGTCAATGACAATATGTTGGCAACAGTATTTCAGTATGCTGACAACAACATTCCAACACATTTCAATAATATTTCAAGATACTGGTGATAATGCAACGTACAATAATATTTTAACACATGACAATATTTTGTTAACACTGGTAATGATATTGCAACATACAACAATATTTCA
The DNA here is from genome assembly GCA_029339505.1 of Unio delphinus. Classification (NCBI taxonomy): domain Eukaryota; kingdom Metazoa; phylum Mollusca; class Bivalvia; order Unionida; family Unionidae; genus Unio; species Unio delphinus. The sequence continues at coordinate 2,791,074 of JAQISU010000010.1, forward strand.
ACATGTGACAAGAATATTTCACCACACTGGAAATGATATTGCAACACACTGGCAGTGATATTTCAGCATACTGGCAATGATATTTCAACACACTGGCAATGATATTTCAACACATGGCAATTATATTTTAACACACTGGTAATGATAGAAGTTGCAGGAGCATAAGTCATAAAGAGAGTTCATGATTTAGTTCAGTTTTATTCCTATAAAGACAGTAAAAATGCAAGCTGGTATAGGACACAGATTAAACCTCTGACCCTTGCTTTGCATAACAACGAATTCCTAAAGGTTTGAACGCAGAACTGATCATCATTTAACAAAGATGCAGCTAAGTTTTCTGTTTTAATGTTATTTTTCAATTTTTTTACATTGGCCAGTTTCTGTGCTTGCCATAATAGAGCAGATGTTTCAGCATTATCCAAGCAGTTCTCAGAGTATTGTTTTATTATTGTATTACAATGCAAATGCATTTTGTTATAATGCAGTTCTTTCATTGTGTATATCACTTTAAAATGAACTAATCCCTGTGATGTTCTACTTTTATTTTGTGTGTGTATGTATGTATGTATGTATGTGTATATATATATATATATATATATATATATATATATATATATATATATATATATATATATATATCCTCAAGCTAGACTCCAACCTTATTGTTTCTACTTTTTTCAACACTTTTGTATCATAAATAGCACATTTATGCCTTACAAGAATGCTCCTGGTTCTGTCACTTAAACTGCCTAATTAAGTGCCATGACACTTTGCAGACTTATTCATCACAGGGTTTAGATGTTCTAAGTGAAAATTTGTCTGCTTTCAAATTCATCATAGTCCAGGACTGCATACATTTCCTAAAGGGCCAAAGAATAAATAAGTGTATGCACTCAGATATTATTGTCACCAAAAATTGTAGGGCATTTACTTCATGGTTACCAAATAATTGGTTAGCTACATGTAGCTAATATATGCAATGCACAACAAAAATCAGCAGCAGTTTCTTGAAACAATGTAAAAAATGAATAATGAAGATTTACTTTGCAGTCATGTTTTTAAGTTTAAAATTCTCAAGATAGTAAAACAAGGGTTAAATTTGAAAATAAAATGTTTCATAGGGTTGTCATACATTTTTTTCCCAGGAGTCCAGGGATAGTCAAAGCAATTACATTTATTTATCTAACCAGTGCCCACACATTAATCTATTAAGAACTATGTTATAATAGAGTTTAAGCATCTGATTACATTGGTAGGTATTTATACAAGTAGGGATACCTGTCACCTTTTACATTAGGAGAGAAAAAGTTACCTATTTGGGGGGTAATTTCAGGCCTATCTCCCAATCTCATAATATCTACTAATTTGTGCAGAAAACTCAATTATTACATTATATCTATTACATTATATATTTTGATTTTAATTTCTCCTGAAAAACATACATCTTATGCAATCTTCAGAAGTCATGATATTTTTATCAACGGTGAATATTGTTGTGACAAAATTATTATCACATTACAAATAATTGTTTCTTCGGTAAAAAGTCTTTTTTAGCCCTACAGCAATACGAAAATCAAAAAATATACTTTTAAAAAAATAAACAACAACAATAAAATTATTAGCAATTAGTTTCAATCCCTATAATGATCAATGTGATTCAATCCCTATAATGATCAATGTGATTCAATCCCTATAATGATCAATGTGATTCAATCCCTATAATGATCAATGTGATTCAATCCCTATAATGATCAATGTGATTCAATCCCTATAATGATCAATGTGATTCAATCCCTATAATGATCAATGTGAAGGCTGTGTAATTTCACAACCAGAAAAGTAGTATCTCCATTCCCACCAAAGAAATTTACTTACGAATAAACACCTGACATTTTTTTACTGTATATATAAAAATACATACCAGGCATACCCCTTCCCCCACAAAGAAACTACTTCAGAATAAATATTTTATTTTGTAAACAGTATTAAATGCATTACAAGTCGACCATAAGGAAATAAGGTGGCTTATTAAACATGAAAACAATAGCTGTTACGTGTTCATAGCCCGAGACTACAGATTGAACTGTTCAGTGGAATTTACAGACACTTTGGGCACGATTAGTTACAACAAAATTGGGCATCATTGATTTGGCAATCAATTACTGGTGTAATACTTCATATACACTGTAGAACAAAGTTTCTTTTGAATTATGTCAGATGGCCAGCAGTTTTCATAAGATAATTGTAATGATAAGGAATAACTTTTAATTAGTCAGACCATCTTTTTTGCTAGTTTACTTAGGCCCAACTTTTAGCTGTTATTATGCAGTTTGGCCACAGCTGACCTGAATATGAAAACTGGGCACCTCCCTGGGGAAAATAATGTGCATCGTAGAGAGAAACAGTATGTTCTTTGAGAATTTCACATATATGGAGCCAAGAAAATGGTCAATATCTGACACTTACAAAAATGTCAAAAAATCCTCCTGATTTTAGATCCCATTCTTCTTAATTATCTTTTGAAACGTTGACAGGTATGATTAGGTTGGTAGGTGAGAACCAAGACAGGTATATAGATAGAACATAAATGCACTTCTGATTTATATGCTCATGTTTATTACTTCTCTTGTGTTTCATGTAGATTGTTGGACTCGTTCCGGTGGATTGTTGGGCTCATTCAGGTGGATTATTAGGTTCTTTCAGGTGGATCATTAGGTTCATTCCGGTGGATTGTTAGGTTCATTCAGGTGGATTGTTAGGTTCATTCAGGTGGATTGTTAGGTTCATTGTGACCAGTGATTCATGTTGATTGTTTCTATGCAGCACAGACTTCATGTTATCACATACTTATGTTTCCTGTCAACATACCTGATTGCTATGGATGTCAGACCCCAACAGGAGGTCTACACGCCAGATTATCACTACTACCACAACCTGGATTCCATTGACAGGGATTTGGTTGAACTTGCCAACCAGTTCCCAAATTTTGTGCAGCTTAACAAATTCTACCACTCAAGATTTGGCAGGTCACAGTACCTCCTGAGGCTTACAGATTTCAAACAGGGACATGTTAAAACCTTCTATGTTGATGAAGAAAACAAGCAGTCTGGATATACGAGGCTGAAAAATGAAAAAATCAAACTATTGTTTTCCTATGGAGAGCATGCAAGAGAATTCTTACCTGTAGAATCTTTATTTTATCTTCTCAGTAATTTAACCAACGGACTATCATCACAGGCAGCTCCCAACAGCCATGCAAGAGCATTTTCTGTTGACATTTTGTCAACTTTTGATATCTTTGTTATTGTATTAGCCAATCCAGATGGTCGTTATTTTGTTGAAACAGAAAAAAACTATTGTTGGAGGGGAACCAGCACAGGCACAGACTTGAACCGCAACTTTGCTTGGGAGTTTGGTAATAAGGGCAGCTCAGGCAACAATCGTGATGAAGAATACAGGGGAAACAGGGCTTTTTCAGGTATTGCAATAAATGCTCCTTGGTAGTCCATACAGTTCATTGATTTTCATTGATATGTTATTGTCCCCTGCCTTTTAAACAAAAGTGTGGGACATTGAATCCACATGTTTGTCTGTCCATAACTACATCTTAACACTATGTAATTCCAAAGCCATTTGATATCAAGGGATGAAACTTGGTTTACTTGTAGATCATCATTAGAAGGCATGTCATGTACCACATAGAAGTGGGGAGTGCGGTCTTTAAGGTTTCAACTTAATGTATTTTATTTTCTGTGATACTTTACTTTCTGCTTTATAACTTTAACTTAATTTGGCATTACGAGGTGAAACTCAGTATATTTATAAAGCATCACTGGAAGATGTGTCATGTACCATATCACAAATGCTATCTTCATTATTTTATTTTTTCAATCGCACTTTCCCATCTGCTCTGTAACGTTAATTCCATTTAAGATAAAGGAATAACATTTTGTATATTTCTAAATCATCACCAGAAAGGGGTGTTGCATAACCCACTGGGAATCCTATCTTTAAGGTCTAGGCCAGATAAATTTTACATTTGAATTATTCTTTCTCTATAGCAATATGATGTTTGAAGTGAGATTAATGATGAAACTCTGTGTGTGTGTGTGTGTGTGTGTGTGTTGAAACTGTGTGTGTGTGTGTATATATATATATATATATATATATATATATATATATATATATATATATATATATATAATTACAAAAGATATATCATGTGCTATATTGATTTGGTATGGATATATATCATTACAAAAGATGTATCATTTGCTATATTGATTTGGTATGGATATATATCATTACAAAAGATGTATCATGTGCTATATTGATTTGGTATGGCTATATATCATTACAAAAAATGTGTCATGTGCTATATTGATTTGGTATGGATATATATCATTACAAAAGATGTATCATTTGCTATATTGATTTGGTATGGATATATATCATTACAAAAAATGTGTCATGTGCTATATTGATTTGGTATGGCTATGTATCATGTGCTATATTGATTTGGTATGGATATACAGTGGAGCCTCGTTAATCCAGACACATTCATTCCCAGTGAATATGTCTGGATTAACGAGTTTTCTGTGGATAAGTGAATCATGCACATTTTTTATTTTACGATATCATCACACCGTATATATGTATATGTATATGTATATGTATATGCTTGCTTTAAATGTAGTGTACTGTTTATTCAAAAATGGTTGAAATACATTAATGAACACATCTATTAATTTGTGTTTATTTCACATTAGTATAACATGCGCTTGTATGTACATATACATTAAATACAAGTTTAGACAATTAATACATCGAACACATCACACTACGTACCTGTTTTACATTTATTATCATGTAAATTTTCTGAAGAATTCTGTAACCTTTGTTTACTTGTATTCTTAGGCGGATCTATCTGTAGTGATTATTGATAGTGGCCATAGATTCTCAAGGGCTTCACTATTGTGCTTCATCACTTGTGAATACTGATGACATCTGATCAAAATATGAAATTAATGTTGCTATACTATCCTTAGCTTGGGTGATGGTAATGTCCTTTCCCTCGGGGTCTGTAGTATCATCATCGTCTTCTTTGTTATCATTGTTTGGAATCTCATCTTTAGATACCAGGGTCAAAATGTTGTCATCGTTGAGTTGTTGCACTGTCTCTTCCTTTTCGTATATCCGTACATATTCCTCGGCAGACATCTCAGCCTGGTTGAGAAGGCTTTTTATTAGATCACTGAGCTCACTTCATGGCATGTTATCTACATCATCAATATCTTCGACAGTAGTGGTTAGTGTCGGTATGATCAGTACATGTCTAAAGCAGTTTGAGATTGTTGTTGGTGTCATTGAATCCTACGCTGTCATGACGATATCTCTACTTGTCTACGCATGCTTGATGGTGTTGCCATAATATGTGTAAAAAGTACAAATGAAAACAAACTGTTATCTTGCAGTTAAATGCATTATGGTAAACTAATTCATTTTTATAAGTCATATTCTACAGCTGTTACAGTTGCTAATGATTGACGTTCCCATTTTATACAGAAATAAATCCGTGTACTCTCCACAGTTCAAATATGTCAACTGTATTTATACAGGCATCAATATACTGTGATTGTTACAAATAATTAGTAAACAACAAAGAGGCTTAATGACACTTTAAATTTATTTACCATATATTATGTCAAAAAGCATTGATGATTTGATCCCAGTATGTTTTTTTAAATATTAACACCCCCGTCGGCGACTAGCTAAAACAGACATTGTTTATACAATCACTGGTTGCAATATGGTCATGCTACTTAGTTATTGATAGTGGCCATATATTCTTAAGGGCTTCACTATTGTGTTTTACATATTATTTTACTGACTGTATTTTCATACACAATTTTTCGAATTTTCTTTTATTGGGACAGATTATTTCTGTTCCCGTTAAATTATTTCCGGAGAGCGAGGTTTCCTGATAAACGGAGTACAGGTTAATGAGACTCCACTGTATATCATTACAACAAATGTATCATGTGCTATATTATATTGGTATGGATATATATCATTACAAAAGATGTGCCATGTGCTATATTGATTTGGTATGGATATATATCATTACAAAAGATGTGCCATGTGCTACATTTATATTGATTTGGTATGGCTATATATCATGTGCTGTATTAATTTGGTATGGATATATATCAAATGTTACAAAAGATGTGCCATGTGCTATATTGATTTGGCATGGATATATATCATAACAAAAGATGTGCAATGTGCTATAATGATTTGGTATGGATATATATCATTACAAAAGATGTGCCATGTGCTATATTGATTTGGTATGGATATATATCATTACAAAAGATGTGCCATGTGCTATATTGATTTGGTATGGATATATATCATTATAAAAGATGTGCCATGTGCTATATTGATTTGGTATGGCTATATATCATGTGCTATATTAATTTGGTATGGATATATATCATTACAAAAGATGTGCCATGTGCTATATTGATTTGGTATGGCTATATATCATGTGCTATATTAATTTGGTATGGATATATATCATTACAAAAGATGTGCCATGTGCTATATCGATTTGGTATGGATATATATCATTACAAAAGATGTGCCATGTGCTATATTGATTTGGTATGGATATATATCATGTGGTACATTATATTGGTATGGATATATATCATTACAAAAGATGTACCATGTGCTATATTGATTTTGTATGGATATATATCATAACAAAAGATGTGCCATGTGCTATATTGATTTGGTATGGCTATATATCATGTGCTATATTAATTTGGTATGGATATATATCATTACAAAAGATGTGCCATGTGCTATATTGATTTGGTATGGATATATATCATTACAAAAGATGTGCCATATGCTATATTGATTTGGTATGGCTATATATCATGTGCTATATTATATTGGTATGGATATATATCATTACAAAAGATGTATCATGTGCTATATTGATTTGGTATGGATATATATCATGCGTTTTATTGATTTGGCATGGATATATATATCATTATAAAAAATGTGTCATGTGCTATATTAATTTGGTATGGCTATATATCATGTGCTATATTGATTTGGTATGGCTATATATCATGTGCTATATTGATTTGGTATGGCTATATATCATGTGCTATATTGATTTGGTATGGCTATATATCATGTGCTATATTAATTTGGTATGGCTATATATCATGTGCTATATTGATTTGGTATGGCTATATATCATGTGCTATATTGATTTGGTATGGCTATATATCATGTGCTTTATTGATTTGGTATGGCTATATATCATGTGCTATATTAATTTGGTATGGCTATATATCATGTGCTATATTGATTTGGTATGGCTATATATCATGTGCTATATTGATTTGGTATGGCTATATATCATGTGCTATATTGATTTGGTATGGCTATATATCATGTGCTATATTGATTTGGTATGGCTATATATCATGTGCTATATTAATTTGGTATGGCTATATATCATGTGCTATATTGATTTGGTATGGCTATATATCATGTGCTATATTGATTTGGTATGGCTATATATCATGTGCTTTATTGATTTGGTATGGCTATATATCATGTGCTATATTAATTTGGTATGGCTATATATCATGTGCTATATTGATTTGGTATGGCTATATATCATGTGCTATATTGATTTGGTATGGCTATATATCATGTGCTATATTGATTTGGTATGGCTATATATCATGTGCTATATTGATTTGGTATGGCTATATTGATGGACCTATCTTGAAGGTCAAGGTCACAAATCAATGTTTTATGTTTCAGTTACATTAGTTATTCTGCCTTCCAACTTCACAGCTGTTAACAATGATTGAATGAAGTTTCATATATTTATATGTTATCATATTGCAATGTTTGAAATCTTGTCCTCACAGCTGACTATTTTAGGATTTCTTTTATTCTTGCTTTGTCATAAATTTGTTTCATTTATAGTGATGAAACCCGGTCAACTTATGCTTATAGGTTTGAAGGTATCCTGCTTTTTTAACCTTAATTCCTTTGGGTTTGGACAGTGAAACTTGGTTACTTTCTGTGTCTTCCCATTTTATTCCCTTTGAGATAAGGTATTGAAATTTGGTTACTTTCTATGACTTCCCATTTTTTTCCCTTTGAGATAAGGCAATTCAATTTGGTTAATTTCTAAGACTGGGCAACGAAGCTTGGTTATTTTCATTGACTTTCCATTTTAATTCCCTTGGAGACATGGCAATACAATTTGGCTACATTCTATGTCTTCCCATTAACTTTACAGCTCTGACATAAAGGTCATTGTCAAATATTATTGTTGTGAACCTTTGTGACCTCACCATAGAAATTGGGGGAAAAGTTGGCTGAATTTGATTGTAATGTTTACTTGTCATGTTATAGGCATATTTTTATGTTGAGGTTGTCCAGTATTAGTTAGGAACATTTTAGTCTGCACCTTGCTGTTCTTGCTATGCTTGATCTGTGATTAATTCTATGTTATCCAATGGCAACATTTGCATTGAAACATAGAAATTACAAGCATTCATGCTTATGTGCAGGAATGCATACTGATATCTTATTGTTTTTGTCCAAACTGATATCTTATTGTTTTTGTCCAAAAGAGCTTGTAAAGACTATTTTGTTTGTTTGAGATTTTCCTAATTATATGTTAAACAGCTTGAGAATACATGGATTTTTCCATTATTTACAGTTTTATCCCTTTTTTGGATAGATTTTTAGTCTTTTGAGTTGCAAAGTTTTAGACATTTGTTTGGCATAGTTTTGGTCCTTTACTGTCTACGGTTTATTATAATGGTTTGTAACTACTCTTGCATGCAGTTTTGTCTGTTCAGTTTTTTTTATATATAAAAAAATGCATTTCCATGTCGATTTATCCCTGTAAGATCTCTGACATAATTGATAATACATTTATTTATATTTAAAAAAAAAACATTTTTATGTAGATTTATCCCTGTAAGATCTCTAACATTATCAGTAGTGATTTATCCCAGTTAAATCTTTGACATAATCGGTAATGCATTTATTTTTTTCAAAAAAACAAACATTTCCATTTAGATTTATCCAAGTAAGTTCTTTGACATAATCGGTAATGCAGTTATTTTAAACTAATAAAAAAATATCCCTGTAGAGTTATCCCAGTAAGATCTTTGACATAATCAATAATGCAGTTATTTATATTAAAGAAAACATTTCCATGTAGATTTATTCCTGTAAGTTTTTTGACATAATTGGAAGTGCAGTTATTTTAAAATAATAGAAAACATTTCCATGAAGATTTATCCCAGTAAGATCATTGACATAATTGGTAATGCAGTTATTTATATTAAAGAAAACATTTCCATGAAGATTTATCCATGTAAGATCTTTAACATAATCAGTAATGAAGTTATTTATACTTTTAAAAGACATTTCCATGAAGATTTATCCCATGAAAATCTTTGACATAATTGGTAATGCAGTTATTTATATATATATGAAAAACATTTCCATGTAGATTTATGTAAGATCTTTGACATTATTGGTAATACAGTTATTTTTTTATTTTTTAAAAATTTCCATGTAGATTTATCCCTGTAAGATCTTTGACATAATCGGTTATGTAGATTACATATCTGTCAGAGTTCATGTTAGCAATTAGAAGTGAAAAGACATTGTCACAAAATTAAGTTTCTGCATTAAAATTTTATGGTGACATTTTTTTCAAAGGATTTTTTTAATTTTTATTTAAGACTAGGAGTGGTTGGTAGATAATTTATGACCCATTTGACCTATTGTCGATGTGGAGATGTCCAACACATTCTTTGTCATATGGACAAAGGAAACATTGACCATTATATTACTGTTAGCAGAGTTCAGATCTAGCATGCATGTCTTCACTACCTTGAAATGCTTTTGCAAACTTTGTTTTTGCACCAATAGCAAGTCAACACTGCCTAATAAAAGTTTAATTTTAAAACCCTATTTTGATACAATTATGGCCCATGACCCTTCTTGAACTAGCATGTTTTTATGACTGAATGTTGGAAATATAATATATATAATAAGATTAAACCCAGTTACTGCACTTTCATATTTACATGATTCACTATTCACTCATGTTTGATGTGAAACAAACTATGCCACTGGTAAAGTTCATTCATAATTTATTTTAAGTTTGCTACAATTGATGTCATGGAATTATGTCCCTTTGTTCATGACACAGTTATTGGCAGTGAGAGACCATGGTGATGTTAATTGTATTGCATGGAGAGATTAGTTGAATACACCGCTTTTAGAGATTAGTTGAACACCTGGAATAGCATATCATGTAATGTATTTGACACATTGTCGTGCTTATAGATCAAACTTTAATTTGCTTTTCAGAGCCAGAAACAGAGGCATACACTTCAATTACACAAGATGTTGAATTTGATTTGTTCATTTCCTTTCATTCTGGGGCACAGTTATTGGCAGTGAGAGACCATGGTGATGTTAATTGTATTGCATGGAGAGATTAGTTGAATACACCGCTTTTAGAGATTAGTTGAACACCTGGAATAGCATATCATGTAATGTATTTGACACATTGTCGTGCTTATAGATCAAACTTTAATTTGCTTTTCAGAGCCAGAAACAGAGGCATACACTTCAATTACACAAGATGTTGAATTTGATTTGTTCATTTCCTTTCATTCTGGGGCACATCATATCTATGTTCCATATGCAGGTAATGTCACCCAATCCAGCCAGTCAAATTAACAGACTGATACCAAATTAGATTTGGAATATTTCCACACACCAACTAGACATAATGACAGATAATAGGTAGAACATATTTCAAGATATGTGAGTTACAGTCAACACTGTCTGTGGAAAAGCAAGCTTGTTGTTTACTTTTTTAATATTCATTATATGCAGAGATCTGGGGTAAGTATGGAAACTTTTTAGGTTAGAAAATGATCAGAGCTTTCTTGTTCAGAAAATAATCAGGGTTTTACTAATTTTTTTAGAAATCTGGGCAGTTGACTCAGAAATTGAAGTTGACCTGGGGAGATTTGAGCTTGCCCCAGATTATAGGATAATATAACAATGCAAGTTAAACTTAAGGTAAAGGATGTTTTCATGAAATCAGATTATATTCATTTTATAAATAAAGAATATTTGTTTTCTTTTTTCTTTCTTTGCAACATAAAGAGAAAGAGCTGTTTCATGAAAAGACCATTATCTGAAAAATTATACATGAGAAAGAACAAAACTGGTTAATTTATTTTAATCATCAATAATGATAGACTTTTTGTAATGATTTATTTTTATTCACAACTTAATGGTTGACTGATACTTTGTTTATCTGTTTGCTGAACAATTAGTGTCTAGTCAATGAAATTTCAGCCATTCATGAGAACAGTCTTTGAGAAGCTGGCTTTTGAGAATGATTTGAGAACACTTATATTTATTCCATTAATTATTTACAAAACAGTTTGGTAGTGTTTATCTTTTGTAATTGTTATGTAAATGATAGATGGCTTATACATGATGGAGTCTCCATACACTAAGCATGCTTTTAAAGAATCCAAGGTTGCTAATCATTAAGACAACATGCCTTTTATTTCCAAATACATTCATCAAAGAAAATATCAGGAGCTGTATTATTTTATAACATAGTTGCATTGAAATCAGTTACATGCATGAAAACCATCTTGGACATGTCAACTTTTGAGAATTTGCAATCTAGCGACATTCTGAGCCTACATGCAAATTGTCCCTAACTAGGACTTGATTGTCAAGGAATCCAGCATTCTTGCAACTTATTCCTGACAAGGACTTAATTGTCAAGATATCCTGTATTCTTGCAATGTTTCTCTGACTAGGACTTGATTGTCAAGGTATCTGGTATTCTTGCAAATTGCCCCATGCTAGTATTTGATTGTAAAGGAATCCTGTATTCTTACAAATTGCCCATAACTTGGACTTGATTGTCGAGGAATCCTGTATTCTTACAAAGTGTCCTGACAAGGACTTGATTGTCAAGGAATTTGGTATTCTTGCATTATTGTCCCTGACTAGGACTTGTTTGTCAAGGAATCCTGTATTCTTTCAAATTATCCCTGACAAGGACTTGATTGTCAAGGAATCCTGTATTCTTTCAAATTGTCCCTGACAAGGACTTGATTGTCAAGGAATCTGGTATTCTGCCAAATTCTCCCTGACTAGGACTTAATTATCAAGAAATCTGGTATTCTTGTAGGTGTTACAATTAAAATGTAGCTAATCATATGAAATATAACTGTTTTCTGGCTGTACATATTCACATTATCACATGCACATTAAAAAATGTGAGACTGACCATGATATTAGCTACAAGAGTTTGACCATATTGCAGGTAAATCAAAAGGATTGATAGATGAAAGAAACTGCAGAATAATAAAAGAATACAGTACATATAATCACTGAGGATGTTGAAATATGTAATGTGGTGAGATCGCAGATTAATAAACTTACATAACATAAAGCATTATGAAATGACTATGACCCAATTCTTTAGTTATTTTTACTTGCCCATCTCCAAATACTTTGCATCTGAGTTTGCCCAGCCCTGTTGGTTGCAATATTAATGTGTTGTTAAACAATGCTTTTCTATCCACTTAATAGACTTTGCTCTGACCTACATGTCTTATTCCTGAAAAATGTATATGCAAAGTCATGCAACTGTATATAGGCATCTATCAACGATTGTCATGTAAGGCCATGCAAGTGTATGTAGGCATCTATCAACGATTGTCATGTAAGGCCATGCAAGTGTATGTAGGCATCTATCAACGATTGTCATGTAAGGCCATGCAAGTGTATATATTCATCTATCAACTATTTTCATATAAGGTCATGCAAGTGTATGTTGGCATTTATCAAGGATTGTCATGTAAGACCATGCAAATGTATGTAGGCATCTATCAACTATTGTCATGTAAGGCCATGCAAGTGTATATATTCATCTATCAACTATTTTCATGTAAGGCCGTGCAAGTGTATGTAGGCATCTATCAACTATTGTCATATAAGGCCATGCAACTGTATGTAGGCATCTATCAACTATTTTCATATAAGGCCATGCAAGTGTATATATTCATCTATCAACTATTTTCATATAAGGCCATACAAGTGTATGTAGGCATCTATCAACTATTTTCATATAAGGCCATGCAAGTGTATGTAGGCATCTATCAACTATTTTCATATAAGGCCATGCAAGTGTATGTAGGCATCTATCAACTATTGTCATATAAGGCCATGCAACTGTATGTAGGCATCTATCAACTATTTTCATATAAGGCCATGCAACTGTATATAGGCATCTATCAACTATTTTCATATAAGGCCATGCAACTGTATATAGGCATCTATCAACTATTTTCATATAAGGCCATGCAACTGTATATAGGCATCTATCAACTATTGTCATATAAGGCCATGCAAGTGTATGTAGGCATCTATCGAGCACTGTTAATTAAATCATTTGATACACCACATCACATGTTCTGGAATTATTAGTAAGTGAAGTAGTTAAGAGGAAGTCTGTCTTCCATTCAACTCGGTTTTTTGTATGGTTTACTCTGTTTAAGATTTTCTGAGACTTTTCTACATGTTATGAAAACATCATTATCATGCTCAGATTCATACTCCACTAAAAATTCTATTGTTTGGGTCATTGTGCTCAGAAATTAGCCACAGTGACATGCAGTTGATCAGTATTTGTACATTTACCAATCAAATATCTAAATAGTGCTCAGACAATATCCAATCAGATGTCAGAATTTTTAGTCGAGTCCAATGGTAAGAATGTTCTTATAATGATCAAGCCAGATTCTTAAAGTCAGTCATAATGTACACAGCCTTTTCTTTCACATGCTTGAATAAACCTCGGATATAAATAATGGCTATTTTGAACTGCCTTCATCCCCTTGCTTATAATTTCAGTATAACAACTTGATTGACATCCCAATAACTAGATGACATGTCATCACTAATAGTAATGTTAATAATAGTTTTAGGCTGTTTAGACTGAATGATTTCTTTAATTCTTAATTACAAAGTGGCACACTGAAAATTCCAAGTGATCAATTGTGATCAAGTGTTATTTTTAATAATTTAGAAGAATCTGTTCTTTTAACAGCCAGTGAATGTTCATCCACCAAAACTACTCATCTGGGAAGTAGGGGTGGGTATTGAATTAAAAATCATATTGCGATATATCTTGCAATATTAAGTGCAATATTGCAATATTATTGCAATATATTGATTTAAGAAAGAATTACAGATTACTGTTAATTTATTGAAATAAAATGAATGCAAACTGCAAAAAAATTACTTAAAATTATTTAATTACATAAATAAAATACAGTAGAGATAATGAATAAAATGCAGTACAGTAGTTGCAATCTAACACAGAAATTAAGAGTTACAATTTAAGTCTTTTGTCTGAACAGTTCACAGTTTGTGGTTTACTTTTTGATAAACATAAAATGCATGAAACTGCTGATTGGTCATTTCGTTGTCACTTTACCCTGTGTAGTTCAAACTGAACTGCCTTGAAATTCACATGATGGAACTTACTTCATATTTGTTTTAAAAAAGATAAGAGCATCAACATGATTAGGTTTTAGGGCTGAACGTTGTGCATTTACTAGATCTCCAGCAGTGGAGAACACCCTCTCAGAAGGGACACTTGTTGAAGGGATGCACAATAAGTATTTAGCAAGCTTAGCTAATCTAGGAAATCTCTGTTCATGATTTTTCCATCATTGAAGAGGATTTGAATCCAAGGGAATCGACCGAAACACTCTATAGTTCTTAAACTCTTCTTCTAGTTCTTCCATTTCTGTTTTTGAAGTCTCGACACCAGTTATGTAGACATCACCAAGAAGTTCTTGCATGCCAGAACAACAGGTAACTTTTTCTATCATATCACTCTGACCAGTGTCCGACTTGAGCTTCTTGCAAACTGGTTGAGCATCCTCAGCAGCAGAATTGGCAGACACACATAACTGTTCGGTTAGCTGTTGTAAAGGTGGCAGTTCATTCTGCCCACTATCACCCACAGGTGAGTGATCAGTGTCATGTTCAGCCTCAACTCTAACAATGATTTCTGATGCATTCTGCAAAATGTTGGCAAAGATTTCATTCCTTCGTGCATCGCTGAGGAATGGTAAGGCAGCAGCAATAGTGAGAGTTTCTTCTTGATGAGTGTATCTATCCTGAAGATCATCAACCACAGCCCTTTTCATCTGAGCTATTACTAGAGAGTCATCATCGCTATGTTGGAAAATGCTGTCAATAAGTTTGCGATGACGAGGCATGATAACAGAAATGGTTGGAACTGACTCAGTACAAAGAGTGATTGTCACCACTTCAAGAGGTTTTAGACAAACCATTACCTCATCTGCCAGGAAAATGTCATCATCTGACAATGTGTTCAAATCTTTTTCTTTTATTTTAGCAAGATCTTTGGATCTCAAAACGGCAATTATTGTACACTGCATTTCAAGAAACCTTGAAATCATGTCATAAGTACTGTTCCTTCTAGTGGGCACATCAGCTATAAGCTTATGATCCGGTAGACCTAGCAATTCAGCCTGACTTCTCAGTTTAGCTGCTGCAGTTGTACTTCGGCGGAAGAACCCAACTATTCGACGAATTCTGCTGAGGAGAATTTCAATGCGTCTGATCTTGAGACACTTTTGTGCAGCTAAATTAATTGTATGTGCATAACACTTGATGTGAAAGTTGCATCCTAACAGAGTCCCTGCCTTGTCCATGTTTGATGCATTATCTGATACAATAGATGGTATGGGGATAGACTGTATTTCCCATTCTTTGAGGGCCTCATGAATCACAGCAGCTATATTCTAACCTGTGTGCCCTTCATACATGGGCCGAGTTTGAAGAACATAGTTTATCAGCTTCCAATTTTTATCAATGTGAGTTGACGTGACTGTCAGATATGATTCAGTTGACCTCGACGTCCAACTATCTGTTGTCAATGCAACCTTCTCAGCATTTCGTTGGTCTTCTTTTACCAGTGCCTTGACTTGAGCATATTTTTGAGGAATGATCACATCTGCAAACTGCTTTCTACCTGGAACATTATATCGGGGTCAAGTGTATGTGTAAAAGGTCTCTAAACTCTGGCGAATCCACTATTCGGTATGGACGCATGTCCTTTATTATATATCTGCACACCTTGTCAGTTATATGTAAAGCACGAGAAGAATGCGAGGGGTATTTCACACCAATTAGCCCTAGTAAGGTTCTCAGGATTGGCTGCGACGTTTTAACTTTAGAAAGATCAGAAGTATCACCCCATGACGAACTCACATTAGCAGGGATCGATGATCTGTTATCTGTCATCTTGTAATTACCACATTTCCCGGGATGGTGCTTGTTCATGTGGTATGCTAGATTAGTGGTTCCACCAGAAAACTTAACATGAGCGTCACATAGTTGGCACACAGCAATTGCCTCATCAATTTTCCCATCCCTTTTACTCTTTCTTAATGCAAAATGAGTCCATATGGAAGACCGCACTTTTGAATTTTGCACCAGGTCGTACTCAGCCATGCTTGAAATGTAACTCAAGGTCAATGTCAGTTAGTCATCAATGTCAGCAAGGTGCTTATCTGTTGACAAAGAGAAGTTAAACCTTCAAAAGGATGAAGATTCACAGACATGTAACTTCCGATTACCCATGCTGCAACTGCTCAGGAAACGAAATAGAAATGTTACTGAAGCTGATTACTGGAGGTAAATGTATGGAATTCAATAGGTGATTGTCAATCAAAAACTATTATAAGTAGTGAAATATGGCTAATATTAATTTATAATAATAATTGAGTTCATTTGCTACTTGTTATAAAAATTTACGTCAATATCGCACTATATCGATATAAGAAAGTTATATCGCGATTATTGTATCATCGGTTTAATACCACAATATACCGATATTCGATATTATCACGCACCCCTACTGGGAAGTGTCACTAAGGTTACCTCCAAGTCTCTTTCAGAGAGTTGAATTTATTTGACTTGCATCAGACAGAAACAAGGATGTTCCCAATGTTTGTAAAGTTGATACTTTAATGTCGCCAGTTCCAAGTCAGGTAAGAGAGCCATCTTGATAACGTATGAACAAATATTCTTAAAAGTTATCTTCCAACTGGAAAGCTTTATTCATTTTAATCAGATACTGTGTCCAAGGCCACCGGGAGAGAGCCAGAGAATGTAAAACAGATGCTGGAACTAGCTGCCACATTGTCTGTGGCCACCAAACATGGATACCAGTATGGGAAGGCCGCAAAAGTCAATGAGTACACAGCAGATGGCACCATCTTTGACTATATGGCTGGGGTTAGAAAGGTACTTTAATCATGTTACTCTCAGCATGTTTTGTGTTGATATCTAACTATATGCACAGGTGTGTTGATTTATTATATACATTTGTGTGTTGATTTATTATATATCTAGGTGCATTGATGTTTTATTATATGCATAGGTGTGCTGATGTCATTTTATATACATAGCTGTGTTGGTTGTTTATGTTGCATAATTGCATCAATGGAAGTGTACATCATTATTCAGTCTTTCACCAAGGGTTTGGAAAAAGTTTTCAAAAACCATTTTGATCAATTTTTTTTACTCTTACCCCTGTCAAGGCTGGGGTATCTAGTAATTATCATGTCTGTCTGTCCGTCTGTCTGGCACTTGATGACACAACTAATCCTGCCATTTTTGATAAATTTCCCTGAACCTTGTTAAATAGTATATTCATGACCTGAAGATGAGGATGTCAGCAAATCACTTTCCTCCTGCAGTTTTTGTCAATGCCATTTGGTAGCTTCATGTGATGTATGACATAATCTCCATGCAACTAGTCCTAGAGTTTTTCATGGATTACCATGAAACTTGCTAAATATTAAGGCAGTGACCAGAAGATATACTTATCGACAAATCAACTCGCTGCCATATATTTTGTTACAGCTACTATTATTTTTTTATTCTTTCTTGTAGCAGTGTATGACACAATCACATAAGTGCAACTAGTCCTGCAGTATTTGATTGATTGTTTACCATAAAACATGGTATATATTACCACCTGAAACAAATTTTTTGCCCTTTTTTATCTCCAAGGTTCATACAGTGTGTGCTGTTGTTGTGGGTTTAATGTCATTTTTCAGCATATGATAGACTATATAAGGCAGGCATTATATCTCAGACAGGAAGAATTAAGGGGCAAAACCAACGACCTACTGGAAGTTACTGGCAAGCTTTCTTACTTACCCACCTTTTCTGAGCCTGGAACTGTAGATTTGTCCCCATCATGAGGCGGGAGTGGGATGCAAGATGTGGGGGTGGGGAATATTTACATAGGCAATTGCTCGCCATTAGTCAAGTGGAAAACTGAATAGGTCCTTTTTAGGCCATTGTTTGAAATGATACATTTTTTAAGATGATGGCTAGTGAACTTAAGTAATAAAAAATCATTTTGCATTTGTCCTTTGTTTTTGTTGGGTTTAACACCATTAATCAGCACAATAGATACTATACATGGCGGCCAGTATATTTGGTAGAGGAAAACCCCAGAAGGAACCATAGATACAATGGAACCTACTAACATGCTTTCTCACATACCCTTATTATACCCTTATTATTTCAGTAATGACTCAAAATAATGCAGAGAGAGGTAATATGTGTGAGTGCCTTAGACTACTTATCCACCTGCAGACCCTAATTTTGTGATTTTTTTCATGATATGCAAAAATATAATATTTCAAAAACTGTCTAGTACTCATTTGAAAGGCACTGGGTTGATTCTGTTTTTGTGTTCAAGGGAGTTTTGTATGTGAGCTAATGAATGGTTCCTGGATTTCATTTGATCTTTGCCTTCTGTTCATACATGTGTTTCCAACTTAACCAATAGACCAATGTACATGATTATTCATTGAATACTTGAGTTTGTTTAAATAGCATTGTGGAATTGAAATATAAATAGATGCATATATTGTTCTTCTCATTATGCAAAGAAGAATCCTGCAAAGCATTATTGATTTGTAAAAAATTCAGATTAATAATACTGGTCATTATTTATTTTGAAAAAGTTAGTTCATAACAATTAATATCCTCCAAGGTTATCTGCAGTGCATTTTACCTAAAGTATTATAATAATAATAATGACTTTGTATAGCGCCTGATCTTTGGAAGCTCTAAGTGCTTTACAACATCTATAATGATATGAATACAACAAAACAAAAACAATCAAAACTATAAAATTAGAAAACATAAAAAATGCTGAAAATTTTTAAGGTAGGAAATATTATTAAGTCCTTAAGTTTGTTCTTGCAGTTGAAAAAGGTGAGTTTTAAGAGCACTCTTGAAAGGGATCACTTTGTGTCTAATTTCAATGGGCAGTTTGTTACACATTTCTGTGCCCTGGTATGCAAAAGAACGTTGTCCATATGACTTCATTTTCATAGTGGGAATTATGAGTATACAGTTGTCAGAAGAGGAGCATAAGTATCTTACTGGTGTGTACACAAGGGTGAGGCCATCAGTGAAACGTAGCACAGAGAATAAATTTTGTATTGAATATTCTGGATCAAATGGATTACTAGGCAAGTGTAGGGTACAGATCAGTGGGGAGGTGTGCTCTGATCATGGTGGCATCAACTGACAGATATTTGCAATTGGAGCTGATGCATCTCAGCTCAAGATATGCAGCCTTGCATATGTTCATGACATGTTAGTTCAGTGTTAGAGCACTGTCTATAGGAGTAATCTTTCTGCTATCCAAAGCAGAGAGAATGTAATTAACTACTTTCAGAAGAGTAGTTTCAGTACTGGATCATTATTGTGGCATAAGGCAAACTGTACATTGCTAAAAAGACTGTTTGAATTCAGATTAGATACAAGTTGGGTTAGATCAACTTTTTCTAAGATTTTTCTAAAATAAAATGATAATTTTGTTTATTACCATTAAGTCTTTGTACGCTGAAAAATAATTTTATATATATATATATATATATATATATATATATATATATATATATATATATATATATATATATATATATATATATATAATGGACAATACAGTAGCTGATTAAGTAATAAGTACCTGTGAGTTCATTTTTGTTATGGGTATAACATTTGGGGGTTGGGGGCAGAGTGTCATTTTTGTATGTTTTTAAATTTTTTGATTGGAAAAGAGGCCATGTTATTTACAAATATCACTTTTTGTTGGTTGTTTAATATAATGGTTTTTAAGACTATGAAAACCATGAAAATTGATAAGATATTTTAAAAAATAGTGAATTCATAATATATGAATGTGAGTTAACAGATGGTAAAGGATCAACTATGAAATATAAGTACACAAATATCTACATTCACACCTAGAATTAGAGGATATATACATTACCAAATACAAAGTACATTGTCATATAGTTATTAACAGTGCATGTTTTTGAGGTACAGTTAATGAGTCTTGTCTTTAATACGTGTTATGGAGGTACAGATATTAATGAGTCTTGCCTTTAATACATGTTATGGAGGTACAGATATTAATGAGTCTTGTTTGTAATTTTATGGAGGTACAGATATTAATGAGTCATGTCTTTAATACACATTATGGAGGTACAGATATTAATGAGTCTTGTCTTTAATACATTTTATGGAGGTACAAATATTAATGAGTCTTGTTTTTAATTTTATGGAGGTACAGATATTAATGAGTCTTGTCTTTAATACATGTTTTGTAAGTAAACTTCATATCTCGTATAGTTGTAATATTGCTATGTATCTGCATGCACAGGTGTTCGATGCGAGCTTGACGTTGAAAAAAAGCAGCAATCTGAATAAATAAAATGATACAGAGTAACAAAACTGTCTAAGATTACCTCTGTGACCAATTCTTACATAGGACCCTGTCTATCATACTATGAAAAGAGACAGACTAAGTAACGTTTTATTAGTTGCACCAAACAGAAGTTCTGGCTCCAAAATATATAAATTGCACGAATTTTGAATGCTTGGACAAAGTTGTACAGAAATGCAACGTCATAAATTTCAAAAGGTACTTCATGAACCAGATGCATGCATTTATATTAATTAAATATTACCGTTGGAGTCAATCATATTGAGCCATTAACATATGTGCTGCATATTTTGAAAATAAGTGTTTGTGTGGACTTGAAGTAATTCTTCTTTGGAATGGAATTACTAAAGTTGAATTGAGTTAATGGTAAGTAAGAATTTACTTTTGCATCTAAAATTAAACACTGTTCTCAGATTAATAAATGAATGTATCTTAGAGTTGCTAACACTGTATCTCTCAGTAAATAGGAGTTCATTGCACAGAGGCACGACTTATATAGTATGAAAGACAGGGTCCTTTCAGAATGGGTCATTGGGGTAATCTGAGGCAATTTTGGCACTCGGTATGATTTGCTTTCCTTTAGATTATTACTTTTTTTTCAACATCAAGCATGCATTGAGCACCTATACCTCCATGTGTGTGAATGATAGTACTATGTTGTTCTAATTTTACCATGTGATAATCAAGTCAGTCTATATGGTGAATGGCATATTGTGTATATGTTTTCCAGATTCCTTTTTCTCTTGCTATTGAGTTGTGGGGACCATTTCAGCACAGCGGTCCTTCCTGTTTTGATCTCTTTAATCCTGCCAGTTACAATCTGAAGGTAAGCACTGATATTATGTCATTGTGAGGAAAATAGAGAACTTGCAGATTGTATGTCAGCCATGTTAATAGCATTGGTATCAGTGATAGTAAACTATGATCAATAAACTACATGTATCTCACTGAGCTTCAGGTCTAGTTAGTAAACACCCCAGTGAACAATAAACTACATGTATCTCACTGGGCTTCAGGTCTAGTTAGTTAACACCGTATTATTCATGTCTAGTTAGTAAACACCACATTATTCAGGTATGATTAGTATTTTCATGAAGCAAAATTGTTTATTCTTTTTGGGTGGTTTTGACGACATTTTTCAGCATATTGATAGTGTATGCATGGTGGTCAGTATCTTTGGTGGAGAAAAAGCACAAGAACACTCAAGGAAGAACCACAAACCCACAGGAAGTTTCTAACAAGCTTTCTCACGTTGGCCAAGCTGAGACTCTAATCCACATGGACCTTAGACCACTCAGCCACCTGTGATCTCAGTATGCAAAAATACATTGCAATCATTGGCAGATTTGCTTTTATACTGTTTGTATTCACAAGTCATTAGTTATTGTGTTGTGATGTCTGTCTATCCATCTGTCACCCATTTTGTTCTGCATGATAACTTTAGTTATCCACCACCTGCAGTTACCAGATTGTATGAATGACTTGCATTTGAGGTAAGGATGAGGCCTATTGATTTAGGGGTCAATGTTTGAAGTTCAAGGTTGCTTTGACTGATCAAATGAATTTGGTTTTTGCACAGTATCATTATATACAAATATATAACAAACTTTGTTGTTGACTTGGCCATGGAGTAAGAAAGAAACATCGATTTTGGGGTCAAAAGGTCCAGGTTCAATCTATTGATGACAAAAGGAACATGGTTACCCTCACAGTAACATTATTTTTGAAATAACAGATCTGGACTAAAATTTGTAGATGGCTTACTTGTACATGGGGTTAGGAAGAAGCCATATATTCTTAGGGTCAAAAAGTCAAGGGTAAAGATAACTTACTTTAAGAAGAATAATTTGTATATAAAAATGGCAGTTCTCAAGTACGTTGCTTCACCAAAAGTTAGTCAGTGGCTTACACAGTGGGAACGTAATAAGCCTTGTGATTTTAGATTCAAAGATCAAAGTTCAAGGTCAATGACTAAAAGAAGAAAACTGATTTTTTTGTATCTGATAACTCATAGACTGTGTTTGATACCACATACCTTTACCAAATAAAGACCTATTGAGTATGTGTCAAAATTAATGGCCATTATGGCTTGCATCATCAATATCTCATATGAGCTAAATTATGAATGAGATCCATGCATATTAATGAGGATCCAGGCTGATCAAATGGTGGAATCAAAACTGCAACCTTCTGATCTTGAGTACCGTGCCTTAACAACTGAAGTTTCCTTCTGTTTGGATTTTGATAGTTTCCAGGTTATGGCTACAGGAGTTGAGTCCCAGAGGAGGAAAGAAACCCACTGACTGTAGAGATTAACTCCCCGTTTAATAAAAAGTAAGTGTACATCCATTAAGGTTGGACCTGTAAACAGCTTCTAAGTTATGAAAAAGGGCTTAGTCCCCAAGGTTAGTTAAAAATCCAGAGGAAAATGCAGGATATATGAATGACTTGTTCTGTTTTTTTCAGAGGCAGTGATCCTGTAGATATGGTTTAGGAAAGAATGACCCGTAGATATGGTGTTGGAAAAATTGACACATACACAATTTAGATATGGTGTTGGAAAAAATGACACATAGACAATGTAGATATGGTGTAGGAAAGAATGACACATAAACAATATAGATATGGTGCAGGAAACAATGACACATAGACAATGTAGATATAGTGTAGGAAAGAATGACATTTAGACAATGTAAATTTGGTGTATGAAAGAATGACACAGACAATGTAGATATGGTTGTAGGAAAGAATTATACATAGACAATGCAGCTATGGTGTAGGAAACTGACATGTAGATAATGTAGATATGGTGTAGGAAACAATGACATATAGACAATGTAGATATGGTGTAGGAAAGATTGACACAGACAATGTAGATATGGTGTAGGAAAGAATGACACAGAGACATTGTAGCAATTTATGCTTTTTTCCCCTCATTAGGCATAACTTGCATAGACAGATTTGTGCTGGTTTGATATTAGGAGTGAGCTACCCTGTTTATTGGTATTATTATTAGACTGGACAATTTTCACGACTTTTAATCATTTTAATTACAAGCACTGGTTGAGATTTCCAACCAAACTAGTACTATGAAAAAAGCTACCCTTGATATGTACATAGTAAATGTTTTTTAATACAAATATGATATGTACATAGTAAATGTTTTTTAATACAAATATGATATGTACATAGTAAATGTTTTTTAATACAAATATGATATGTACATAGTAAATGTTTTTTAATACAAATATGATATGTACATAGTAAATGTTTTTTAATACAAATATGATATGTACATAGTAAATGTTTTTTAATACAAATATGATATGTACATAGTAAATGTTTTTTAATACAAATATGATATGTACATAGTAAATGTTTTTGAATACAAATATGATATGTACATAGTAAATGTTTTTGAATACAAATATGATATGTACATAGTAAATGTTTTTTAATACAAATATGATTGGTAAATCAAGACTGACACCTTTCCTTGAGAGGTACACATAGCGTGTTTTAAAGACAGACCTGATTACCCTACACACACACACACACACACACACACACACATACACATTCCAAGTCAGATCCTTTAAATTTATTGAGTGATATGATTTATACACAATCTGTAGATTTTATCTCAATTCAGCCAACTGAAGCTTCATTAAAGAGATGTTTGAGTTTAAATGTCCATTTCACACAAATCCAAGTCATTTTTGCTTTGCAGCTTTTTCTGCCCAAAGTCCATGTGGGGAAGGCTGACCAGAGTCCATCTGACATCACATGGACACTGGTCAGCCTTTCCCATGTGACCTATGTAATGTCACATAGGCTAACTGGAGTCCATGTGACATCACATTGGGAAAGTTGACTGGAGTCCATGGTTTTTGTCGCTTTTATTATCATCTCTTCAATTCCACTCATATAAATTTTTGAATCTTCTTTAAAAGGTGACTTCAGTGCAGATGGATTTCTTCAAAAGTTAACTTTGCCTAACAGATTAAATTTATTGAATATAGTTAGTGAACTAGTCTATATTTTTAAAGAAAATGGCACCAGATATTAAGTGAAACACTTAACAGTGTGAGTTGTGGATATTATATATCTGAAAGTCTTTGAGCAGATTGTTCTTTTCAGACTTCAAAAAATGTCAGATCAGAAGAAAGAACAAATCAACAATGCTTACAACTTGTAAAGAAAAATACGAGTAACATAATACAGCACTCTAAGAACCTGGCCCTGATCATTGCAGAATTCCATTTCACAGTCATTCTGTGAAAGTTATACATGTAGACTAATTAAAGTGAGTGCTAATTATAAATATTTTTTCAGTATATTTTGTGTTTAGATTCAGTTTCTAATCCATATGGATTTTACCATTTGTGACAAGAATTTTAACTAGCTGCAGAACCAGCTTAGTAGTAAAAATGTATCTTTTTCATATATGTTGTACTAGGTTAGTAGTACAACTGTATGCTGTATTTATGGCAAGTAATGTAAAGAGTTAATACCCCAAATTATGCTTTGTTGCCACTTATAAAAGTAATAATTACCCTTTTATTTTTTTTTTGGGGGGGGGGTGGCATGTAGGGAAACTAGGCATGAATATTATGGCTGTGTTAATTTGAAATCAAATTCAAAGAATTAAACTCAGATGATTTTTAAATACTGTTTCCTTGCATTGTGAATAAAAAGGAGACAGTTAACTTCTGTACAGCAGCATTAGTTCTGCATTACCAATATGGACCAGACTTGATCTATTTTGGGTTCAAGGTGTTATGGTCAAGGTAACTGTGACTAAAAGAAGAATAACAGTTTCAGCACAATAACTTTGTTTCTACATCACAGAACTGTACCATATTTTGTGCATTGCTTATGCTGGGAGTAGTGAAGAAGCCAGTTCATTTTAGGGCACAAGGCCAAAGTGACTGGTTCTGCACAAAATGTTTGGTTCTCAACTATGTACTGTGGCTCATAGTTTCGCTTGTTTTTTAAACTTGATTTTGGGGTTAAAGGGTGAAAGTTCAAGGCCACTGTGACTAAAAGAAAAAAACATGAGTTGGTTGTTTTTTGCATTATAACTTTATTATCAGACTACGTACCCTGACTAAAATCTGTCGAGTTCTTGCAGTTGAGGCAAGGAAGAGATAAAAAGTGGTAAAAAGGTCATAGATCAAGGCCATTATTACACAAGGAAATGTTTATACAATAACCTTTGCTCTAAAGCAAATTAATTGATAAAACTTCATTGTTGTCTTGCATTAGCAAAAAAAAACCATGTCGAGAGATTTTGGTACCTAACAGTTGAAAGCAAAGGATAGCTTTTAAAGCAAATTATGTTTCCAGTACAGCAATTTTAGTGTAAGACTTTACATCTTGACCAGTGGTCAAGGTCATTGAGACATGTTGGTCAATAATATTCAGAATCAACAATACCCTAATAGTACCTGC
The DNA here is from genome assembly GCA_029339505.1 of Unio delphinus. Lineage (NCBI taxonomy): Eukaryota > Metazoa > Mollusca > Bivalvia > Unionida > Unionidae > Unio > Unio delphinus. Next base: position 2,817,508 of record JAQISU010000010.1, read on the forward strand.
ATAGACTACTCAGCATAGGGTGGATGTACAACTAGTACCTATTCAACATGGGGTAGGTGTAGAAAGATGTTTTGTTTTCTAACTCTGTATTTCATGTTCTTATTTGTACTGGATTAGATTTTCTTTTTGGCATTAGACCAGGATTGTAATTTTACTGTATGCAATCATGGTGGTGCTCTAAGTTACAGAACTACAAAAGTAAAAAGCAAACAATGCATGTATTTTCATACCCGAGTGGTGTTTAATACCCAGTTTGGGACAGAAATAATTAAATGGCACTTTCTCTTAATGGTTATTATATAAAGCTTAGCACTGAAGTGATTTGCATGGTCAGATTGTGTTTGAGCACTGGTTTTAAACTGCTGGATCTATTGTTCAAGTCACATGGGTCATGTAAGTACATTTAATGATATTGTTGTTTTGTTGTTTTAGGGTTTAATGCCATTTTTCAGCACATGATTGGCTTTACATGGCGGCCAGTATTATTGGTGGAGGAAGAACCCAGGAAAACCCCCAGAAAGAACCACCGACCCACGAGAAGCTAAAGGCAAGCTTTCTCACATTACATTAGCCGAATCTTAGACTCGAACCCATGCAAACAGAGGATGAGACGTTTACTGATATTAGTTTAAGCTGAGTGGTCTAAAGCGCTCTCCATTACAGATCACTGCCTTCTCACCTCTGTCTGCGTGGGTTTGAGTCTCAGATTCGGACAATGTGGGTAAGTGAGAAAACTTGCCAGTAGCTTCTTAGTAGTAGAATTATCCATGTATTTTGTAGGACTGTTTACCATAGTAGTAGATTTATCCATTTAGTTATATGACTGCTTACTGTAGTAGAATCATTTTTCTGGACCTTGCAGAAGGTATTAGAAGAGATCCATCCACTGTATGTGACCCTGTTCCAGTACATGAGACAGTGGAAAGAAACACAACTGATGATAGCACAGGCAAAAGAATCAGGTGTGAGTAAACAGTACAAGTTCCTCCACTGCCTTCTCATCACCAACATTTACATGTTTTTTGTTGTTTTGCAGCAACTTCGTGGAACTAGAATTATATTTAGCACATAATTAATGTCATGAAATTATATAATAATATTTCTCCATCACACCATTGTTGCACCTTGAGTGTGGAATTACAGGTTAGTGACAAAAGGGAATTATTTCTGTGTGTGTATGTGTGGTAACATCCAGAAAGAAACAAATTGGCATTTAATCAAATAATTATTCATTTTAAAAGAAAATCAAGAAAAATGCTAATTATTATGATATACAATTTAAACTATTTAGTGAAGGTTAAATGAGAACAAGGTTTAATATTATATGAAAGTGCAGGTCCTTCCTCATTAACCAGATTTTCAGAAATGTAAATGCTTTTGTCCATTACTTGAACACTTGATAAATGTTTATAGCAATATTGTGAGGGTCCAAAGATGTAAATGTGTTTATGGGTTAGATGAAAACATGATCACAAGTTTACAGCAATAATGTTGGTGTCCATTAAATAAAGAGATGATTGTACAGTAGAGATGATTTGTAAGGTCAGGTGGCAAAATATTAAAATCAAACAAGATTGTCTTTTTTTAAATCATTTCTAGTGCAATAAGTAATATGTCGTGTTTTTCTTTGCTTGAAATTTTGCATCATCCTTAACTCCAGACATCTGGATACAAAATCCCCTGCCCCAGTGATTCTAGGTGGACACAAATCCCCTCCCCTAGGGATCCTAGGTGCAACACTGGCACACATGGCATAATACCTAGCAACATCACTAAGTAATACAAGTCCCTAATGTTATGTAATAGAATCTCAAGATTGAACAGCTAATTGGAGGAGAAATATTACATTCTGCTGTGTTATTTATTGTTTAATATCTTGTGTAGAAGCTAAAGACTAACAATGATGTGATGATCAAGCTCAACATTAAAAGGAATGGAAAAGAAAATATGGATCTTTTAAGGGTTTTTCTTTTTATCTTTTACAAGCATGCAGTATATATTTTAAGTTCTGATGATTTCTCTTTGATTATTAACAGGATTTACTGCCATCCATGGCACTGGGAAACATTCTGCTTTTGTCTGTGGTTGTCCTTACCGTAATGTTAGCTGTCCGTGGAAGATTTGCAGTTTGGCGATGTTTGAGTCAGAAAAGTGCCCACTTCCAGAGGTTGCTTACCAGCACATTTTCAGTTGGATGGCTCAGATCTTAAAGTTTGTTACTTATTACAAGGTGTATTTTCAGGTCTCGGGCTTTGTTTGATGGGTCATGTTTAACGAGTCTTCAAAATATATAATTTTTCTACAGATTTATCCTCTAGAAATTTGAAAGCAGCTGGCTATCATCAATCTTATTACATTATCAGTGTTCATTTATATTGAAAATACTTCGGATTAATTACCTCATCATAATGCCACCTTCACTATTTGGACAACAATGCCATATACTACACTGATTGATATTGGTGTGGTGCCAAATAATTTTATTAAGGAATTATATCAACAGTGTGTCTTTGAATAAATTGTTGTTGTTTTTTAGTAGCTTTGTGTGAGGAATACACAGCAGACTACTTAGTGAAAAAGTGAGATGATGATAGATTTAATATTGAGTTGCTGCTTAGCTCACATTCCAAAGACTGGATAAACATTTAGCACACAGTGATTGTAAACTTATAGCATTTGACCTCCCAATATTGGTAGCAGTCTGTAATTTATGTTGTGAGGGCCATTCCTTTTGACTACATATTGTTCTTTATGAAATGGAGCTGGATGTGAATATATTAGTATGTTTTGTAATTACCATATTTACCATATATATTGGGACATAACAAAATAAAAAAAAATCCTGTCTGAAACTTTTTCCAAATGGGTCATATGTACCAAGACTTAGAAAATGAAATAAATTTGTTTTGAATTTGCCCACCCACCCACCCACTGCATGTTGCAATAAATATATAAACAGAATGCATACTTGATAATAGAATGAAAGAGACTGTGTTATTATCATTTATTCCTCATTTTTATCTTCATGAGCATTAAAGAAACAAATATATCCATAACTCTGTATATGTAGTGTAGGCAGCCATAATGTAGCATGTATAACTTGTGTCCAATAACGATACATTGTTCATTGATGTGAACATAGAGAAACATATCATGCTTGGTTGTACTAAAAGATATAAACATGTTATCAGACTGAAAACTAGATCAAATGAAATCACATACAAGAAAGACAAATATCAACTGACTGCTTGAAGATATCTGCCATTCATGCATGGCACTGTGTTAGGTTTAAAATAACATAGATTGTAATATATCCAGGTCAACTATATGACAGAATCTCACAAATAAAAATGTGTTTGAAAATACAGTCACTGTAGATGCAAATGACAATCTTTCCATTAGCATGGGTTACAAAAAATGTAATTCAGGCAAATTGTTGCTGCGTATTGATTATCATTTACCAGACATCATTGGTTCCTTTTTACTGGTATTTAAAGGAATTTTGAAAATAAAATGAAACAAGGGGCACAATATAATGCTTGATGCAACATTGCCCAGCAGATTTGGAGACAATAAAATCATTTGGTAAATTTGTGATGGCCAGAAGAGAATATGATTTTTCCAAGAATATGATCATTAACATGATAAAGTTCCAGTGTACTTTGATCTCATTCTCATTCCTAGATGGACTGTCAGTAAGGTTGGGGTTAAAAGTGTGAGACTTAGCAAGACTAGTGCAGAAGTTTTTAAAAAATCTGACTTTTGTCCTTGTAATATTTGCTTTAGGAGACTTGTTGCCTTCAGTGATAATTTTTCATGGCATGAGAAAGTTAATCAATATTTATGCATTGAAAGGATGGATCATGTGTTGGCAGGAAAATCTCCTGGATTGATGAGAAGATGCTGCAGTGATTTAAAGACTTTGATCTCATGTACACAAATTTTAAACATTTCTACAATAAAATTTAAGTTGGAATGCATTTTCTGATATGTAATTTTTTTAATGATATTGATTTAAAAAGTTGTCTTATAACGTATGACACAAAATAAATAATGTATCCCAGAACATAGTGCACAAAAAATTAAAAATTAGTTTATGGTGTCCCAACAAATAGGTTGTCCCATTATGTACAGTCAATATGGTATCTACGATTTTAACAATTTAATTTGTGCAATGTTATTATTTATTACATTGAGGACTGGAGTAAATATCACCCATCTGTCAGGTACCTAGTGTGCTCATGGTAATAGTTATGTTGTTAATGATAACTAAATCATGCAAGTGATCTGTTGTTTAGGTTAGCATAATATTATTTTTTTATCATTACAGGAATTTACATTGCTTTAAATTAAACCAAAAATGCAATAGTTTTCATTGGTCCCATGATTTTTTTCAAACTAGAGTATATTTGGTAGTCAGTCTAATTAAAATCAAGATCTGCTTATAATAATAAGTAGCATCAATTAAGGTTGTGATGAACTTTGGAATTTCTAGCCGTCTTGTTTTAGTCACTTGTCAAATAAAGCATTGCATTTTGTGTTCAGGAGAGTTATTGTTAAGCATTGAATTTTTTATTCAGAAGAGGTCAAATAAAGTATTGCATTTTGATTTTGGGAGAGTTATCATCAAGCATTGCATTTTGTTAGGGAGAATTATCATTAAGCACTGAATATCGTGTTCAGGAGAGGTCAACTAAGATATTGCATTTTGTGTAGGTAAAGTTATCATTACAAGTGTTCTGTTCCAAATCATATTTTTTTGCTATCTTAAAGGTGAAGGTTGTAATTGGTGAACTTAAAGACCAACAAAATAAGACATGATATTGATGTGTCCATCAGATCTATATTATTCTGCAGATTTTAATCTGATCGATTTCATCCTAAAATAATGTTATGCACAGACTTGCAGACACATTTCATGATTTGCTTGTTTGTCCATGATTAATGAAAATTTCTAAAAACATGTTTCAAAGAAAATTACATTTTAACAGAAAAACAAGGAATATGTACATGTATATGCAAATATTTTTTATATCATTGTCAAGAAAAATATTGTTTATATATGATGAATTGTTTTAGAAAATATGTATTTTTCCTTATTATATTTTATGCATATTTTTAATATTCCTTTTTTTATATTCTTTGTAACTTTGATCTCAGTAATTACAATAATTTGTTCCAACTTTACAGAATTGATTAACAAGACCAATAAATTTGCAATCGGCCTTCAAAATTATTGACATTGTTATCTTTTTATACACTTTGTTATACTTTCTGGTGGATCATGTCATCATAATATATTTTAGTATTCTATTATGAGTTTAGGCTCTTTCAAACAGTAACAAGAAAAGAGTGAAGCTTTGGAAGATTTAACAAATAATTTATTTTCCTCTAAAATCAAGGTAAAATGAGAAAAATAACTTAGGGTTTTATGAGTCTAATCCAAAATTTAAAAATGGAAGTCCTAGTAATAAAAAGTCCAAATTAAACTTTAGTTTGAATCCTGATGAAATCCAAAAGTGAAGGTGATGACGTATGCTGTGGTCAGCATCATACTAATGTGTCAATAGTTCTTTGTCGAGTTACAGATAATAATATTCCAGTTTTTGAATTCTGTGTAAATTTTGATAACTGTCCTTGTTCAACAATAAATTAAAGCACAAGTATTTCCAATAAACTCTTGGAATCCAATTAAATTGAAGAAAACAAAAAAATTAGCAAAAACAAGCTGGTCACAATATAAAACACCTGGATGTGTCCAATGTTAAGGCAAGTAATGACTATTCCTTCTCAAAACATCAATAATAAATCTAGCTATGACGCAAAACAGATGTTGTCCAATCCACTGGAAAAATGTAATTGATACATGTTATTATCATGTACTCAAAGTATGGCCTTGATTTCGCTTTATGAATCTTTATGAATCTTACTCTGAGAAAGAAAAATAGGGGTTTTACTTCAACTCTTACTGGCTTCTGAATCGAGGTAAGGAACTAGGCCAGCATTAGATACAAAGTTTCTACTATTAGTTTACGAAAAAAAGCTAGGTCAAACAGAACTGAACTGAACTAATTTTTTGGAAAATGTCATGTCCAGTAAATAAAGTTACATTACAATAGCATGAAATGGAATTTAAAAAAATAAAATAAAACCAACAAACAAACAGTTAAATCAAACTTAAATTAAATCAATATACATAACAATTCCGTTTTAAGAAATCACTCAATCACATGTACATGTAGGACTTCAGAAAAAGACCATGACTTGAGAAAAATGGTCTCTTTCTCATCTCAAAGTGTCCTAACGACATCTTTCTGTATATGAAATCCAACATGCTTGTCTATCTTTGTATATGTATTCTTTTAAGGTAAATGTTGTGTACTTAATAATAAGGACATGTACATCTAAGAAGTCATTGCAAATATTCATCTTTGGCATCTCTCACCTGAAGAAAAATTTAAGATATAAAACTTTTTTTTTTCATACATACTTCATTTTTCATTCTATTTGTTTATCTTTTATTGTATTGAAGAAACTTAAATGTTTGGAGAATAACTCTCTCAAACTGTTGTGACATCGATCCATATTGTATTCTCAAATGTGGTTGATTGTGAACATTTCACATAATTTGAGACATTATCCCAGATTTTCCAACAGACCATTTTTCATTGCCACACGTTAACTGTTAAGATCAGTTCGGATTTTAAGTATATTTAATGTCTAGCTTTTACACTAGCAACATTTCCCTTGAGTGCAAGTGTCAGCATTCTGTATCATTTAATCGGCTAGAGCCGTAATTACAGATGCACTTTCATGTCAGTATATAGTTTTTTCCTGGATTTGAACTGTAGTCTGTACATGCTCGTCTTCACATAATCATTGGTTAGACTGATTGTCAGCATTGTATTTCAGATTTAGGATAACTGTTTTTTAGTACATTTTATGAGGTTTCAATTCTTGGGCACCTTATTTGATCAGCAAGTACCATATTTTTAGGTGTTGAAAATGGCAAGAACTACATGACTTCTCTCTTATATAGCATAACAAATTAGTTCCAATGATACTTTTGGAAAATGAGATACCAACCATTTGTTATTTGGAATTATCTGTCCGCTTACTATATTTAAAACAATCTTATACAAGTTTCCTGTCACCATGCTCTTAAGAAAAGATTTATTCTAATAATTATTAAATGTAAATCAAGTTTAGGATTATCTTTGCTTTCTTTGAAACAGTTTTTCATACGATTGCTTTAAGTGGGTACTCTCATTTGCTCCCAGGTATCAAGTTTCTTTGTGCAAAGCACATATTGCTAGATTATCAGATCGTTTAATTGTTTTTTGGTATTAGGAGCCAATATACCTGTTACAGAATAAGATTTTAAAACAAATTGCTTTCCTATTCATTTATCAGTACTTTAAAATGAAAGCTGATATAACACCTTAAGTTGCTGAGTATTATGCATTTTGTAAAGTTAAAAACAAGAAACATCATCTTGGTTTACCAAGTCTCATTTGTCAGCAACTAGCAAGAAGTAACATTTACCTTTGCTGTGGTTTACTAGCTTGAGATGATGTTTCTTGTACATGCTACTTACGGTACTGAATGTTCTTATGTTGAATGTCTAAAATATAGTTCAAAGACAGTTTGTCAGCAAATTGTCCTGATGCAGTGTGTAATGCAAGTTCATCCAGTTCTTGTCAAACAAGCTTTTTTTTATAGTAATGCATTTCTATATGAAAATCACCCATAGGTAAGAACCAACATAGATAAAGCCTACAAAAGCAGTGATTTTCAACAGAGATGTGGATATGGATCATGGGGTAGATTTTGTTATACTATTTTTTTCAATTTTAGCTAGAAACAGTTCTCATTTGGGAGTGTCTATATTAAACAAAATACAAGTTATTGTGTAGAAATGCAAGTGGGATGGATAAGCAGCTCAAATTTAAGGTCCTTTATCTACCGAAAGTAAGTTAAAAAAAAGAGCTTCTGGAACCACAACGGCTTGATACTTGAACTTTGTATCTTTATATTCTTGGATCATAACCTCAATAACTAGAGTGTACTCACCAATTACATAGCTTTACTTTTACAAGTCTCCTATTGCTATAGTAAATATTATCAGGCAGGTAAAAAAATTCAGACAAACGTAAGGGGTCGCCCATTTAGTATGTACGCAAAAACAAGACAAAACTTGACCCCTCCCCCCTCCTTGTACGCATGCATACTTTTTACACACACCCCATGCGTATGTACATATGACTGCCCCCCCCCCCCTCGTATAGAACTTCCAATATTTCATCCACGCATAAATGAAACAGGATTAATAATATTCAAATGTTTAATGAAACGGAGTAAAACAGACAGTCCTCAGCTGCTGTATATATAAAAGAAATAAGTTGCATGTTATTAAACCTTTAAAACGTTCGCCAGTGTCTGCTAAAGGTCAGACATTCGCCGACTGAACCCAGTCAAACAGGTTACGTATAACAGGAATTTCAGCTACAAGGTTAACGTAAGGCTGAATCACAACAGCATTAGCTGCACTATGCTGGGCCGCTGTTTCAATATCGCTGACGTCATCATCCAGGTTTTGATTTAAGTTCTCAGTGTCGGTAGACTCAGTAGTGTGAACGCTTTGGTGTCGTCTTACACTGGCCTGTGACGAGTGATAACGCCGCACACAGGACATGTGCGCATGATTAACATAGAAATTTCCAATATAATATACTTACTAGTTTGAAAGCTGAAACGATGGAGCATTTACCCCCCCCCAGTTTCTTATGCGTACATACCTTGCCAGTAGACCCCCCCACAAATACGTAAGCAAGCGTACGCATTTGGGTTACCCCCCTCCATGCGTACATACTAAATGGACGACCCCTAATTTGTTGTTCTTGCCATATTTATTTATCCTTATATTTGAACTTTAAATCATTCTAAAATTGACAACCTCAACTTTTTAATCAGTATTATATAATTGATATTGTCCTGACATACTATGAAACTATTCACCTACCTGCATTGACAGGGCATAAGAGATGTAACAACAAAGAACATTCTTTTGTAAGCTATCCAAGTAGATTTACTCTAGTTAGTTCATACTGTTTTGTATTCATTTTCTTAAAATTCATCATACATACATGTATATTCACTGGACAAGCCATTATCATTGTTCAACTGCATGAAATTAACAAGCTTTGGGTAATTTTGAAGAGACATACAGCTGGACAGTTTATACATCAATAATTACCTTGATTAGCCACTACAGGTTAAAGACTGCAATGAAAACGATACAGTCCACTAACTCCTATACTCATTCACATGTACAATCAACAATTAACTTTCGAGGGCAACAGATCGCAATATATATAGTCACTGATGTATGTGCATGTGTGCAATTTGAATTGTTAATGTAGCTTTAACCATTTTTTCAGTCATATCACTACATTGTCTGCATTGTGGTAGTTATTAGTGATGTCTAGCACAGGGGTATCATGCCGCAGACATGTAGTATTATGTCCCACCCAGTCCCATTATCCTGACACCAGGCCAACCAGTCGTAACACTAACCTCCCAATGCTGGGTGCCAAGCGAGGCAGCTATTAGTACCATTTTGCAAGTCTTTGTTATGACTTGGCCAGGGAGCGAACCCACAACTTGTAAACCAGAAAATCATATTTACTATGTATCTTTTAAAATCATACAAATAAATACATTATATAAAAGATGGAAATATATACCTTAAAACAATACTGCATTTTAATCAAAGTTTCCAATTTTCAAGTTGTCCAACACATACAAAATCATCTGCTGTCCATCTATTTCAAATTTAAACACATTACCTCCTATTCATTCTCTTCAACATAATAGCTTACTTTTTTAATAAAATGTTGAACTTTAGTTTACAAGATCAATTTTGTTTGCTAAATACTTGCCATACATTAGCACCATTACATTGAATTTTGTAAAACCAGCCAGATGTAAATCGGACCTAATTATTACTCGACTGAAATGCGGACAGAAACAGTCCAAAGTAATGTATTTCATTTCATTACATCTTTTCAAAGCTATGCACAGAATAGACCAACATATCACAAGTCATGAAAACACAAGGGTGGTATCCTGTGTCCAAAATTAATATTGTTTTCAAAAGAATATTCTGGTAAGGATTGCATTATTTTATTTTTGTTAACCAGTCGAATTTGGAATGTGTTTTGCTTCAATATCGGTGACAGAAACCTTACATGTTTGCCTCGTGTGTGTGTGTGTTTGTTTGTGTGTGTATGTGTGTGTGTGTATATATATATATATATATATATATATATATATATATATATATATATATATATATACAGTAAACAGAACATTCAGTTCAGTGTATATTTGTAATTCTCTGCAATTTTTCATATATACCTTGATTTGTTTTATAGGAATCCAGAATGCACAGATAAATGAGAAATCATTACTAGGTCACCATGCAAGTGTGTCGACTACGCGAAAGCATCAAATATTGACTCAGTAGCATCATCTTTTGGTGATGTGTGCTTAGTCATGATAGAATATGGACTGGTTATGCAAACAAAGCCATGAGTGTCGTTTACCCATGGACCTGGATTAAAAAAATCTCATCTCATCACATCTCTGGAACTACCGAACTATAGAAAGCTACTAGCAAGTTTTCTCACATACCCATGATAGCAAAGAGGAAACTCTAATGGAAGTGGACACAGGTGATAGGTCAGTGATCTGCAGAATTCCAGCACTTAGCCACTCTGGGCACCTAAAAAATCTTGACAGAATGGTATTTCTATTCTGTGCTTACAATTTGGTTATAAGCTTAATGAAATAACTTTACCCAAGCTAGTAAAATGTAAAATATAGGTCAGCTACATTTTTGTGTGGTAAAAGTGTGATACCAACACTGATGCACACAATCTGGCTGGACAATTCTAAAGGGCTTGAAAAATTAACTGTAAAACATAAAATGTAACCAGTCAACAAAGGTCAGAATGAGTTACTTTTGTGATGGATATAAAGTATAATAACAATGAGTTTGTATAGCGCCTAATCTTTAGCTCAAAGCACTTTACATCTATAATGATCAACTAAAAAAAAAAAAACAGAAATACACACCATGAAATTAGAAAACATAAAAATGATGAAAATATTTAAGGTAGGAAACATTATAAGGTCTTTAAGTTTGTGACTGCAGTTGAAAAAGGTGAGTTTTAAGAGCAATCTCGAAAGGGATCACTGTCTTTGTGTCTAATTTCAATGGGCAATTCGTTCCATGTTGCTGGGCCCCCGTATGCAAAAGATTAGTTCATATGACTTTGTTTTATAGTGGGAATAATGAGTATACGATTGTCAGAAGAAGAGCTTAAACATCCTGCTGGTGTGTACTAGGGCATAACCGATTAGCATTTTTCTACCGATTTCCGATTCCGGATTTTGGGCATGAAATTTGTTCGATTCCGGATACGATTCGATTAATCGGAAATGCTAAATCCGTATTTTTTTCCTAAAAAATTTCATCTTCCGTTTCCGGGTTTCTGGTATCTGGTTTTGCCGTGTCTAACATGTTACTTAGTACTTTACTATATCCGGCTTCATTTCCGGTTTTCACCCGTCGGTTCAAATAGATTGTCTCACAGCGTGGTTGTGTTGACCATATTGGACTTTTCTGACTTCTTATTTAACTTTATTAACGCACTATCGAATGACACGCAGTGTTAGACACGGTACTATTGAAATTCAACTTTATTATTTTTATTATCCGAATCGGTCGTTCCTGCCTTGTCCGACTCCGATTAATCGGAAGTTCATACTATCCGGTGGAATCCGATTTCCGGATCAAAAGTCGGTTATGCCCTAGTGTGTACACATCGGCGACGCCAGATAGGTATGTTGGACTAGAGTCCATCAGTGAAATGTAGCACAGAGAACATATTTTGTGTTTGATTCTGGATCGAATGAATAGCCAGTGTATGGGTGCAGAGCAGCAGGGATATGTGTGCTCCAATCATAGTACTCTATAAAGATGATCCAAGCAGCTGTTTTGAACTTTTTGAAGTAGATGTTGCAACAAACCAGAAAGAATAGTTACAATAATCCAGTTTTGAAAGTACTAATGAACACACTAGTGTCTCAGAGGCATCAACTGAAAGATATTTGTGAATGGAGCTGATGTGTCTCAGCTCAAGATATGCAGCCTTGCATATGTTCATAACATGTTGGTGCAATGTGAGAGTACTGTCTAGAGTAACACCTAGGTTTTGTACTGACTGTGTATTTAATGTTGGTGTTGCTGATATTTATTGTTTGAGGTAAAGGATGTGAATGAGAAAGTCTCTGTGTTGTGGTCAGTTTTATCATCATTCATCTGCAGCTTGTTACATGTCATCCATGATTTCACATCAGAAATACACCACTCTACTCCTTGGATGGTAGCATAAACTTCAGTTGCCAATGTATGCCAGATGCATTCCCCTGCAGAGTTTCATGAATCTAGTTCTAGTGCTGTATATATATCGAATCCAAGAACCCAAAAATTTACAATTTATTTTACATAATCCTAACAAAGTCACAGTGACCTTCATTTATTGTAGGGTGTGGTACAGCGATATATACAATAATCTAGTTTGAAGACATTAGCATGGACAGAGCTTGAGAAATAAAACAACCAAAAGTCCTTGAACAACTTGAAACCATCTCTGATATCCTCCAGTTAAAAGATTTTCAAATCAGCCATCATGGCAGCCATTTTTAATGCCAGACTGGCACTATTTTTATTGGATACCAAACATTGTTAAAAATTATGGCAAACCCCCCATGTTTATATGATTTTCCATTTAGTTTTGGAGTATAAAGAAATCTAAATAATAAATGCAAAGACTTTTCCCCACTTTCAAAGACCACAAACAGATTTCCAAGCCCTAATTTTGCTAAAATTTTAATACGTTATATGAGAAAACAATGAATGCAAAATACTACAATATTGTTTAATGATGAAATTCAAACTATAACTAATCAAAAGAAAGAAACCAGGAAATTCATCAGAATCTAACAACCTTAGTCAATTTTATTTGTGATTATGCAAAAAAATTTAAAATGTTTTATTTCAATTTTCAAAGACTTTGAAAAACCTCAGGGTAATCTGCTATTTTTTGCCCTAAACTTTCAAGGCCTTGAAAATGCTACCTCATTTTTCCAAACTGTCCAAGACCTTCAAAGACTGCAAGCACCCTGGAATCGTATCAATTTTTTAACATGGGCACTTCAGCAGCCATATTTGATATCAAACCTGTATAATTTTTATTCAAGACCAACCTGACAACCATAAAGTCATCTGGTGAAAATCCATGCTGATGTGACTCCATAAAAAAGCAGCAAAATCAAGATTTTCAATACTGCGGTGGCCTTAGTAGATGTCACATTTAGTATCCTTCTCATCTATGACCAGCCAGACATCATGAGAAACCTTTTACTGAAAACACAGTTTGTGGCCTTAATAGATGTCACATTGGCATCCTTCTCATCTATGACCAACCAGACATCATGAGAAACCTTTTACTGAAACCGCTAAGTTTGTGGCCTTAGTAGATGTCATATTAGCAGCCTTCTCAGACAATCCAATTCGGAGAAGTAACAAATTTTCAAGATGACCACAGTACCCATTTTACTGAACATCAAAGTCATACCATTTTAATTTAGGACCAAAATGGCAACCTGTGACTTAGTTTGAGAGAAGTGGCAACAAATTGTGCTAATGGTTGGAGCACATCATATACGCTTCAGCAGAGCTTATGATGGATTTGGGTCATGAAATGACAAGCGTAATTGCTACACAAGCATCTTATTAACCACCTTAATTCAGATACAATGCACTGTTTAGTTGAAATAGCATGCAGGGCTAATAAAAAAATTTCAACAACTTGTCAAGTGTTTTTAGAAAATGCACTTGCCTCTCCTATTGATTAGCTAAAATAACAAAGCAAGCATGACACAAATCTGTATGATTACTTCAAGATGGCATGTAAACCAAAAAAGCAATGATATTTCAATGATATTGGCTGCATCACCGGATCGGAATTGTCACAAAATTGTTGTAATTAAATCACAACCAAACCCAACAGAAAGTCACTATCTACTTCAACTACTAGGATATGTTGTGGCTTTTTTTATGGCAAGTACTAAAACTATTCACAGGTCATGAAATAATTTACAAAAATACAAAATCTTGGTTAAAAAACAAATTCATCTCTGTGGTTGTCAAATGATCCATTTTACAGTCAAACCATGAATTCATTATTATTCCAGAAAGTAAGATTCAATAGTGGAATCTTGTAGACATTCTATGTTATTATTTATCAGCAGCAGCATTACTGTCTGTATGTGAATAAACATTACCAGTGCATATAACGGATGTTGCTGATGCACTGTAACTGAATAGTAAATAATAGGGAGAACAATCAACAAGTTTTAACCTTTTTTTTAATGACAAACTGAGGATGTAAATGAAAAAGCCATGTAGCCATGTACAAAATCATGAAACTTTGAAAATTATTTTACCTTGTCATGTCTCTTTCTCACATGTAAATGTACACACAAACTCACCCATGCACACAGAACTCTAAAGACATACAATTTCTTCAAAAGACCTTCAAGAAAGTAAGTTGTCCTTCTCCATGTTTTCACTTAGCAGTCGCCAAAGGATTTCTAAGAACTAAAATCACTGAATCTCCACGCAAAAACATTTTAGAAATGAATCTGTCCTTATTGACAGGCTTGGACTTTTTCTTCCCTTTCCCTGTTTTAGGAACTTCCGTCCACATTTCCTTCACATTTTCCAACACCATATTGCAGTGCCTGAAACAAAAAAACAACATTTTCAAGTTGGATATGTAAGGACCAGAACCTCATAATGGTACTAGCCTTTGGAAGTAATAGTAAAGCATTATAACAGCAATAGATAATTTGAACAATCCAATGACAATACTATCGAGTCAACAAATTGTGTCATTCCCCATGAATAAATCTGTCCAAATGGTAAAAGTTAAACCCACCTGGGCTTTTTGATTGTCAATTTTAATGCCAGGTTTTTTTTTTTAAAACAACTTCTTGATTAGCCCACACTGATGTTTCCCAGGCAAGCTGTCCCCAGCTATGATAAATTGCACAAGTAACACAGTGGGCTTGGTTATTCTGTAGCCTCTGTATACATGTCAGATGTTAGACCTTGCTCTACTTGACTGTTTTTGTAATAAATATCACTACCACGCTATGGGCAAGTTGAAGCAAATAAAGTGAAGAAAAAAAGAAAAAGGACAAATAAGCTGGATAACCCGAATTTCAAAATAGATGCAAGACTTTTACCACGGCTGAAAAGATGAATGAATGTAACAAAAGGCTGAACAAAGTAAATGGCACTAATTGCATGGGTCCATTGGCGATCAAGTACAAAACATATATATGGTCTACTCTAGTCATCATATAATAAATGCATGGTTTTTTGGTGAGTAATGCAATAACATGTATGGTATACTCATGTCAATCACGCAGTAAAAAAAATGGTTCTTTTTGTAATAACAGCACATATACACATCAAATGTTATACTAAAACTAGATGCATATGAATGGCTCGTTGCTGTTCCAGTGGCCCAGTGGTTTGAGTGTCCACCTTGGATATGGGAGGTAGCAGGTATGAACCATGCTCAGTCATATCATCAAAGACTTATAAAAATGGTTCTAGCAGCTGTTTCGATTGGTGCTCTGCATACAAAAGTTAAGTGTTAGTTCTGGTTGGCCTGGTGTCAGGATAATGTGACTGGGTGGGTTACATGTACAGTGGGACCCCGCTTTAACCCGCCCCGTTATAACACGAATTCGGATATAACACGGTCGTGGCATGGCTCCCGAAATTTCAGGTAATTTGTTACAGGTATTTTTCTCAAAGACCAAAAAAAAAAAAATCTTTTAAGTATGAAAAATAAAATATGTCAAGAGTTTAATTATCATTCTCATACTCGTCTAAAAAGTGTGAATCTTTTAAGTATGAAAAATAAAATATGTCAAGAGTTTAATTATCATTCTCATACTCGTCTAAAAAGTGTGAAAATAAAAATGTGTAGAAAATGAATTATCATTTTGGGAAGGAAATAAATAAAGAATAAAGATCAAAATACGAACCAATTGCTGGGCCTACTGAGAACTTTGATCTTTGTTTATTGTTGAAAAATGACAGCTCATAAGTGTCAATATTATTATTACTGATCCCTCAGCAATGAAGCTATCGTATCTACTTTGTGTTTGTCTTGAATGCATTCTGAATACAATCGTTGCTCTAATGATCTCCGATACATGTTCTCTTAATTTCATACACAACTAAGCAACAACCAATGTGGGGATTGATAAAAGATTCTCACCAGAATGTATAAATCAATTAATTTAAGTACATTGTTTATCATCAAAGTGAACTGCCAAGCTAAACTTGTTCAAATCAGGGGGAAACGATTTATACATCATCAAAGAAACAAAAAGCCGCCAACATGTGTGTGTGTGGCTTGGCAGTGTTGTTTTATGCAATCTGTTGACTAGTAAATTCGAATTCTGCAAGTTACTTTATCATTTTAGCTGTGCTGATATTTACAGTGACATAATTCAGTGGTTAAAATACAGCCAATTCTGCCTGCTGTACTTATTAGAGTACATCAAAAGAACATGACGCAATAGCTGGGCGGCAAGTTCAAAGGACTTTGACTAGCAGCTTGGGTGGGAAAATGTGCTGAAATTTACAATGACTGAATTCAGAGACAGAAAGATCCCGAGATGTACATTTAGTTATTATAAGAATACACTTTAGCTTCCATTATTTAATCTACGGAAATAAACTATTTCATCATTCATTACGTACACCCGTTGCGTAATTTTTGTTATTTTCTTTTCATTGAATTCAGTCACATAATGATCTGTGACAAAATTATTGAATATTTTACATCCGTGTGTGGATATTTTCGATGGAAATATTCGTATTATGGATTCAATGTATGTTACAAGATTCGCTGGTGAGTACACTGTGTTGATACTCTTTTCATGCAATAGATTATACATGTATATATAAATTAGACATGTGTATGTACCAATGCATGGTTCTCTGAATAAAGTAATATATTATATCTGCAATTTCTGTTACCACAGCAATTGTTTATCTCATTTAATATATACTGATCACAAATGGTAATTGTGCCATGCATTTTCGCACCTGTCTTTATGTACCTCAGCCCCCAATTAAATCCAAAAATGTGTTGGTATTGTACATGGTTGCTTATAACACGGTTCAGTTCAAAACACGGTCGGATTATATGGCTCCCAACAACCGTGTTATAGCGGGGTCCCACTGTATGTGAAAACATCACTATAAACTATCACAGTGCAGACATCACAACGATATGACTGAAAAATTGTTCAAGCTGCATTAAAAATCCAAATCATAACACACAAAATACAAATTAGAAGTACAGTAAAACCTGCTATGAGAGACCACCCCTTCTGCCACAAAAAGTGGTCTCTCAAGACAGGTGGACTCTCATAGCAGATTTGTACAAAAAGACCAGTTTCCAAGGTCCAGTTTTATAATGATTTCAAGAAAAATAACCCAAATCACTGTACATATATTCTATTCTTTATTAAAAGTTTTTGCTAAAATATTGTACGCATTCATCTAAAAACAAAATTTTACAGCATTAAAAATATACTTTTATCATTAAACAAGAAATCACATTTACATCTGAAGATCACATATTTTAGCACATGAAATAGTTTCTGAATTACACCTTTTCCTTATAACAATCTAAATTTGTTTTATTGACGTTTAAACCAATTTTTTGCAAGTGGTCTTCTCTCTTTCACTTCAATCAGTTACAATAAATATTTTCCCCAGCCTTAAAATTTGTCTCTTTAAAGTTGGAGGTTCATCCATTGTTATTAAGGGTCTATGTGTTAAAATTATTAGTGCTCAGTCGTAATAGCGAATGTAAAGACTGTTTTGACTGGACTGTGGCAATTATGAAAAATCTATACATGTGCATTGCATATCTAACAATTTATGAAATAAAAGGAAACAATTAACTCCAGAAACAGAACCATTTATTCAGAGACGACAGTCAACGGCTTCGTTCAAAGACTACATATAGGGATCAATTCTATAAGCAATGTGTGTAACCTGGTCGTACTAACTTGAATAGATAACAGCTTTGTGACTGGGATGTAATCTAATAATAATATGGGGGGGGGGGGAGAACAACAAACATCACAAGTCTTGAACACTATCAATCAAATCCCGCAAACATTTCTCTCTTGCTAGTTTAATAGACAATGACTTTATTCACTCCAGGCAATACAGATTAACTCTAAAGACAAACAATATTTGTGACCACTACATCAATTTAGGCAGTACACCGGTAATTTGTGACATATTTACATTAGCCTGGTTTATGGATTAGCATCTATCACCTATAGCAACAATACTGTTTTTTTCCTTTAAGATTTATCTTGGGTATTTATATATATCAAAACAATCGTGCTAATGAAACTGTCATTGTAACAACTTATTACATTTAGATCAGTGGCGTCTGTTTTTGCAACACAGTCGTTGATACTGATGCTCGATTATATGATAAGGCAGAGAAGCAGGCTAAAATCAGGAATACTTAGTCTGGTCCCCTGCTTTTTATGCTTCCTGCATTGCTCACTCCTATATGAATAGTGGAGAACAATGCAGGGAGCATAACGAAGCAGGGAACCAAAAATAATCTACATATACTTTAGTCTGGTTTACAACAGAAACTATAAAATACTATAAGCATTACTAATAGTCCGACATCGGCAGCCAGCATTATTTTTTTTAATTAAGAACAGTACGAGTGGTAGTTTGGTTTCTGCGTAGTATGCTCCCTGCATTGCACTCCACTATACTAAATCAGGCAAACGACAACTCCATATTGTAACATGATCAAAACTAGGGCATAACCGACTTTTGATCCGGAAATCGGATTCCACCGGATAGTATGAACTACCGATTAATCGGAGTCGGACAAGGCAGGAATGACCGATTCGGATAATAAAAATAATAAAGTTGAATTTCTATAGCACCGTGTATAGCACTGCGTGTCATTCGATAGTGCATTAATAAAGTTAAATAAGAAGTCAGAAAAGTCCAATATGGTCAACACAACCACGCTGTGAGACAATCTATTTGAACCGAGGGGTGAAAACCGGAAATGAAGCTGGATATGGTAAAGTACTAAGTAACATGCTAGACACGGCAAAACCAAATACCAGAAACCCGGAAACGGAAGATGAAATTTTTTTAGAAAAAAAAAATACGGATTTAACCTTTCCGATTAATCGAATCGTATCCGGAATCGGAAAAATTTCATGCCCAAAATCCGGAATCGGTAGAAAAATGCTAATCGGTTATGCCCTAATCAAAACGAATGGCATCGCAAAGAGATATCTAGTTAATCTAACTGTGGCACATTTATTCCTGTAATATTCTCTTTCTTAACGACACAGTAGGATCTTTACTAACAGTTTTGATTTGAATTATAGTTATCTTGTGTTCAAACTTAATCACCAATTCATTAATTATTTGTACAAATATTTTTACTAGCAGTCGAAGATGAAGGAAAAGTGTACACACAACAGTATTTTAATAATATTGCACATTTTACACAGCCTACTGATTAGTTCACAAATAAAACACAAATGTTGTAGAAATCTAATTATTAAAGCATGCAACATAGTACGAAGAAAACAATCAAATGAAACAAAGTGTTCCAGGTGATGTAGCAAAACTGATCATAAAACATTAACACCAGGAAAGATTCTGAAGGAGAGAAATTAACTGTTTTAAATACATGTAATAGCACACTGATCGTATGTCACAAATTACCAGAAAAGACTTGAAAGGACTAAAATCCCATCAAGTAATTTGCCAGACACCAATAATACATTACAAATTACCAGAACAGACTTTTAAAGGACCAAAAGTATTCCAATGGATTCAACTACCATCAATTTTGTTTTCTGGGTTTTTGGGGGGTTTTTTTAATTGAAAAGATCCAGATGTTTTTTCTATAGTACAGTAGTCCCCCTCTTGTACGGCCCCCCTGACCAGCAGCCACCCGCTCCAAACGGCCAGAATTCGTTGGCACCGACGAGTTTCTGTCCAAAAGTACCCCTCACGAGAGGCCACCCGGCTAACGCGACCAGCGGCCAGCATTTTTGTGAAATAATTTAAAATTTCCCCCCTCACGAGCGGCCTCATTTTATTTTTAAATGTATCCAGAACCAATAATTAATTCAAATCTTGACATAAGGTAAGTAATTTTGATTATCTTTATCGTAGATACACGTCTCCGAGTGTCAAGTCGCCGTTAAAAGTGTCGACTAAAGATTTAAAGTATATCGTTATCTATGAAAGTCGATGTTTACAGGAAATGGGCTCAATAATGTTTTGATAGAGTTTGGGGTTTAACACCTATGTTGAGTTCTTCTTGTTGATGATTATAACCAGACGTAATTGTTATAATCATAACAAGGGTCAGCATAGGCTAAAAATAGATTTTGTACATTGGCACACACAGAGAACCTTAAAAAAGACAATTGGGTACCAGACAAAGACCGAAAAAATTACGTGACCAAACATTATGGCTTCCTTTACGAAGGCTGCATTTCGTAGACTCGACAAAAGTTTTGTCTGCATAATTAAATCGCATACAGTCAGCAATAACCGAATAAATCATTACCAAACGCTAAAATGTCATCACGTTAACGGATACATTATTTTCGAAGAAAGTCGGTTATTCTACTCGACGACATCGGGGAGGGGGGGGATGCCGAACAATTGTATGTACAAAAGACTCGTAAAAACAAGTTTATGTTGAAATAATTTGAATAAACAAAGTAATAACCGATAAGAAGGTTATTCAGCAGCAGTGGGAAAATGGAGCAAATGGAAAGATAATTATGTATGTACCAAGATGTAAATGACGTTTTTGAATCCATTTGCAATGTGCATGACAACAATACCCGCTCGCATATCAAACTTACGCCAAGAAAGCAAAAATAGTAACGTATATTCAGTTGAAATAAATTTGTTATTATGACCAAAAAAAAAACTTTTATTGATTAATGTTTCATTTAGACGAAGATATTTAATGTTTTGAAGTATGTAGCTTTCTTACTACGTACATTACGTATGTACTTCTCATAATAAATTTAGCCCCCCTTTGGAACGGCCACCTGCCTTATAAGGCCACTTTCCCGGTGCAACAGGGGTGGCCGTATAAGAGGGGGACTACTGTATATGTGAACATGCCTGGCAGAACATTCCCACCCAATTTGGGATAATGGGCATCTGTTACACGCCAGAAAGTATGACCTCAATATTCAACAAGTTGTCTTGGTAACCTTTAATCTATTGTCAACTTGAAAACAGATTAATACTCTTTTACAAAAATTCTAAATAAAAAGAAAAATTACTATTGTCATTTTATAAAATAAAACGGTATCAGTATAAATTTTAAATCTTTCTGTCAAACTTGGTGCTGTATGGCACATCACCATCATTATCAGGTAGCAACCAACTAGTCAATATCAATCGACCACTAATGCCTAAATCAAGGTTAATTTGCTAAAATGAGGTTCAGCCATGTTGCATTGTCTAGAAATTGACATCAATACTTTACCTATCAAAAGCTTTCACACGACCCAAGAGTTTCTTGTTGTTTCTGCAGTTGATGAGGACTTGGGTATTGTTTTTCACTGACTGTGTGAGGACAGAGAGCGGTCCAGTGTTGAACTCCTCTTGCTCCCTCTGTGCCAGTTCCTCTGGTGTCATCTCACCCTTGGGTTTCTGCATGAGACTCCTAAAATATACCAAGATATTGTATGCACTGCATCTTATACCAGGAATAAAACAAATAATAATGTCAAATGCATCCCTTCCATAGCAAAAGAAGATATGGAATTATCAAAATTTGGTCTTTTATTCCCATAAGTAAATGGAACATTATACACAACACCGTTTATTAAGGCAGAAAGACATCAACTCAAACAATATAAATATCAAGGTAGACATCTTACACTGACAGACTAGGTATGAGATAAACATTTGTGTAAAATTCATCACACCACGCAAAGTGTGGCTTCAGCTACCAGTGTTTTTAAACAGCTTGAAAGTGAAATTGAAAAAGTGTCATCCACTCTATATAGTACATGTATTAGACAAAGGTACATTTGAGGTAATGATACAAGACCCTGTTGACTACCATTCCCTATGCCCAAGATGTCAGCCATGATATTTTTATTTTTGGGGTTGCCATTTTACTGCCTAAATAATGTCACTGTGTAACATGTTCTGAGGTCAACTAACATTGAAACAAGGCAGCATATTTTCAGGACTATCCTACTTAGCTGCCCATGTCTATGCTGCCCACAAATTAGTCATACTGCTTTACTTACTCTACTTTTTTTTAAAAATTAATTCAAATTCTCAAAGAAGCAAATGGATATTTTTTCTTGTTCTGATGACCTACATTTAAGCTGGCTGGAATGTGATGGAAGCCAGAAATGCCAAAATTTAAAAGGACAAGTATCTTGAAAGAAACAAAGGTAAACACTTTCTTCAATTCAATTTAAGCATTCCTGACTTACACTGTAGGACTATCCCACCCCATCTCATCAATCCCAATATTTCTGTTTTGGAGGTCAAGGTCTTAATGCATCAAAATGGCACTGTGTAATGTGTTCTGATATCATCCCATGGATGCTTTGTCATTCTGCATAATTATTACCTTTGGATTTTTGTTTTTCACCATCAAACACGTGTTGAACACATGTGGATATTGCCAAAAGTTATCAAAGAATATAGTCCTACAATGTAAACCCTCGATCCTGATGTTTATGTTTAAGCGTAGAGGTTTGCTTGTTGGATTAGGATTTTTAACATAGATTTTTAAAAAATTCACTTGTACCGCTATGTTGTCTGCAGTGAGGCAGTTTATAGTGATGTCTAGCACTGGGGCATCATGCCGCAGACATGTAGAATGATGTCCCATCCAGTCACATCCTGACACCAGGCCGACCAGTCCCATCACTAACCTCCTTATGCTGAGTGCCAAGCGAGGCAGCTGTTAGTACCATTTTTGTAAGTCTTTGGTATGACTCGGCCGGGGATCGAACCCACGCCCTCCCGCTTCCGCGGCGGACGCTCAAACCACTAGGCAACCGGAGCGTTTTACATTGTAGGAATGCAAAGACTAATATTATAAAACGTGCAGGGTACACGTGTTTGAATGCTTGTCATTTTATCTGAAAAGACATCATAAAGACTAGTCCTTTTTTTAATTCAGCACCCTCGAATTATGCAGAAAACAGCCCGGTTTTATTTATCCTGTTGGTAATAAATATTTGGGGGTCGATGTCTTGTCTTACATTATATAGAAGTATTCCACCCAGTGTTTGACAAGTCACAAGGCGAGATTTGCTTCTTTTGGTAACAGCTTACAAGAGGTATTCGTCGCAATTGAAAACGGCAAGGATAACATACGTACTTTATCATTTACGCTGAAAATGACGCTTTTAAAAATCAATGCATTAAAATATCACTATTAAGCAATAATCGAGTACGCAGATGCCACTTCCGGTTTTAAAAGTTTCATTTAAAGCAAAAAGTGGCTTGAAAAAAAAATATTTTTACATAAATACAAGTGTGCATATATATTAGTATATTCAGTCAATGATTATGATGCTATCTGATGCTTACGCCATTATTAATATTGATGATGTTGTCTGATAACTTTGAAGATACCCGAATGTTTACGACGTACAACAAGCGAAAATGGCGCCGCAAAACCTCACCCTAACACACAAACAGACACCATCATATGTGAAGTGAAAACGGATTTTTGTTTTTTTTAGGGACCGCACTTGTGCAGCAGCAGTACGACAAAAAAAAAAATGGAAAGTGAATAATATTCATGATGATGACTGCGTTATACTTTTACTATTTAGTATGTCGCTTTTATTAAATCATTTAGGCTTGTCTGTTGATACGGTACCTGGACGTTTCGCCCCATGGACGTTTCGGCCCAAGACATTTCGCCCCACTTCAATGGACATTTCGCCCCACATGGTTAATGGACGTTTCGCCCCATGGACGTTTCGGCCCACATCAATGGAAATATCGGACATTTATAGAAATTCACAACCATTACAAACGACACACACACCAGCAAGCATAAAAAAAAAAAATCCCAAATTCTGTCTCAGTATAATGGTAATGCAAGAAACGACACACATCTGCATGCATACAACAAAAATCCCCAATTAAATTTAATATAATAAAACAATGACAAATTATCATTGTATTGATTGTATCCAAAAAGAAAATATAATAATAAAACATGGGTAATTTGACTTTAGTGGCTGTCCCTACACGGAAAATTGAGACTTTTTTTTTGTTCAAAAATATTTTATAAAGTAAGCAAACGACATACGTTATTGAAAACATACACATATAAAACAACTTTTTTTATAAGTAGGGGTGCATTTGTCTGGTGCCATAAAGAAAAAATGTTCTGGCGTTCACTATTGCTCCCAGCAAGTGTTAATAGGACTTAATTTCAGCCAGGTAACTTCTTTGATCTTCATAGTTAAATAATCTACTAAATGTGGTATCAAGGTAATTAGACTGCTGCCAGGGTTTTGAGTAAGTCGTGTTAGCTTTTATGAAAAGGAAATTACAATTTAGCACATATGTTATGGCGTTCACTAATAACTAAAAAAATGACGTATAAATAAACGTTTGATCTTAGTATATAAAAATCTGAGTTGTAGGATAAAAATTAGGATTTTTCAAGTGCATTATCCAACAGATAGTTTGTTATAGAAGCTCGTGCATGTGTTTGCATGGAGATTTATCAGTGGCTCTATAAAGTTCAGTATTTCCTTTTCTTGGTATTAGTTGTTTTAAAATCACGTAAATCAATAGATCGAACCATGTCTTCGTGCATGTACTGCAGAAAACCAGTTACACGTCGCCAGCAAGCCATAGATTGCGATATTTGCGGCCTATGGCAACACAGAGCATGTGGAAATGCTGGTAAGTTTATTTATTTATTTCTACATCATAGATCATTCCGTAATTGAACGGGCATAACAAAATAAATACATTTTTTTTAATAATAATTGTATGTATCTAGTGACCTTTTCTCGCATGTTATGGTTCGTGTTTCAGTATATCCAAATGTCTTTCAAAATAAATGTTATCATAAGACAAATATAATTAACTAACTGATACTAAGAAATGGTATCTATTTACAGGTTTATCAAGCTACAAGTATGGTCTTCTTAGACGTAAAAAGATATCTTTTCAGTTTATGTGTGACCTGTGCAGTTCTAAACCTGAGGTAAGATTTCAATACAAACGAAATATTTTAAAAATAAAGACATGCTACAGTAGCTGATTCCCATTCGCATTCGATGTATTTAAGCTACGGTTAAATAAAAATTGCCAACAAAACGTGGAACGCTGCCTACTTTCTCCCTATCACAAATGCTGGTAGATTAGTAAAAATAACGTTTCTTGTTTCAAATATTTCGTTGTTTTTTCTTGGGCTACACGTCGTACCATTCTAGTAAGCGTTCTTATGTGCACTTTTATAATGTTTTAACATTAATACTGTTTACAGGTAGATGGCTACGATGTCGAAAAGGACTTAAGCGGCATACCAAATATATCTGCCAGATTTGAAATGTATACCGGTACAGCACGGGGGCCGATGGAGAGCGCGAGAAATTCGACGTCGATTTCTATCAATAAAGATGATATTTCGACAAGGTGAATGTTATTTTATTTATTAAAATCGTACGGGTGCTTGCATACGTCTTTATGTGTAAATATCATATTCGGTATAGTCAAACTTGTTTTTTTTATATATTTGATTGTATGTTTTCAAAATTTTCTGACGAGTTAATACATATTTCTAATTACAGGCTGGATAGAAATCAACAAATGAACGAGTTTACGGTCAACAATGATGCTGCATCAACATTTGCAGCCGACATCTCTTCATTTGACGTTGAGCGCCCACAAACATCTTTGACACCAGAAGAAGAAGAAGCACAAGTTTAAAATCGAAGCGGAGCGGACAAGAAAGCGCAGAAATTCGAAACAATTTATTTCAGTAATATTGATGCACATAAATAATTTTTGTGCGTGTAAAATATTCTTTTTTTTTTTTTTTTTGATAGTCACGATTTTTCTCCTTTCCTCAGGTCAGTTAGGAATGAAACTGTTTATGGAGAAGTGCCAGTGGATTCTGAGGATAGTATAACCTTTGAAGTAGTAGCCTCAGGATCCACTAGAGGAAAAAGGAAATTAATATCTAGTGCTGGATATAGTTTTGTTGTTAAGCGTGAGCTAAAGAATGGAACCATCGAATGGCGTTGTAGCGTGCGTGGGAAGAATACGCAATGCCCTGCAACCGTGCGACAGACAGAAGCCGACTTTTTGCCAAGTCATCAGAGCCATAGCCACACTGCCACTCCTGGGTTGTTAGCAGCCGTTAAAATCAAAACCGAGGTATTTTGCAGAACATGATTAATCTGTATAAATACTTGGTCTATTCTATCAATATATTATTAACAGTATATGTTGGTTAAATTTTAATCAATTTACTTATAATTAATGTATGCTAAATCCAGAATATCGCTTTATTGTCTACATTAAACGAGATTATGTTGATCTTCGTCTTCTAATCGTTCTGCTATATTAACTATGCAGTATTGAAAAGTTATACTGTGCCAATAATGACAAAATTTCGTCACTCATATATCCATACAAATATCTGTCCATACATACATATACTATATAAGGTTTTGTTTTTATTTAGGCCAAGTTATTAGGGAAAGATAATTTGTTTGAAACAGCCCATGCACTGGTTAATGAGGCTATAGAAGTTCATGGAGAACCATTACAACCTGAGGCATCCAGGGTAGCTGAGACGAACCTAGTTAGAATGGTCAACCGGACCAGGTCCGCAACCAGACCAGAAGATCCCAGAGATCTTACGTTTACTGTAAGTGAATGATTTTTTTTCTGTATAAAAGTCTGTGGTTGCATTGTATTTTAACATTTTTTTCTCTACATATATTAATTCGTACTCTACGTGTTATTTATTTCTATTTATAACATTCTGCCAAGTATTATCGAGCATTCTCTTAAAGAACCGTTCTGTTTCTTGTCTCTTTATAACTCTCTCTCTCTCTCTCTCTCTCTCTCTCTCTCTCTCTCTCTCTCTCTCTCTCTCTCTATATATATATATATATATATATATATATATATATATATATATATATATATATTCCAGCTTGACGACCCATTTCTTAACACGACCATCAGTGAACCGTTCTTTAGATTTGATGTCGTCGTTGGCAGGAAGCGTCACCTGATCTTTGCCACTAACAAACAGCTGGAGCTTCTCGGAATGGCCAAAACATGGTATATTGATGGCACATTCAAATTAGTAAAGAAGCCATTTTATCAACTGCTATCTATACATGGATTTGTGAGATCAAGAGATGACTTGAAGTAGATACATGATTGATTGATTGATATTTAACGGCGCACCAGCACTTTTACGCTATTTAGCGCCATACAACAGGCTGTATTTAAACATGGTTAAAAATACTAAAGGTTTAATATCGACCAACGATATGAAAAACCAAATAGTTCAATATAAAATGATAAGTTGCTGGTAACAGTAAAATATGAAGCTTCCCAATCAACGGGAGATGTAAATGGTGTATGTTGATGAAAAGATGTTGGAAATAATGGGCGGTATTTGCATTAAATTAAAATGCACTAGGTGATGACATACAAGTTAAAGTTTAAGATAAAGATTTACTTCCTTCAGGAAATCTAAAATACAAGTGATAGATACAGTATCAAAAAGTTCCTTCATGTCATGTACATTATTATCACGTGTAGGTTGCAGGTCGGAACACTCGGTCATAAAGTGTTTAACATTGAATGGTTCATTGCAAGAGACGCACTCTGGTGGATCTTCACCTTTTAGTATGTGGGAGTGGGTTATGTATGAATGACCGATTCTGATTCCTGCAATGACAGTTTCCTCCCTACGGATAGTTCTGTAGGAAGGAGTCCATTCCCCCAGGGTTGGTTTGATGGCATGAAGTTTGTTGTTGAATGCATGATCCCATGACGTCTGCCACTTCTGACGCAGGTACCTTTTGATACAAGGTTTAAAATCAGTAAACGGTAATTTAAAATCCGATGGTTCTTGGGATAGAGCCATCTTAGCAGCACGGTCTGCTTCTTCATTACCTCTAATACCAATATGGCTAGGTAACCAACAGTATACTATTGAAGCAGATACCACTGTGTTTTTGCATCAGGTCGGGAAAGAAGACGAGACATTACAAAAAGGTGTGTGTGTGTGTGTGTGTGTGTGTGTGTGTGTGTGTGTGTGTGTACTGAGGATGAGAGAAGATTATGATAATTACTTTAATAAATTAATGTGTAAAATAACAAACAGTATTTTATCACAGAAAATATATTTTCATTTTATTTATCCTAAATATACACGTCCAGATCAAAAAGCGATTTAGAAAATCAGTAATCAAATTAATTATTGTACAAGCAAATAAAAGACACTAAACTATACTGAATTTCAGTATGTCCATGAATAGTTTTACTTTTTCCCTTCCATTTTCAGGTTTTTCAGTCAATCAAGGACCTGTTGCCTGAATCGAAAGTAACTTCATTTGTAGTTGACTTTGAAAAGGGTCTTTGGCAAGGGATAAGAGCAGCTTTTGAAACCCCGCTAATACATGGTTGCGCATTTCATTTTGGGCAGGCCCTTTGGAGAAAGGTTCAGGAATTGGGATTACAGGTAAACACAATCACGTCCACTCCTTTGAGCTGCGTTGTTAATATTTAAAACAATTTTCGAATTGCTGAAAATAACTTATATCTAACATTTTGGGGAAATTCAATATCTTGAGAAGTCAAAAGCTTAATTGATTAAGAAAATGTATAATTCTGTTCATCCCAAACTTTTACAGTTTTCTTCACAAATAATTGTATTTTCGTTTCCAATTTTAGCGGGTCTATCAAGAACACGACAGTATGTACAAAACTGTTGCGAAAGGTTTTCGCGCTCCCCCTATTACCAGCAGACGACTATCATTTGCAGAATTACAACGAAGAGTTGATCCAGAGGCAGTGAATGTGCAGTCATTCCTAAGATATGTGAAAGACACCTGGATTCACAATAACATATGGACTGTTGACTCCTGGTCAGTTTATGGCAGAAACATCCGAACCAATAATGATGTGGAAGGGTGGCATAATCGTATGAACAGGAGAGCACGAAAGTGAAATTTGCCTTTTTATCTCCTCATAACTTTGCTTTATAAGAAAGCAAGATAAATTTTATCGGTAGTTCGTCTATTGCAAGAGGGGAAGATACGACGACATCAGAAGAAACAAATAACAAAAGTTCAGGGTCGCCTTATAAAGTTGTGGGAGAAGTATGGAAACTACCAAATCAGCACCAACACCTTGCTTAAATGCTGTGCCAGATCGTATGGCCCGTGTTAGAAATACCTTTGTCGTTGTCCATTAATTAGAATATATATATACATATATATATATATATATATATATATATATATATATATATATATATATATATATATATATATATATATATATATATATATATATATATATATATTCTGTAGAGATAATATGTATATTTATTTTCCTACCTGAAATATTTTTCAGCATGTTTTTTTTTTCTTCCAAATTTCATGGTGTTTGTCATCATCATATTATGTTATATGCGTTGTCTAATGTTGTAGAGCGCTTAAAGCTTCTAAAGATTAGGCGCTCTATAAAGTCCCCATTATTATTATTATTGTATTTGTATTTCAATTTCTTATTTTAGTAGCAGACGTTTTACTTAAATGCATTTTTTTTAAAAATTGTAGATAGTAACTGTTTAGAAGTATACTTTTGCACATCACAATTTGACACTTCTAACCTGTATTGAAGTGTAATTTTGACTAGTTATGTGTGTTGATTTAAAAATACAAATACATGCCTCATATTTCAAAAAAATAAATCTCAGAAACCATTTTTATATCCCGTTATTGTTAATTAAAATTAACATTCCTCGCCCCCCGTGTTTCTCCTTGTTCGCGATATGTCGGGCTATTATGTGCACAGCTTTGAAAAGATGTAGTGAAGAACCTTCGGGATATAGAAATGAAGTGCATTAATTTGGACTGTTTCTGTCAGCAGTTCAGTCGAGTAATTAGATCAGATTTATAGCTAGTTTTAAAAAATCCAAAGTAACAATGCCAATAAATGGCAAGAGATGAAAAGCAAATTAAACCGATCTTGACAAAAATTACGCTCGCTGATTGGGTAAACGAACAGCATGATTGATAAGTGTTGATATGTCAATTTCCTACAAACGGTAAAAAAAAAATGGTTTTCATCAGCTTGTGTAACAGCGGAAATAAAACTTGTTTAACAGCGAAAATAAAAGTACTGCCGTATAGAAATTGATCACTGTAAACGATAGATTAATTTCTGATCAATCTTATTAGATAAATGAAGAAAAATGGGAAAATATTGTCTGATATAACGGCATGCTGAATGTAATTGAAATCTATGAATTTAAATCTTAACGGTAGGCCCCTAAAGTAAAATGAAGACAATAGTGTAATGGTAGTAAATTTTTATAAATGTCCGATATTTCCATTGATGTGGGCCGAAACGTCCATGAGGCGAAACGTCCATTAACCATGTGGGGCGAAATGTCCATTGAAGTGGGGCGAAATGTCCTGGGCCGAAACGTCCATGGGGCGAAATGTCCATAATCCTGTTGATACGTAACATATGGGCTGCTGATTAAGTGGATCATAGTCCATCGACATGAAGAAAATAACAAGAGAACTTTTAATATGAAAATATTGTTTATGCATAAACATGTAATTATTCATATTTGCATTGAAAAGTAGCAAATGACAAAATATTAGATGATAACTGTAATTTGTTAAAATTATCAGACATTCTGTTGATTTGGTATTTTATTACACAACAACATGCGTAGCTTTATTCTCTTACATTTAATTTCCAATAACAAGAGTGTATTGTATTGTATTGTATTGTATTGTATTGTATTGTATTGTATTGCATTGAGTCTAACATTCTCGTACCAAAAGAAGTTTAGAAAAAAACGAACCCTTTAAAAAGTCGCAAGGCTAAATAAACACGTTTATTTACTTATGTATTTATTTATTTAATTATCTGTTTTGTGTTTTCTTTCCTAATTTTGATGTCAATTTAGCATGGATTAACATTATTATGCCAGTAAGAGTGGGTATAAAGTTGGAATAGGACCAGACCTATTCGCGGAAAGGACTTGCCTTCTAAGAAGAGGAATGGACATGGGCGTCACGGGGATAGGCATGCAAATAAATGTGTAACAACTATGAAGTGAGGTATTCAAGCATGCTTGTGTGCTTTGATGGATTTATGCATTTGTTTTATTCAGCCCTACCAGTAAATTTTGTTGTCATTCCATATTCCATTTTATTTCCTTTTTTGGGTTAAACAAGAGACTTTATGCTTGAAGAAAAAATATGATATTTAAAAAGCTGATAATTGCAAATATAAATTATGAAAGAAAATTAGGATATTTAAGTAAATTGTACTGTTTCTTTCAACCCATAGTGTTATGTGTTATGAAAATTTGGTTCATGGGCTACCGCATTTTATCTCTAATCGTTTTGCAATGCAGTATATTATAACGAGGAAGAGCTATATATAATGTTGTTTTTGTTGTTTGTCCTTCGTTGTTGATGTCTACCACTCAATGTCATCGATTCACCGAGGGTGAGTGCGTCGATGGCTGATCAGTCCGATCCGGACCCATAAGAGTGTTGCAGTGGGGACATGGATGTACACTGTGTCTGAATTTGTGCAGATCACGTTCAGAGCTGCGTCCACCAGTCTTCCGCACCGGCATTAACTTGACTGCGTCAAGCGACACTCTCCAGTTGTCAAGGTCAATGGCTTAGTTATTCAGCGAGGCTTTGATGCTGTCCTTGTGCCTCTTTTGGAACACCGTGAGATCTCTTGCCTTGCTGTAGACCTCGATAGAAGAGTTTCTTAGACAGGCATTCTACCGGCGTGCGGACAACATGATCAGCTCTACGTCGTTGGTATCAGAGTCTGTGGTTTCCAGCTGGCTTGTTAGAGACTGAATCAGAGCTTGCTCAGTGCTACAGACTTTCATCCTGGAGACATTGAGTCGCCTTGGGACTTTAATTCTCTGTGGACGTCTGTGATGTTGAATGTTGGAAACCAGTAGTCTGTGAACTCTGCAGCAGTCAGCACCATAATTACCTTAGTCACTCAGACATTCTACCTGTCCTTCACAAGGACTAAGATGTAGTCGATCAGATGCCCATGTTTACACAATGGGTGCATCCAAGTTGTTTTATTACGATTCGAAAGACGGTGTTTGTGATCAGGAGATCGCATGTTGCGTAAATCCTCAAGAACAGATGTCCATTGCTGTTTATGTTGCCAATATTATATCTAGCAATAACTCCATTCCACGCGTTGTGGTCCGCGCCAACTCTGGTATTAAACTCACCAAGAATGACCAGGATGTCTGGATTTTGGTACCGAAGCAATCAAACATTCCAGATCCTGGTAAAACTTATTTTTGGTTTCCTCCGACTTGGTCATGATTGATGCATAAGCACTAATAAGTGTGGCTTACTTTTTCCCATATAATGGTAACTTCTGCATTTCTTAGTCGGTCATTAATTCCCTCTGATAAGGCGGAGAGCTTATTCGCCAAATCTGACTTGACGGCGAAACCAACTCCAGACTCATGAGGTTCATCGGTGCCGCGTCCACTCCAGAGAAAGGTGTATGCAGCTCCAACTTTAGTCACATGGTACTCATCGGCCAAGCGAGTTTCACCCAGAGCTGCTCTATCTGGTAACGGGAAAGTTCTCCAGCAATCTTGGTAGTTCTTCTTTCCGGTCTGGCAGCATTTGCACGATTCAGTAGAGTGCGTATGTTCCACGCACCAAGAATGACTGAAACCTTTCGGGTTTTCTTTGTGTTCTGGCCGCAAGAATGGGATTTCCTTCAACAATGGTAAGCTGGTCGGGGTAGTTTAAGCAGGCTATTTTAGGGCACCTTTTATAGCCCCTTCCTCGTGCTACGGAGGTAATCAGCGTACCCT
Organism: Unio delphinus; assembly: GCA_029339505.1. Taxonomy (NCBI): domain Eukaryota; kingdom Metazoa; phylum Mollusca; class Bivalvia; order Unionida; family Unionidae; genus Unio; species Unio delphinus. The sequence continues at coordinate 2,850,879 of JAQISU010000010.1, forward strand.
AAAGATGTCTGCTTAGTGGCTCAGATGGCTGCCGAGACCCATTGCTGCTTCTTGTCAACGGAAGATGACCCTATGGTCCGAGCTGCCTTCGTGCACGTCCGCTACTCTACGGCTGCCAGTGTATCCACACATCCACGTCTCAGCTCGCCCCTCTCCGCTGCACTTTGGCAAGGATTTTATTGATGACATGACTGACTTGCGTGTGAATTAGATTAAAGTGAAGTAGAGTTGCGCTGAGTCAGCTAGCTTCACTCTCGCGTCCAGGTCTCACTTTCTCCAGTGGCAAGACTTAGTCAAGACGGCTGGAATGGAGATTGGAAGCAGTGGATAACCAAGGTGCCATACGTGCCTTGCCTTGCTATTAGCATTTCACAACGCTTTGCTGGGTCCACCTTCCTGCTCGTTGACCAGTTCGTGGTTCCTCCACGTAGTCTGCCGGGTCCTGTCACGTTCATGGTGCATTGACTGGCAATTCCTACCTCACCGATAGTTTGAGATCCGTCGGTTACCTTCAACCTGGTTTAGCCGGCCAGTTGCCATTGCCCGTGGCGTGGCCGCTACGCATGCTACAGCTTGTTGGAGCCAAAGGTGAGAGCTGAGTGCCAAGTGTGGACCCAAGGTGGACTAGTTATCACCAAGAGTACGACTGCTTCTCCCACCAGAGATGCTACCCATCCATGAGCGGCCTTTACACCACAGCTAAATTTACTACATATGTATATGCACTAAGTTGGTATATATACTTCAGCAGTTTAGTACAGTTGGTACATGTGCACGCTAGTTTATTAAATTAAATGAATTTTGTTCACACAAATTTCCCACACTGAAAAGATGCCATGTAGATTCTAAATACTGGCTTAATTCCTTTACTTGCTTGAGAATGTATCTTAACGCAAGTTTAATGTTCAAATACTGTAATAACAATTGAGCTGAGTGAGTTTAAAAGAAGGTTCGAACCTAAAAATGCAAAAAAAGTATTTTTTTATATTATAGAAAAAACTGGGATGTTTCCCCGAGTTTTGAACAAATATTAAAATACTATGTAAACTGAGTTAATACACAAATTAATTTAATTCGTGAAATATAAATATTGATTTGAACTGTTTGCAAAAACATAATGGGTCCATGTTACAGAGAGTAAGCATTTTTAGCGAATAGGATTAATTATTAACACTTTATATTTAAAATATTAAATATCATATAAAATGATTTAATACACTTAAGTAATTTCATTTCTGATATTGTTATAGGGTTTAACGCCATTTTTCAGCACAATATAGGCCAGAGCCGTAGCGATATTTTGCGCCCGGGGACGAACTATAAAATTGGCGCCCCAGCGATCTTGTGACCGATTTATTACCCTTGTTTACTTATTATAATGTAACGTCGCAAGACTCATTTTGGCGCCCCTGTACCTTGGCGCCCGGGGACATATGTACCCCCTGCTCCCCCCCCCCATAGCTACGCCTCTGATATAGGCTATATATGGCGGTCAGTATTAATGGTGGAGGAGGAACCCGGGAACACCCCTGGAAAGAACCACCGACCCACGAGAAGCTACTGGCAAGCTTTCTCACATACCCACATTGGCTGAGCCCGAGACTCGAACCCAAGCAGACAGAGGTGAGATGGAAATGATACATAACGGTGAGCACTTTCGACCACTCGGTCACTCGGGGCCCCATTTCATTTCTGAAATTGATCTGTTGATTGAACTATTAGCAAAAACATATTGGGTCATTGAGCAGGCGGTAGGTTCTTTCCCTGAAAAAGACCCTTTTACAGAAAAATTATCGAGTTTTAAACACTTTATATTTAAAAAAATACATTCAATTTTCATCTAGTAAAATATATACACTCAAATAGTGAAATTATGTAAACAAAAAGGAACAGATATACAAATTATCTCTATAATCCCTCCCACCCAAAAAAAAACCACACTGGGTTTTACGAACCCCAAAAATTAGCTATTGTATGTGCATTGGAAGCATTCGGTTCTTCCCAACGAAAGCACACTTCGCACATGCGGCGTATGATGAACCGAACCCACAATTTCAAAATAGTATATATATATTTTCGATGATCCCAGATTAATAGGTATTACTATCCATACGGGGGATTCCTCCTTGCTTTTTATAAATACATATTTACCTTGCGATTTTGCGGACAATTTTGGAGAATTTGTAGATAATTTGGCACTTAGTTTGGAGATGAGCTTCGCCTATTTTGTGACGAATATGGTTATATCATATCGGACTTAAAATTATATGTAGACCACACAACTAATTTTACTTACGTCAGTGATTCACACAATTCAGTGTCTTGGTTGGATCATTGTGTCTCTACACAGTCTGCTCTGCTCATATAAGTGATATGAGAATACTTCACACCCTAGTAGGGTCCGACCATCGTCCTACTTTAATGACTATCAAGATTGAATTGCTTCCCAAATTTGATCCATGCCCCAATGAACTCTTAAACTTGAAATACAACATCAACTGGTCAGACCTTACTGCTGACGAAAAACTGAATTATACTCTGACTTCTGCTTTCCTATTAAACAAGATTGAGATCCCACATTGTGTCGCGATCTGTAATGACCACGGCTGCACTAACCAGGTGTGTATGAAACAGATAACTGAATTATACACTGATATAGTAAAAGCTTTGTCGAAGTCCGGTAATAGCTTGACTAGTAAATCCAAACGTAGTCACCGGATTATACCAGGTTGGAATGACTGTGTCAAAGAATTACATGATTTCGCACGAAATGCTTACCTTGTGTGGCGTGATAACGGTAAACCTCGTCACGGCCATCTTAGTATTCAAATGCGTCAAACAAGAGCACAATTTAAGTATGCTCTTAGATTATGTAAGAAGGAGGAAGTAACACACAGAGCAGACTCGCTAGCACAAAAATTTGAAAATGTCGACCAACGTGAATTCTGCAAGCATGTTAAACAACATACCACCACAACTTCCAATAAATTACCAATTTGCATTGATGGGAACCATGGTCAGAATAATATATGCAACATGTGGAGAAATCATTTTGAAGACTTACTCAATAGTGTAAAAAATGAATCGAATAAGAAGTATGTACTTTCAGCATTGAATGCACCTTCTGCTCATATTGAAGTAATCACATTATCTGAGATCCAACGTGTTATAGCAAGACAAAAAGGTGGTAAATGTCCAGGTTCAGATTTTTTATATGTGGAACATTTAAAATTTTCAGATACTAGACTTCATGTGTTATTGATGATTTATTTAACTGTATGTTTGTGCATAACTTTGTACCAGATGATTTCACAAACGTTACCATTATACCGCTACTAAAAAGCAAAATTTGTACCATAGCGGATAAAAATAACTACAGACCGATAGCTCTTACGACTACTATTTCAAAAATATTTGAATGCATCATTCTGCATAGATGTTAAGTTACAATCTCTGATAATCAGTTTGGCTTTAAAAAGCAGCATTCAACCGATTTATGCATATATGCTTTTAAGGAAGCAGTTAGCTATTATGTAGAACATGGCAGCCCAGTGTTTGCATGTTTTTATAGACGCATGCAAGGCATTTGATAGGATCAATCACTGGACACTCTTTATAAAGTTTATTGATATTAAAATACCTGTCTACATAGTTCATACTTTAGTTAACTGGTATGGGAAACAGTTGTATTGTGTGCGATGGGGAAGTGTAATATCCAGCGCTTTCAATGTAACCAATGGGGTGAGGCAGGGGGTATTCTGTCCCCCTTGTTATTCAATGTATGTATATATATATATATATATATATATAGACGAGTTAAATCGTAAGCTCAGTCAGTGTAACGTAGGATTACGTCTGCCACCAAATGTGTTTTTTCTTAACAATTTCAGTTTTGCTGATGATATGTCATTGATAAGTCCTTCTATAGCAGGTTTAAGGAAATTATTAAAGATATGTGAACAATACGCATTTGAGAATGATATAATGTATAATACAAAAAAAAATCAGTATGCATGGTCTTTCAGATAGCTTCTTTCAAATTACCCTCTCCTCCCCTTGTATATCTTAACGGCAATGATCTTATCTATGTCAACACTTATACGTATTTGGGTAAAATTTTGAAACCCAATCGGTCGGATAATGAAGATATGATGAGACATTACCGATCTCTGTGTACTCGAACAAACATGCTTCTGCGTAAATTCAAGAATTGTTCATTGCATATCAAAATTAGATTATTCAAATCTTATTGCATCATGTATTGCACTCCTCTGTGGACAAACTTTAGTGAATGTACGAAAAGAAAACTAGTTATTGGTCATAATAATAGTCTTCGTTTTCTATTAGGTCTTCCAAGGTGGAACAGTACCTCCAACATGTTTGTTAACTATAATGTATTCAGTTTTGTTGAAATGATGAGAAAGTATGTATTCTCAATGTTGACAAGAATATCTAATAGTAAAAACTGTATTTTGAAATCTCTTTGGAACTATGACATTCATGTAAATTCTCATATTATTAGTAGATGGAACAAATTACGTATGTATGTATGTATGTATGTATGTATGTATGTATGTATGTATGTATGTATGTATGTATGTATGTATGTATGCATGCATGCATGTATGCATGCATGCATGCATGTACTTTTGTGTTTAATTTTTTTAATATTTTTTTATAAAACTATATATATATATATATATATATATATATATAGATGTTGCTGTATGTATATATATATATATATATATATATATATATATATATATATATATATATATATATATATATATATATATATATATATATGTATGTATGCATGTACTTTTGTGTTTAATTTTTTAAATATTTTTTATAAAACTTTATTTTGTTTACTTTAAAGGTATGGACTTTGTAGTCTGAATAAAGAATTCTTATCTTATCTTATCTTATCTTATATATATATATATATATATATATATATATATATATATATATATATATATATATATATATATATATATATATAACCCTCAGACAGATACACAAACAAAATCTAAACCCGAGTACATTCATTTTAAAAAGAAAGGATTTATACAATTCCGTGACAATAAATATTGATTAAAACTGTTAGAAAAGTCACCCTCAGTACTTTCGCAGACGCTAAGTCTTTTTGACGAAAAATCAGACCCGTTTCGCAAAAATGGGTTCTTTTCACACCTTATAGCCACCATATTACCATGTACTTCCGTTTTCGTCACTCTTTACTTTAGCTTCCTTTTACGACCGGGCCGGAGAAGTATCCAGTTTGACCATTTGGTTCTTCTTGGATTAATAAGTATATACAAAAAAAAAAAAAAAGAATCACTCAATTGATTATAAATAAGAAATCTTTTGGAAATATTTTAGTTTTTCTTTCGTGCACTGTCACAATGGTTGGTTCGTCCCACAATGTAAACATCAACGTAGACCAACACATTGTTCTCCAACTTTTTCCTAAAAAAGCCGGCCAAGAAAAAAAGAAGGTGGAGAACAATTTGTTAGTCGTGAAATCAATCCAGAAGTTATTTGTTTTGGTGTTCGAGGTCTCACTGTCTAAGTAATGAAGCTGTGTGGCTTGTTTCGATGTCGACTTAAATCGGAACGAGCGGTCTCCTTAAACATAGTAAATTAGTAATGGAGACGAAAATACTGTAAGGTAAGAGAAATTACAGGAATAGGTTGGGTCGGGAATCCGGGCACTTGTTCACATCCTTGCATTTTCAGTGCATGGTTACGACCGCCGAGGTTAAAACAACCGCCATTTTTCTAGTGACTTTAGTAACGTGTGGGGGACATTTACACAAACCATCATATGCAAAAGGAAAATTAAAATAATTATAAACTCTTCCTAAATTACCAAATACGTTTTTTCTTTATCGCCAGTAACTACATAAATATACAAGTGTCTATTATAGGTACAAATAGGTTTAAAAATAAATTACAAGTTCTACTATTAACCGTTCAGCTTTTCCGTCGTTTAAGTTTCCACCAAATTATAAATAGTATCGAACCATGCTTATTTCCTTGACACTCCATCGTTCATATTTGCCTTTATAATGCAAATTCCAAACTAAATATATGACACATAGACTAGGTGTATTAGTATGCAAAAATATACGAGCCAATTATATGTGCCCACCCTAAACTGATTGACTACTCTGATTGTGTGCCATTTCTTTAATCTCTTAATCGTGAGAACGATTACTGTAATTATCAGGTTTTAATTAAATTCACATGCACATAAAAACAGAAAGTTAGTGTATTAAATGACAATCAGTTTATTTCACAAACCTACTGTATGTTATATAATAGTCTACATTATTTTATTCTCACTGAAGGTTGAAACACTGGCAAGATATATTAGTATCAGCATTTATATATTGATTAGAATTAAAGATTTCTTGCCGCACACATGATCAAGTGAGCTCTTATCTGTCTGTCTGTCTATATATCTATCTGCCTGTATTTATATCCATCCGTCTGTTCATCCATATGACGAACCAACAAACCAACCAATTAAAAAACTAAACAGCACGCAAAACTTGAAAAGGGTTCTATGGGCTAAGACATTTTGTAAACGTCGGACTTGGACCCGCAATTTTCGCTGAAGGAAGCAGAAAAACGAACTAAGATGGCAAGTTTGTCAGGGTCGAAAAACAGATTCTTGAGAGTTTGGAGAATCAAAGGTGGTGGAGTCAAGTTTTAAAAAAAATTTACATTCATTTTATATTGAAATGATTTTTTGTTTTGCCGTTCTTCTTTGCATTTTTTTAATGTACGTTTTACATGTTTATGGAAAGGTAAAAAAAATATGAAAGTATATTTTTTTAATTGTGTAATGACAGTAAATATGGGAATATTTACATGGTCATACCTAAAGCATTTCAAAATGAACGCAAGCGTTAACATTTGGGTTCTTGAGTGGGTTTACCCCCTTATTCTGGCGGAGGACGAGGGGTAGGCCTAACAAAATGATAGGTTGATGTAGTGTTGTTCCGATTATCGATTATAATCGATGATCAGTTGGTTGAGTGAACCAATTCGCCAATCGATTGTGAAACGCCATAATCGATTGCATGGTAAGGGAGACAACTGTGAAGCGCTGGCACAGACTAGTTCAATCCCTTTGTTTGTTGGGAAGAAAACCGAGGATTCCGAACAAAATGTTAAAACCCCGCTAAATATCATACACGTGCCATGGATGAAAACGATCGCAAAATAATATATCCATATCCTGGAGGAAAAGCTCGTTCTCGTGTATGGACATATTTTGGATTTTACAAAATACAGGAGGGTCCACCGACAAAGGAGAATTTAGATACAACGAAGGTCATATGCAAACTCTGCAGAAAGGAATATGCAAACAAAGGTAGGTCCAGCTATTCTCATTGAAATCATTGCGGGGATACATTTATTTTTGGCAAACACATTCTCCAATACATAGTGCAAAAAATGAACAATATTCTAATTTTTTGTGGTGCTACACGAAAACAAAATTATCATGGGATACGCTTTACATTTTAGGACTGTGGAACCATGATATTAGCCTTCCGATCCACAACAGTAAAGCTAAATTATTTATTCCCTTCATAACTTCCAAATATATAAACATACACCATAGTTAGATTTTTTTGGATAATTTGGAAACAAATAATGTCGTCAACGATGAATGCAATTATTAGGAGACAGAACAACCTCGTATAAAATAAATGAGTTGCACGCACGCGCACGGAAAAACGTTTCATGGCATTCCAGTATCAAATATTTTAAATCAAGAATTTTATTTTCATTAAATCATTTGTGTACTTTGTGCTTTCCTCTAATATAGCATGTGTTGTTGTTAAAATACTTCAAATTTCTTTTCATAATAAAGCTCCATGTCATGATTATGATTGAAATACATAAATAATCACAAGATTATCCTGCTATTTAGGCATATATGATAATGACGGAAAAGTGATCTCTGAGGTTTGTTACAGATATTCCCTGAGACATGTGACTATTTAAAAACATAAAATAACTTTTTAAAATGTTGCAAATTAATTTTAAAATATATGTACAAATTTAATATTAATTTTAATCCTGATTTTCTTTAAATAATTTCATTCCATTCATTTAAGATACTTGTGCATAAAGAATTTGTTGTTTGCTCTTTTTTCTTCTCAATATAAAAACATTTATTTCAAATACATTCCAGGCAATACTACAAATTTGGCCTTTCATCTTGATCATGACCATAAGGAAATGGGATCAGCGACAGCAAGAGGTGCTGATGTTTCCCCCCAGCCACCCAAACAGACTAAGATTGATGAACAATTTAAGAAGCCAACAGAGAGGATGTCAGCTACAAAGCAGAACGAAATTGATGATTCACTCTTGAAACTTATTGTTGGCAAAGTTCTTCTGCTAAGCCTTGTTGACCATACATATTTGAGAAACTTTGTGATGCTTCTTAATCCAAGGTAAGTTTTAAATGATAACATTAAAAATTAGTAATATTTATTTAAACTGACAGTGAGAAAAGAAAAAAAGGTGTGAATCCATTTGATTCTAGATGTCAACACTGTTGAATTTTGAATTTTCATACCTAAATTAAGCAGTATTTAATTAAATATAATGCTGTCCTGTCTAAATAAACATTAAATAAATTCATTATTTTCACTATATTTAGACATAGTAAATATTCCAAATACATGTCCTGTTTGACTACCATGACTAAATGTTTCAAACTTTACATTTTCAGGTATGAAATTCCAGGTCGTAAATTAGTGTCCTCCAAACTAGCTGTGAAGAAAGACCAGGCTGAGAAAAAAGTAAAAGAGGAACTACATGATGTTCTTGATATAGCTGTTACACACGATGCATGGACTTCATTAAATACAGAAAGTTATAGTACAGTGACTGCACATTTTATTTCCAAAGATTGGGAATTGAAAAGTGTTGTCTTAGAAACACGAAAAGTTGAAGGCAGTCACACTGGGGAAAATATAAAAGAAAGCCTGTTGGCCACTCAGAGGCGATGGAATCTTCCAACACCAACTGGAGTAACTGATAATGCAGCCAATGAGATCAAGGCTTTTGATTTACTTCAATGGACACGATTTGGTTGTTATGGTCACAGATTCAACCTTATTGTGAAAAAAGCTTTAGCTATACCAGAACTGTTACGAATCATTGCAAAGCGGCGCAAACTGGTGACTTTTTTCCATCAAAGCACGAGCATAAATGATTTGTTAATGAGAAAGCAGCAGTTACTACTTGACATAGGTGCTAGAGGACACAAGCTCAAGATGGATGTTCCAACTAGATGGAATAGCACTCATGACATGCTTGAACGACTGCTTGAGCAAACACCTGCTATTATGGCTGTTATCAGTGACCCAAACATAAGCAAGTCAACAGCCGCAACATTGAAAAATTATGTCTATACATTTGACGAACAAGCATTGGTTGAAAAACTTGTTTAAGTTCTCTCACCGTTCCTGAATGCAACAAACAGTGTTTGCAGAGACAAATCACCAACCCTTCATAAAGTTATCCCAATACTTCTTAAACTTACCAAATGTATAGAAACAAATGCTGATGATCTACCTTCAATTGCTAAACTTAAAGATGTAATGAGACAAGAACTTGACAATAGAACACAGGACAAAGATCTAGCTCTGTTGGGCTGTTTATTGAATCATACTATGAAGGATCTGGAGTTTCTATCTGACAGTGAGCGAGCAGATGGACATGCTCTGCTTTTAAAGGTTGCTCTTGATATGGCTGATGTTAAAGTGAATGTCCAAGTGGAACCAGGGACTAGTGATGAACAACCTTCAGACTCATTGCCACCTCTACCAATTGCACCATCACTACTAAATGTCAGAGATGACAACACTAAAACTGTGGTTACACTTAGTCCACCAAACAAGAAAGCAAAGGTCAATGTTGACATGGATGATTGGTTGCAAGATGTTGTTTGCCTTGGTGAAAGTCAACAGCCAATAACAGATGTCATCCACCAGGAGGTTTCTAGATATCTAGTTGCTGCTCCATATGATACCAATCTCACAATGTTACAGTGGTGGAAACAAAACTGCCAGTTCTACCCCCATCTTAGCTTACTAGCTCGGAAGTACCTAAGTATTCCGGCATCATCAGTATCCAGTGAGAGGGTATTTAGTCTGGCTGGACATCTTGTCAACAAGAAACGGGCTCGTTTAAGTTGTGCCAATGTGGACCTGATAATATTCTTAAACAAAAACATTAACTATTGGTAATGTCAGTGTAACAAGCTCAAGAAAAAACAGTATTCTGAAAAATGATTTTTGTGTTCAGCATTGCTCAAACATTACATGATTTTGCTGATAAATAGTTCAGTTAGTTTGAAAGTTTTTGTAATTGGTGTTTTTTTGTTTTGTTTAAACTGCTTTGATTGTAGTATTAGTAATTAATGACAAGCAAGAAAAACATTTCTTTCTATACTTTAAACAATTGAAAAATCACATATGAATAAAAGTGTTCTGGGGGATTGTTAAGTCTTTCAGCTGCATAAAACTGATAAGCCAAAGAAAGTTGCTTTTGAGGTTAAAGTATATATATATATATATATATATATATATATATATATATATAGATAGAGAGAGAGAGAAAGAGAGAGAGATTAACTCCTATACATTTTTTTAAATTTTAAACTTTTGAACAAAGATATAACTCTGTAACAAAAAAAATTAAAACTTACTTGTAGAAAGTTAGCAACCGATTATAATCGATTATCAGTAAGTTGTGTGCAACCGATGATCGATTATGAACTTCTAACCGATTCCCATCACTAGGTTGATGGTACAGTTTAGTGAATTATGGATACGGATACTATGCTTCTCCTTTTTTTTTCCTGAACAGAAAACAGAAATAATAAACAAAATATAGGTAAACAAAAACGGTTTGCAATATTGAACACAACTAACGCTACTGAACTGTTACTAAGCAATTGTTTTCACCTCCGCAATATGGCAGAAAGTAGGTCGCTAAGCTCGTGACGTCATGCCGACCCAACCTATAGAGTAAAGTACTGGAGCCATATAAAAAGGATGGGAGCTGAGTGGAGTCGGACTATAACCCCCCCCCCAAAAGACTGACCTTCTTTATATATATATATATATATATATATATATATATATATATATACACAGAGAGCTGTTACTAGAAACACCGAAATACACTGAAAAAACCGAAATACACGTGTATTTACACATTCTATCTGTATATATCGGTTTCCACTCACATATTATTTTTGTTTTTGTTTGAATAATAATATAAAGCAAAAAAAAAATGTTTTTTTATTTTTATACAAATTATTTACTTCTTTCCTATTTATATCACTATTCATGTAATGATGTCATGGTCGTACTTGATTTGACATAACCTGATATAAGGTGAATTTGCTGACATTTGGCACACAAACACACACACATATATATTAGTTATGATGAGATAGTTGATTGTAAGGGTGTTAAAAAAAAGTCTATTTTCGGAAATAAGTTCCGAATTAAGGGACTTGCCAAATAAAGAATGTTTCTTAACTTGAATACGAAATGAGATCAAAGGGAGAACAATAAATGTATGTGCAGTGCAGTCAATTAGAACATGAATTAAGTGAATTGGAACAAAATGAATTAAGCCGGCTTACAGTGTCATTTCCGGAGATTACATTCATTCCGTAACAATCAGTCTTTATCATACTAACAAGCTTCTGGAACGATCAACCTATCCAATAAAGTATGACCAATTGACACATGTATAACTAGGAAAAAGTAAATAATTTGTATAAAAATATAATAAATCATATTTTATTTTGCTTTATATTATTATGCAAATTAAAACAAAGATAATGTGTGAGTGGAAACCAATATATATAAGTGTTTATCGGTGTATTTAAGTTTTTTCAGTGTATTTCGGTGTTTCTAGTAACCCAGAGAGAGATGTTCAAGTTTTGGCATTATTTTAATTAAAGCATATTATGTGCATTAATAAAACAATATTACAACCACATTTGTTATTTATGATTTATGTATTTAAGTCCATACAATAAAAGTGATAATATTTAATGTACATTACTATAATTTTGCAATATTCTATTTTTGTCCCCATTGCTCTCCGTTACTGTGTTTAGAGGGACCTGGAATGAGAAGTCAAATCTGCGGGAGTATCTCACTTGTTCTACAGTCTAAGATATGTACATGCTATTTATGTTTTGGTGCTATGTCTTACCACAGCAGTTTGACGTTTTATCAATAAAGTAAAGCAAAATCTATGACAACATGGAATTACCTTATCAGTAATATAAGCGAACACAAGTAACGGTTTGTGGTTGTAATGGTGAAAATAAAGGTTAATTGCATGATTGGATTCATGTGATGGCCCTCCAAGAGTTATGCATTGGTACATTACTGTCTTTTGAATGTATATGTGTAGTTTTTCAGTCTTCTTGCAATTCTTAAACGATAAAATATATGAGAAAAGTCTAATCGAGCAGAGATTTCGCCGTACTTTGTTGATAAAAGTTCAGACTCCTGTGGGTCTTACAGCCTTGTAATGGCCTTGTGTAGCTGATTAAGTTAAGTCCGCCTGAAGCAATAGGACTTTAATTTTGTAAAAGGGCATCGTTAAAGGCTGCCATGTGTGTGAGATAATAAAATATTTTTTAAATGTCGGGGTCAGTATCTCACATGTAGGACTAGTTATGCAGTGTAATACAAGTCATATATTGTAAGATGCCTTTCCGATATTTGTGTTTTTGATGACCTCCAAAACAAAAATATCAGTGGAAGCATTTTATTTTTTAGGTACCCCTCCCCCCAAAAAAAAACCAATAAAGAAAATATTGCAGTTCAGTGACCAGAAGAAAAATAAGAAAAATCTATTTGCATATAAATACTTTAAATAGCACTTTTAAATTTTATTCATAGAACTAGGTCAATGATTTTATGCATATGAAATTATGATAATGTTTGTTTCGTAATTTTAGTTGTTTAGAAAGCTGAAATTGGATCCAAATGGCAACTGAGATATTTGTACATGATAGTTGCTGACATGTGATAGATGAATTCAAACTGGCTGCCATGTATAGGCTATCTTATGCTGAAAAATGGCATTAAACCCTACAACAACAGATTAAAAACTATCTTCTTGTTACCCAATATTTTCATGGTCTTAAAGTTTTTTTTGCCAGTTACATATTTGTTTCAGTTAATTCTGCAAATAAAAGTTAAAATGACTAATTTTGTGGTCATTATGGGAGTTTTGGACTGACTAAAAAGTTGGTTACAGATCCCATACCCCCTTCTGAGACACCCAAGACTGCTCTTCCTTTTGGAACTTTTATACATTCATGCATTCGTGATTGTAACCCATATGTACCACCCAATCAAATTTTACATGAGGCATTCCAATCTTATATTAATGAAGACACATTTATACACTGGCAAACATTTGCTTGATTTTCTCAGCCAGTAGATCTGCTACCTGTTTTGAGTCAGTAATGCAATGGTTTTATATCCGTAGTCTGTGGCATTAGTGTTTTTCCAATTCTACCAGCATCATTTTGAATTCCTATGTGTTGGTAATTTTATCTTCAATGGCCATTGTGTACATCTTGGCAACTGAACTTGAGTTCACCCAGGTAATGTTGATATTTTTTAGACTGGTCTGTATAATCACTGGGATTTGCACTGGCGATGATATGTATTTTGATCCACAAAGGAGTAATATTCATCCTAGACCCAGATGCAAAAGTGATGTCGCCAGTGATATGATTCATGTTGTCACTGCTTTGTAAGCATGAGGATATGCTCAATAATCTTTCAAATCACCAATGTGCTAATTCAACTTGAACTCAGGGACTTGGAGTCATTGACAAACAATAACATAACTTATAGTCTCAGTGATAGGATTCATGTATCACTGCTTGATTTTTAATCACAAGAATATGTTCAATAATCTTTGGGATTCTCTAAGGCAGCAAGTTGTCCTCTCAAAATGAAGCATTGTTTGCATATATTTATTTAAAAGGAATCACTGTGTCCCGTTCATTGTCTATCATTCATTATAGCTTTGAATGACACCATTTCAGTGATTTGAACCTGCTCTATAAATATAATTAATTATACCCTAATAATTATGGTAATAAATTATTTACAGAATGGAAAATTAAAAGTCCTGTAATTATTTGCCGTTTGACCAGTTACTTTGCAACAATTACCTTTGGTATGTTGAAAAAATCAATGGGACGGCTATAGCAATTAGCCAGATGTTTTGTATGGTACATGTGCTATACAGTAGAAGAAGGATTAATTAGTAATTGATCTCTTAAACCAAAGATCAATCATACAGATTTTGGACTTAATTATACTTAACTATAAATTTATCTTGTAATTTGGCTTTAGGGTCCTACAACATAATATTATGGTTTTCCCAAAAGCATTCTTGGTTTGCAGTCATCCAAATGACTGTGATTGACTTTTTGACTTCCAACCCCACCACCACCACCTTATACCACAATTAACCTCAAGGCCAAATCAGATTAAACCTGATTTTTTTTTTGCATAACTGACACTCATATTCTGAATAGCTTAAATTTATGCGGAAAACAGTCCCACCTACCTACTTGTGACTCCAGCATCTTGGTTAGAGGATATCAGAAAAAGTATTTATTTTAAGAATGGTAAAAAACAGTGACATAAATTGTATGATTTATTTGAGGCTTGTCCCAATTGGGAAACGTGCTGGAGAGAGAGTGGAGAGGATTAAAAATAAATTTACCATCTTTCCATGTGTCCTGGCGCAGTTTGCATGGTGGTTCACAGAGAATTGCATTGCACACCATGCTTTCTTATGGAGCTGTTGTTTATTACCACCATGGAGTGGGCATGGACTCTACTGTGTATGACCCTGCAAGCATGCTCTTTAGAGGCTCTTGGAGAGAGAGAGAGGTGCCGACCAGTTAAATTAGATGCACAGATCGATTTCAGGAATTTTCTTTTTTTTTTCTTTAAACATTATTTATGTTATAATGAATAGTATAAATAATGTACTAAGCACTTCACATACTGGAATAAACCAGCTCAGATATGCAAATGAATTTTGGGAATAGTTTTTTAATTTTGAAATTGTTTTTTTAATAGCTTGTGTGGAAAAAGTACAATGGTCTTATTATTTTGTCCATATAGATTCTATCAATGTAGCCAAATCATCTCTTAAACTTTATTAAAACTACAATACAGCTTTTCACCTTGAAAAGGCTGATCAACATATTTTGTAACAAGTTTCTGCTGTTACTTTATTCCAATAAGTATGAACAAACTTACTCAATGACTTAACAAGACATTGTTGAGGTTTTCTTGAACAGTGTAAATTTATCTGATTGTTTAAACATGAAAATTAATCCTCTGAGATATGGACAATTAAATTCTAGATAACAGCAACTTCTGCTTAAAAACAGAAACATTAAAACAGAAAACACTGAATTTCCACTTTTAAGTGCAAACTATGTGTTTGGTCATTAGACAGCAATGGTCCAGTTACAAGGCTGAATTTACATGTACACAACTATATGCTAGTTCATAGTTCAGTTCAGACTGCATGCGTACTGCAAGGGACTGGTCATTTAATTTTTGGGGCTAAATTGTTCCTTCTGACGGGGGTATTCCTTAATCTGCCTTTCATCACAAGTTGCATTTATTTTATGTAAAACAGGATTTGTCAATTTGTCCATTTTAAAAAATCAGAACAATATATTCGTTATCTAGCCTCACTTTAGAAACGTTTCTGGTCTCTTCATAATAAAGTCTTTGCTTCAGCAGATGTTTACAGATTTTCAAGGCAGTGACCATTTGTAAACACCTTTATAAAATGCTGGCATCAGAAGATATTAATTTCAGCATGAGAAAAGTTCTTTTTTTAACACGCAAAGCCCTCTGACTTGGCGCATTGTTCAAAATATCGCAAATTATGGTTCTGTCATCAACAATGGAAGTTAAGTAATTGTTCCTAATTAATCTAACTTCATTATTTTGCTGGAATGAATAATAATATGAAAAACTGTGAAATCTTGAATGTTGAGATATTTTTTTATACTTTCTCGATCCCTCCTCTCTATGGATAAAATGACATGTTAAATTTACATTTACCGAACATGATGTTGTGACTTTGTGCGAAAAAAAGCCCTAAAAATAGCACTTCTTTTGTTTGCTTGATCTCTTCCTTTAAGCAGTACGGATCTCATTTATCGTGTTTAATATGTATTAGAACTGGTTAATAAAATAAAAAATTGGTCTCTACATTTTAAATAAATTATTTAAGTGGTTTCTACTGCATCCTGTTGAATCTGCTACCTAAAGCAGAATACAAGCATAAAAATCTGTTAGTAGATCTATCTCTTACTTTTTTGTGCAACAAAGCAGATTAAGCTGCTTATTGTTTCTCAATAATATGGTATTGGAATGAACATCTGCATTCATTTCCATATTTCTGTTGCAGTTCGCACAATATACTTTGTTAATTATCATATGAAATTTGGTGATATTGCATTCCCTGCAGTGGAAAGAACGAAAATGAAAGATAAACGTCACAAAATATTTTACAACAAAATCACACTCATTCTTGACAGAAGTAAAACAATATCACATAAGTTCTGAAAGTTGCACCATGCATTAGGCTGAGTTTACTCTGACTTCAACATAAATGTTCAAATATTGAAAATGAAGTGAGAAGGGTTGAAAGAAACTCGGACTATCCACTCAATAACAAAGTGGTGAACATATGTGGAGACCTCCATGCAAAATGCTTTACATTTTTTGGAATTAAAAATCTCAACATTTGAGATTTTAAATTTTCCACATTATTGTTTCAACGATTCACTGATTTCAGAATATTTATAAACAGTTAGAAAATATAGATTGCTAATGACAGGATCATAAAATAAACTCGTGTACAAAAGTTGGATGGCTTCAAGTGTTAAAAATGCACCTTTCCCTAACTTAAATTGACATCATCTTCAGATGCTAACATTTTATAACTGTTTACAATGGTTACTACTTGACTTCTGCTGAACATCTTCTGAGCCAAGTCTTTAATAGGGTAAGGTCATTTAAGTTTTGGGGGGTGGGGGGAAATGCTTGAAAACGGATGTCTTGTTCTGATTTATAATATTAAAAGGGTCACTATGCCATTTCTTGTTCTAAATGAAAAAAGTATTTTGGACATTTGACAGATTAAATAATAACACCCCCCCCCCCATTGGAGATAACAATTTAGCCTTATAAATTAAACAACCAGTCCCTTACAGTACACTTTCAGTTGGAGTTGAACTTTCATATTTATGTACATGAATGTTTCTGGTTCATTACTGTTTAAGGACTAAACATGTGATTCATATTTAAGTGTAAATTTGGTGTTTTCTGTTTTGTTGTATCATAGTTTCTTTAAAATAAAAATGGCTGTCATCTGGAATATAATTGTTTATACCTCACAGGATTACTTTTTATGTTTAAACAGTAGGATAAATTAAGTCTGTTATAGACAAACTCAACAAGGTGTGCCTCTTGGCAGGTCATTCATAGGTGTTTGTTCAGATTTTGTATAATGAAGTTTAAGCATTGATTATAAATATACTGAATATACAAGACTTTTGAAAATATTTATTATTGTCTATATTGGGTATTGATATCTCAGTCCATGGGTGGTTTTCATTTATTGGCTCTTCAAATGGCAATGAACAAAGTCTAGGCCCTATGGTGATTTGTAGGAATTTATTGGTCTGTCTTGGAATATTGTCGTGGAGCAAAAGTGGAGGGGTTCAAGTCCCTCACTGTAAGACATGGGGGTGGGGGCCATAAATTTATGTGAGCTGTACTGTGTGAGTGTTGACATGTGTTACTATGAAAAACGGCATGTTATCCTGTGGTAAAGGCATGTCTTATTTTGAGTATTGACATGCCTTATTATGAGCATTGGCAAGTCTTTCTTGGAGTAATGTTGTGCCTCACTATTAGCATTGACATACCTTACTAGGAGTATTGATGTGCCTTACTTGAAGTAATGGTGTGTTTTACTATGAGTATTGACATGTCTTACATTGCGTACTGACATACCTTACTAAGAGCATTGGTGTTTTACTATGAGTATTGACATGATTTGACATGCCTTATTATGAGTAATGATGATTTTTAATTAAGAGTATTGGTATTTTTTTATGAGTATTGACATGCCTTACTTTAAGATTTGACATGCCTTATTAAGAGTAATGGTGTTTTTGTATGAGTATTAACATGCCTTACAATGAGCATTGGCATGTCCTCTTACAAGTATTGACATGATTTACTATAAGTATAGACATAACCTACTAGGAGTAATGGCATATGTAAAATTAGTGATTTACATTTTAGAGAATAATTTTAGAATTAAATGCAAGGGAAATTATAGTACATATATGCGTTATGCTTTTCTGTTTGTATCAAGTAGGTAATCTACCTTGTCTGGTGAGATACCTGGTTTTTAAACTAAATTTTAATGTTAACATTAAACATTAATGCACTTTAATGTTTTTCCATGCAGTTAAAAATGTAGTTTATTTTGTCTTGGTTCTTGGGTTCTTACACTACCAGTTATACTGGTTGCCTTGTACAGCCTATCGTGTGCTGAAAAATGGCATTAAACTCAACAAAAACATTTATACAAGAGAATATGATATGATTTGCAGTTCACAGATTTATGTCTAATGAAGTAATCTGAATGCTGAATGTATTGTCTTTTCAGACCTTTGCAAGATGAGGTCTAATGGTGTGTGCATAGTTGTGATCTTCATGGGGTTAATGTGCCTCAGTAGGTCAGACGATGATGAGAAGAAGGTCAAGAAATTGCAGATTGGCATTAAGAAAAGGGTGGATCCTGAACAGTGCAAAATGAAGTCCAGGAAAGGGGATGTGCTTAGCATGCACTATACAGTAAGTGATACAAGTGGAAATATCAAAGAGCAGGAATAGCAAATTTATATCATTGTTGATTAAAGCAAAATAAATTCTTTTATTTGTTTTGTTTGTCTTGAAATGAATATGTAAAATAAATATAAATTTCATTCAGTTCCACTGAGCAATTTTAAGATATCTGAATGAGAGTCAAATGAATATATGCTATTTTCATCTCCATATTCAGTATGACCTTAAATGTTTCTTTAGTACTGAAGACAACTATATACAGAGGGAAAGAAGGGTTGAAACTTGATAAAGGCTATTCCATTTAAAAGTACATGACATCCAAGGAATTTTATATAAATGCCAGGGTACTACAGATTACTCAATGAAAAGGATACAAAGTGCTAAACTTAAAGATTGCCTGAACAAAAATTAATGGAAATGTTGTATCCAATGTGATGATTCATAATTTAGTCAGTTTGATCACCTTGTAAGAGTTTTAATTTCAGGTGATTTAACAAGTTTTAATCAGTTCCAATGTTGCACATTTTACATGTTACATGTTTGTTTCTTGTAACAAATGCTCCCAAACTTACATATAGACCCACAAATATTTTAGTACCATATCTGACCAGCATCACAACTTATGAAGGATTGTTAGAAATGAAGAAAAAATTAAAATGCTCTTTTTTTTATAAACAAGATCTGGAAGGAATTGAGATTCCAGCATTGCATGGAATTATGGCCCTTGAATATTCATCGTCTCTTGATTTTGTTTTCCAGATTCATCATTTTAAGGTTAAGGCCCTTATCATGAAGACTATTTGTTATGCACCCAGCTCTTGTTCTTTTGATTTTGCTCCATTTGTTGCATGGAAAGATGTTTTAACATTGTGATTCTTAAGTTGCATGAAAAACTTTGCTAAGTACTAAAATTTAGAAAATTACTGGCCCAGTGTTTGCCCCATATCTTAACTGTCCAATATAGTTGGCATTGGATATAGAAGTGGATTCCATCAGTCCATCCATCCATTTGACAGTCACATTTGATTTTCTTGAACATAATTCAAACACCCTTATAGATTTGTTAATAAAGCTTTGTAAATATATCAGTCTTGTTGTCCTTATGTGTCATTTGCTATGAAGAATTGTGTTAAGTAGTTTTGGTTTTCATTGTGCAGTAGTTTATTGAGATCTTTGCATACTTCATACGCAGCTATGATTTGTCTGAATGATATAGACTAGACTTTAGCAATTTTCATTGTCTTTTGGTATTAATGTATAAGGTCTTTTGGTACCAGTGTTCTGTACAAGGCCTTTTGGCATCAGTGTACAAGGCCTTTTGGTTTCAACGTATAAGGCCTTTTGGTTTTAATGTATAAGGCCTTTTGGTACCAATGTATTTGTTATGTATATTTGATTTAATTTCTATTTGATTTAATTTAATTGGGTTTTTTAAAAGTAATTTTAAATTCCATTACATGTTATTGTAATGTAATTTTATTAATTGGCTTTGACATTGTCAAGAAATTTAATTCAGTTAAATCCCAAGTATTAGTTTACATTTTAGAAATCTATTATGAAATTAGCAAGCTTGTTTACAATGCCATAAAAAGTGGAGATCATTCTTTCTAATCCTACCCAGGAATAATTAGACCATTTGAAAAAAATATGAATTACTTCAACTTGCTGGACAATACGATCTTTTTGAGGCAAAAGCTTCTTAAACGAAGCAAAAAATAATAAATATTTTGGTCCAGTATTTGATGGAAAAGAATGTTTTGCCTTTTGGATAAAAGTTTTTTGGTTTCAATCCATAAGTCTGTATCAGACTCTTGACATAAAAGTAAAGGAATTAGAATTAAAATACAAGATGGAATTGGAGTTAAGGAAGCTTGAATTTAGAGAAACAAATGCATTTACAATTGGAGAAAGAGGAGAAAAACGAATGCAAATGCAATTAGATAAGGAAGAAAGAGAGAAAAACAATGCAGTTACAGAAAGAACAATTGCAGTTACAGAAAGAAGAGAAACAAATGTAGTTACAAAAGGAAGAGAGAGAGAGAGAGAGAGAGAGAGAGAGAGAGAGAGAGAGATGGATGCAAGTGCAAAGAGAGAAGGAATAGAGGGAATATCAATTTAGAATAAAACAAATGTACGTTCCCACTTCACATACAGATTGAAGTTTTGATGTTACTAAGAATATAAGCTTAGTGCCCCCTTTCAGAGAAAAAGATGTAGAGAAATATTTTCCTTATTTTGAAAATTTTTAAATGGCCAAGGGAGCACTAGACTTAGTACAGCGTGTACGTTTTTGCAAGGCCCAAGATATTGTTTTGTTTTTATTTTTATGGTTTAACACCATTTTTCAGCACAATATAGTCTATACATGGCGGCCAGTATTAATGGTGGAGGAAGAAACTGGACAAATCCCGGAAAGAACCACCGACCCACGAGAAGCTACTGGCAAGCTTTCTCACATAACTACATTTGCCGAACCTTAGACTCGAACACACGCAGACAGAGGTGAGATGGCAGTGGTCCGTAACGGACAACGCTTTAGACCACTCGGCCACTCGGGGCCCCCCCAAGATATCTATGCATCAGTGTGCTGACTATGATCTGGTTAAGGAATGCATCTTAAAGGGTTAAGAAAAGTGTTAGTCCCTGAGGTTTATCAACAAAAATTCAAAAACTATAAAAGAGAAACTGGACAAACTGATGTCTAATTTGCAAGAGAAAAATAGCAGTTATTTGATAGATGGTGCTTAGCTAAGAAAATTGATCAAGATTATAAAAGTCTCAGACAACTTGTATATCTTGAAGAGTTTAAGAACTGTGTCCCTACTGACAAATAAACTTATCTTGATGAGCATAAGGACGAAACCATGGAAAATGCTGATCATGCTGCTGCTAAGTGTTCTTTAGCTCATAAAGTTTCCTTTGTAAAAAAGACTTTTACTGTGCAGTCTTCTGGTAGAAAAGTATTTCAGCTTAATACTAGCTCTTTTAAATCTCAGGCTGGGACAACTTTATAAAATCAAGTTTCTGATAAGCTTGAGCAAAAATCCTTGTCTCTTCCTACGTACATCTATTGCAAGAAGAAAGGACATGTTATTTCTGGTAACTACAAGTTAAAGAATAAACATCAGAATTCAGACAGCCGTTTTACAAATGCTCTTATTTCTAAGAGGTTAACTTTATGGTCATGTATTGAAAGCAATACATTATTTATTGGGTCTAACAAACCCCAGTCTGATTTTTTTTATAGATAATTATGAACCATTCATGTTGAAGGGTTCTATACCATTCCTGGGTGATTTGGTCAATCCCATCCCAATTAAAATTTTAAGGGACACAGGAGTTTCTCAGAGTCTTTTATTATTAGGTGCTTTGACTTCTTCTAATGAGAATTTTCTTATTCAGGGTGTAGAGTGCAGCTTTGTTAAGGTTCTCTCAGTTGTGTAAATTTGTCGTCAGACTTAGTCGCAGGACCCATTACAATCTGAACAGTGTCTGGTTTACATGTTGAGTGCATTCATTTATACCTAGGCAACGACCTAGCTGGAGATAAGGTTGTGGTTAATCCATTTGTAATTGACAAGTCTTGATTGGATCAAAAAATCCTATTGAAAAAGAATTACCTAATTTATACTCAAGTTGTGCAGTTACTAGAGCTATGACACAAAACTCTTGAATTATGTTGAGAAAGTATTGCTTTAGCTGACACATGTATTGGTCAGGCCTCTGATGAGGTCACTTTCACTCCTTGTGTGGATTATTGATCACGGTGATCTTCTTTTAACTACTCATTCTCTTTATTCTAATCAGGGTGACAAGCGACAATCACTTGTCATCAAACAGGAAAAAGATTCTAAGATCACCTGTTTGTTTCAAAGTGCCATCAGTGAAACTGAAGCCACCGAAGTACCTGTCTGTTATTTCATTAAAAATGGAATTCTTATGAGAAAATAGAGACCTTCCGAGGTACAAACTTGTGACGAGTGGTCAATGAACTATCAGACTGTAGTTCCAAAATCATACATACAGGAAATACCTAGTCTGGCCCATAAAACTCCATTATCTGGTCAATGAAGGATTAATAAGACTTACCACAAGATCTTAACTTACTTCTATTGGTAAAAAATTAAAAGTGATATTTGTAAATACTGCAGATCTTGTCATACTTGTTAAATATTAGGAAAACTCAATCAGAGAATACATAAGGTTAGTCTGCAACCTATTCATGCATTTGATGAACCATTTAGCAGAATAATGGTAGATTGTATTGATCCTTTACGGTACCTAAGACCAAGTCAGGTAACCAATACTTGTTGACTATAATGTGTGCATCAGCAAAGTTTCCAGAGGCAATTCCTTTGAGGAATATTTAATCTAAAATGATAGCAAAAGCTTTGGTAAAGTTTTTGTTAACTCAATTTGGCCTTCCCAGATCAAGGGTCAGATTTCATGTCTGGAATTTTCCCGCAAGTTATGTATGATTTAGGCATCCAACAGTTCAAATCTTCTGCCTATCACCCTGAGACCCAATGGGCTTTAGAAGTATTTCATCGGACTTTGGAAAATATGATTCGATCATATTGTTTTGATATGGGCAAAGATTGGGATGAAGGCATTTCAGTCATTCATTTAAACTGTCTGTTGATGGAAGTGATTGATCTTGAGGATAGAGCAGTATTGGTTCAAGAAGAAAAAAAAATGTTTTGATCATCCAGTACATTATTTTTCAAAGAAATTAAATAAGCACCAAAGAAATTATTCAAAAATCGAGAAGGAATGTTTGGCTTTGATATTGCATTACATCATTTTGAAGGATACATTAGTTCAGCTCCTTCAGTTATTGTGTTTAGTGATCACAACCCTTACTTTTATCTGCATGATGAATACTAAAAATCAGAGACAACTAAGGTGGAGTTTGTTGTTACAGGATTATAATATAATGATATTAGGCAAATCAAGGGAAAAGACAATTTAATAGCAGATGCACTTTCCCATGTATAGAAATATTATTTAATGTACACTTTGTATAATTCATATGAGTTCTTATGTTATTTTTTTTTTATAAACCTCAGTTCACCTATAGTAATAATAATAATAATAATAATAGAAACACTGTGTTTCTAGTTTCTGACTTTGAATCATTGACGGTTCTGGTAAACATTTTAAAATAATTTTTAAAAACTAATTTCTAGAATAAGAAGCATTGATTTCAGTCAAGGTCATATTTGGCTTATGTATCAAATAACATGTAGCAATTGTTCCAAGCTATGATTGTTCTGTGGGGGACTGGTTCAAGATAACAGTTGGAGTACATCAAGGCAGTCTCCTGTCACCCACGCTTTTCAACATCCACATAGAGCGCATCATGAGTGAAGCCCTGGAAAACCACTGTGGGACAGTCAGCATTGGAGGGTGTAACATCACCAACCTCTGCTTTACAGACGACATTGATGGGCTGGCTGGCAGTGAAGAACCTGGATGAAACATCTTCCAGATGTGACATGGAGATAAGCGCTGAGAAGACAAAGGTGATGGCAAATAGTGGCAAAGAAATTTCAAACAAGATTAAAGTTAGAGGACATACTGGAAACAGTCGGCCAGTTAAAATATCTTGGTTTGATAATCACTGAAGAGGGATCAAGAGCATAAATTTTGTCATGAGCAGCACAAACAATGGCAGCTATGTCAAAGCTAAGACCGATCTGGAGAGACAAGAATATGTCTGAAAACTAAAATCAGACTATTGAGAGCACTAGTCTTCTCAATCTTTTTTTATTCATGTGAGGCCTGGACCCTGACAACAGAATTACAATGAAGAATCCAGGCACTTGAAATGAGATGCTACAGAATCTTGGCATCTCTTACATGGCCCACATCATAAGACCATCAGGCACAAAGTAGGCCTTTATGAAGACCTCCTCACCACTGTCAAAAAAGAGAAAGCTGAAATGGTATGACCATATCACTAGAGCCAACAGTCTATCCACAACAGTACTGCAGGGCAGCATCCAGGGTGGCAAAAGGAGAGGTAGACAGAAAAAAGTGGACTGAAAACATCACAGAATGGACCAGAAAACGTTTTGCAGAGACACATGCATTGGCACATGATCAAGTGGAGGGAACTGGTCAGTTGTTCATCGGCACAGTGCCTCAATGACCACACTAGGTAAAGAGACTGATGATAATTATGATGATTTTTCCAGAGGATTGACCCACATTCAGGCATCTGTTTTGCATTGTAGTTAGATTTATTATTTATGTTTTGAGAAAGAATAGTTTTTTTGCCGTAACACTTGAGAAGTTAAAGTGTTATATGTTACAACCAATTTTGGGCCAATCTTTTTGTTGTCTTCAATTTATTTGTATTTCAAGTTTGTTTTCCCTGGAAATACTAGTGTTCTGCATTAATACATGGACAATGACATTTATTGAAATGTTTACATAATTAAAAAAACTGGAATATTTTTTTTATGTTATTAAACAAAGAACTGTTGACACATCAGTTTGATGCTGACCACAGCATACATCATAGCCTTCCATTTTGGATTTCATCAGGATTCAAACTCTATTTTCGTTAGAATTTTTTATTACTAGGATTTCTGTTTTTATTTCTTGGATTATTTTTGGAATTGATTCGTAAAACCACAAGCTCTTTTTCTCATTTTTACCTTGTTTTTCTATGGAAATAAATTATTTGTTAATATTTACAAAGCTTGTTGTCTTCGCTTTTTTTTTTGTTACTTTTGTAAGAGCCTAAACACTTAACAGTATAAGGGTTTTTCACGTCAATGTACATGGGCATTTGGTACCATTGTTCAAGGGTTTTTCAAGTTGCTGTGAAAAGTTAATTGTCAGAATTCATATCTGTGTTGCATGGAAAACTCAATCTCCATGACAGTACAAATGCAGTCATGTGTACATACATTATTTTCTTGATTTTGGTGTCTGCAGGATGAAAGGCTGAAATCTATCTTTTTTTTTAAAGGGTAAATTGGAAGATGGTACTGAATTTGACAGCAGCTTAACACGGAATGATCCTTTTGTGTTTACCCTGGGATCTGGCCAAGTTATTAAGGGATGGGATCAAGGTCTGCTTAAGTAAGTGTATATTGTCTTTTTTTAAGCTTAGATTTTTTCTTGTTTTCTTGTAATTTGCATACAGATTTTCTCCTTGAATGCCTAATATCTAATTTGTATCAAATTGCTGTTTATTGTTTGCCACTTTTAAGGCCGGTAAGTTTATACTGGTGTAATGTTGTATCTACACACATGTGTAATTTAACATAATTTACTGTTGAGATTATTATGCTATTCAATGCATGGTCTCTAAAATGATTAAGGGAATGCATATTCAGAAATATAGATCTCTTTAAGTGTGATTTTTTTTCTTCTTATATTTTATGTATTGGTGTCGTTTGTTTTCACTTGGAATATGCTTTACATGGCCACATTTGTTTTTTTCTACAGCATGTGTGTTGGTGAGAAGAGAAAACTGGTGATTCCCTCAGACATGGGATATGGAGATAGGGGATCTCCACCAAAAATACCAGGTATTATAGACCTTAAGGGATTCTTTTCCATTCATGACATCTATGTAAACTTTGGAAGGTACTAACTTGTCCAAGTAAGGTGCTTATTGTCATGAATAGTTCAAAAATATTGATCAATACTTAAACAGGTTCTTTCTTATATCACTGATCTCACTCCACCCCACCCACCAAACACCAAATACAAAGGGTGATAAACAAAACCAACAGCTGGTTGATGTGGAAGGGAGTAGTGGTAGGACGATGAACTGTTAAAGTGATTGAAGTTCCTGTAGGATCCTCACAACACAGCATCTTATTCTTGCATTGACCTAAAACTGTAGACAAAGTTTCATCACATCCTGTGTTTGTTTTTCTGCCTTTTGTGTGTTAATTTGTTTCCAAACAGAATTTATACAGATTTGCATAATTAGTTTTATCAGTCCGAACAATTCTAATTAAAATTATATATATTTTTAGATCTTGTATGCTTTCAGTAGTAAAATCTTTAGAGATTTGAATGGATAGTAAGATCAGAGCAGATCACAAGAATAAAGAGATTTGAAATGACAAAAAGTTTTAAAGAAAAGACAGATAAACAAATGCAGAAATAATGAAATGTTACTAAATGGTTTCTTCATTTTGGTCTATTTTTTCTTTTTCACTAAGGACTATATTAGTTTCAACACATGCACATAAACAGATTTTAAAATGTTCATGCACTGTTGTACGCATTAATCAGATTTTAAAATGTTCACGCACTGTTGTATGCAGGAATCGGATTTTAAAATGTTTATGCACTGTTGTATGCAAGAATCATATTTACAAATGTTCATGCACTGTTTGCACGAATCAGATTTTAAAATGTTCATGCGCTGTTGTATGCAGGAAGCAGATTTTAAAATGTTCATGA
This sequence comes from Unio delphinus, assembly GCA_029339505.1. Lineage (NCBI taxonomy): Eukaryota > Metazoa > Mollusca > Bivalvia > Unionida > Unionidae > Unio > Unio delphinus. Next base: position 2,878,313 of record JAQISU010000010.1, read on the forward strand.
ACTGTTGTATGCAGGAATCAGATTTAAAATGTTCATTCACTGTTGTATGCAGGAATCAGATTTAAAAATGTGTACACAATGTTGTATGCAGGAAGCAGATTTTAAAATGTTCATGCACTGTTGTATGCAGGAATCAGATTTAAAAATGTTCATGCACTGTTGTATGCACGAATCAGATTTTAAAATGTTCACACACTGTTGTATGCAAGAATCATATTTACAAATGTTCACACACTGTTGTATGCAGGAATCAGATTTTAAAATGTTCACACACTGTTGTATGCAGGAATCAGATTTTAAAATGTTCACACACTGTTGTATGCAGGAATCAGATTTTAAAATGTTCACACACTGTTGTATGCAAGAATCATATTTACAAATGTTCACACACTGTTGTATGCAGGAATCAGATTTTAAAATGTTCATGCACTGTTGTATGCAGGAATCATATTTACAAATGTTCACACACTGTTGTATGCAGGAATCAGATTTTAAAATGTTCACACACTGTTGTATGCAGGAATCAGATTTTAAAATGTTCACACACTGTTGTATGCAGGAATCAGATTTTAAAATGTTCACACACTGTTGTATGCAAGAATCATATTTACAAATGTTCATGCACTGTTTGCACGAATCAGATTTTAAAATGTTCATGCGCTGTTGTATGCAGGAAGCAGATTTTAAAATGTTCATGAACTGTTGCATGCAGGAATCAGATTTAAAATGTTCATTCACTGTTGTATGCAGGAATCAGATTTAAAAATGTGTACACAATGTTGTATGCAGGAATCAGTTTTTAAAATGTTTATGCACTGTTGTATGCAGGAATTAGATTTTAAAATGTTTATGCACTGTTGTATTCAGGAATCAGAATTTAAAATGTTCACACACTGTTGTATGCAGGAATCAGTTTTTAAAATGTTTATGCACTGTTGTATGCAGGAATCAGTTTTTAAAATGTTTATGCACTGTTGTATGCAGGAATTAGATTTTAAAATGTTTATGCACTGTTGTATGCAGGAATCAGATTTTAAAATGTTCACACACTGTTGTATGCAGGAATCAGATTTTAAAATGTTCACACACTGTTGTATGCAAGAATCATATTTACAAATGTTCATGCACTGTTTGCACGAATCAGATTTTAAAATGTTCATGCGCTGTTGTATGCAGGAAGCAGATTTTAAAATGTTCATGAACTGTTGCATGCAGGAATCAGATTTAAAATGTTCATTCACTGTTGTATGCAGGAATCAGATTTAAAAATGTGTACACAATGTTGTATGCAGGAATCAGTTTTTAAAATGTTTATGCACTGTTGTATGCAGGAATTAGATTTTAAAATGTTTATGCACTGTTGTATTCAGGAATCAGAATTTAAAATGTTTATGCACAGTTGTATTCAGGAATCAGATTTAAAATTTACTCTATGCAGATAAATCTTAGTATAAAATCGTGTTTCAAACATAATTATACAGTTATGCAGTGGCTGAAATGAAAATGTAATGCAGAATTGACACAGATGCAGAATAGACACAAACTAAATGAATTGGAAAATGAATGTGAATCAAATGAGGAATGCATGGTGTTCAGCTATAATTTAAATTCTCTGCAAGTAAATTTATAAACTGTGGTTTCTACAAGATATATGTTCTAAAATCAAAATCTTTTTTTTATATAATTAAATATGTAGAATTATATTTATTAATGGGCATCATGGACACTTTTAGTTGTTCAGACTAGATGCTACATTGCATTGTTAACAAATCCCACACAACTTTTTCCCTTAATAAAATAAAACAAATATTTTCAGGTTTGATTGGACTAAGCTTAATTTTTAAGGTGTTTTGTTTTGTGACTTTAGGTTTTGTCTGGCAATGAGATTAATGTGTCCTAAGGACAAGGCAGCAGTAAAAACCTCATCCACAAGATTGATAGAATTAATTGGTATTGTGCAATGAAATTATTATCAGCTTGGATTTTTACTTCTTATATTGATATTTTTAACTTAACTTATGATTGAATTATAAATCATTCATTACAGTCCATATTGTGCAGCATTTTATTATTTTGTTGAAATACTTGTTTCAAAATAAAATTTATAAAACTTCTCTAACATTTATATTTTTCTGCATAGAGAACAATTTTGCATAACCCTAACCTGTTATTCTAAATAATCCTTATAACAAGTTACATTACATTCTGAATTTATTTATCTATGTATAGAGTTTACTGTTAGCACCACCCAAGCTGTGCACTGCAGAGTATGCTTAGGTACCCACCAAATGAAACAAAACAAGATAAATCCCCAAATGGTAAAATTCTAAAATAATTAGGTACCCACCAAATGAAACAAAACAAGATAAATCCCCAAATGGTAAAATTCTAAAATACATTAGGTACCCACCAAATGAAACAAAACAAGATAAATCCCCAAATGGTAAAATTCTAAAATACATTAGGTACCCACCAAATGAAACAAAACAAGATAAATCCCCAAATGGTAAAATTCTAAAATACATTAGGTACCCACCAAATGAAACAAAACAAGATAAATCCCCAAATGGTAAAATTCTAAAATACACTAGGTACCCACCAAATGAAACAAAACAAGATAAATCCCCAAATGGTAAAATTCTAAAATACATTAGGTACCCACCAAATGAAACAAAACAAGATAAATCCCCAAATGGTAAAATTCTAAAATACATGGTCTAGGTTTGTACATAGCTGCATTTTTATAAGAATCCCATTACCTTCTTAGTTGGAGCATCATGGGACAGGAAATGCTTCAGGACTTAAGTGCAGTCATGGAGGTGGGGTTGTGGTGGTGGTCCGTGGGAACTTCAGTATGAACGGCATGTGCTACAATCAAGAAATTTTGTTGTGTTGTGTTTCTTGAAGTTGAGCAGATGAGAAAAAGTTAAGTTTCAGATCATAGAGTCAGGTTTATGAAATGGATTGGGTAAAAAAAAATCATGTTTTCATCTGTGTTACAAAGTGGATATTGCTATGTCTTCATTTGGAGAGTCTTTACATAACTATACTTTAATATGGACAGAGGTGAGATGGTAGTGATCAGTAAAGGTGTGCTCTTTAGACCACTCCACCCCAACACCAATGTAGGGCCCAAAGATCAATGTAAAATTAATAAAAGTGCACAGTTTCCCAAACTGTAGAGGAGCTATTGTAAAATGTAGAGCTAATTATTGGCAAGAGTAAAAACAACCAAAACAGGGCCCAGCACTGAATTAACTTGCAAGTGGTTGTGGTCGTTGGGTTTAACACCATTTTTCAGCACTAGATAGGCTATACTTGGTGACAGGTATCAGTGGTAGAGATAGAACCTGAGAAAAAACCCTGGGAAAGAACCATTGACCTACAAGAAGCTACTGGCAAGCTTTCTCACATACCCATATTGGTCAAGCCCAAGACTTGAACCCTTGCATATAGAATTGAGACAACAGTGATCTGTAACAGTGAGTGCTGTAGACCACTCAGCCACTTGGGCCCCAACTTGTAAGTACTAATGACCACCATAAATGTAGTTAAGATAACACTGACTAAATTATTGCAAGACAAAGTCAACACAATGCAGTGATAAATATTTGTCAGAAATGAAATGGGGTTGATCAAGAAAGAAAACTATTGGAGTATACATCCTTGAGGTAAGGAAACACTCAGAATTTGCTTCAACAATGGAAAGGCACACAAATTGGAATTTGCAAGTCCGTCATAAAAACGTGCATTGACATTATTAGAAAGAGCAACAGGGTTTTCATTCCAATCACTTGAAAGGGAGACTACTCTCAAATGACTTCATATTTCTTGAAAACGGACCTTTTAGCACCATGTATTGCTAGAGAGGATTGATAAGATAGACAGTGGACATACCATTTCTTCTTTAAAAAAATGTTATGAATAGGTAATGTGTTGAAGAAGATAGTATAAACGGTTAAATTGAAAGTACAGACTGATACTGCTTTGACCCACTGTTCTGAATAGAGAAAATTAACTCCAGTGCTTTCAGTCTTGATTAAGAATTATTTCTCTTTTCAGGTGGAGCAACGTTAATCTTTGATGTGGAGCTTTTGAATATTGAAAGAAAGGATGAATTGTAGAAAGAAGTATTTGCATTTAGTAGTTAATTGTTTTATGTTGTTTTGATTATGTAAATGTTGGATAATTGGAATTTGTGTATGTTTATGACATTGTCCTAAAAATGTGTCACATTTGTATAGTTAAATTCAGTTTACTATGCACATATGTCATTCTAAAAAGTGTCACTTTGTAGCAAATCAACAAAGAGAATTGTGTCTTGTGTAACAATCAACAAAGAGTAGAGTGTCTTGTGTAACAAATCATCAAAGAAAATTATGTCTTGTGTAACAATCAACAAGGAGTAGAGTGTCTTGTGTAACAAATCAACAGAGAGAATATTGTCTTGTGTAACAAATCAACAGAGAGAATATTGTCTTGTGTAACAAATCAACCCAAAATATCAAAAAGAATAGTGTTTTGTGCTTTAAACATGTATTCATATATAGACAAATTTGTGATAAAGTAGTTGATTCAAGCCCTGAGAGCCAAAATGTTGATTTATTACTAAATGTCACAGAGTTCACAGAGCTGGAGCATGGAGTGAAATAAATAGATACTATCAATTATTATTAAATGTATCCATGTGATATTATGTTATAACAATTGTGACATGTTATAACATTTTGTGATTTTCTTATTCATCACTTATTGATGAGCAAACTGCTCATTTTGTTACTTGAATTCCATCATGAATTGTAAATGTCTACTTGCAATTGTAATATTCAGTAAACTTATATATATTCAGAATTCGTGTAATGTGTTGTATTTTCTTTTGTTTTTAACTTGTTATAGCCATTTTTAATCTTCTCTGATCATCACCACTTTCTCCTAGTAAAACAAAAATTGTAAATAAAATAACTCTTCCTACTCGTTCAAATGTCCATAATTTTCATGTGAAGTACAGCACTACAGCTACAACATTGTAGTCTTCTAACATAATTATGTTGGGGTCTTGAGTGGCTGAATGGTCTAAAGCGCTGTCCATTACGGATCAGTGCCATCTCACCTCTGTCTGCGTGAGTTCGAGTCTCATATTCGTCCAATTTGGGTATGTTAGAAAGCTTGCCAGTAGCTTCTCATGGATCAGTGGTTCTTTCTGGGGGTTTTCCCAGGTTCTTCCTCCACCATTAATACTGGCTGCCATGTATAGCCTATTTTGTGCTGAAAAATGGCGTAAAACCCTACAGCAATAACAACAACATAATTATGTTAAGTAAATTTGTCTGGTCTTTTTTCTTTCTCAGTCTTGGCTTTTTATTGTAGCATCACATTTTTAATCGAAATATGTTTAAGATAGACATCAGATTGGAATATTTTTTATGTAACTTCTGTCATTTTTCAATCACTAACATGTAGCCTATATAATATATTGACATATATTTTGTTGTTATAGTAATGCATATACCTACCAATAAGAGGGGTGCTGCGTGGCCTAAAATGTTCTCCGTTATGGATCACTTTCATCTCGCCTGTCTGCGTGGGTTCGAGTCTCAGATTCAACCAACATGGGTATGTGAGAAAGCTTGCCAGTAGCTTCTCGTTGGTTGGTGGTTCTTTCTGGGGTTTTTCCAGGTTCTTCCTCCACTATTTATACTGGCTGCCATGTATGGCGTATTTTGTGCTGAAAAATGGTGTTAAACCCTACAACAACAACAACCTATCAATAAGTGTTATTGTTTTGAAAACAGCAATCAGGTCACATAAACCAGCTATTGGGTCAGATACACACACAAGGTTGTAAGCTGATCTATAAAGATTCATATTTATAGATCACACTCCTATTAAAAATAATTGTACATCTTGATAAAAGAAGCCTAGTTTCCATAGTGAATCAAAATCATACCAGTAATGGAGTTGTTTATGTTCAGTCAAATACACGATTAACTCCTTAATAGCAATGCATTTCATTCATATTGGATCTGTTCATAGATCTTCAGTTTTATTTACTTTGATCACTTTAAAATCAGAAATGCATTCTCCAAAGTGGAAGCAAGCTAAGCCAATCATATTTAAGATAACGTCATTATTATCAAGAGCTATGCTTATTATTCAACACTTATAAGAACTTGGTGTTATAAACCTAATTAACAAAATGAATCAAATTAGGAGCGTCACGATACTGTGGTCATGGTATGATACATAGCATGGTAGATAAATAATATGTTGTGCCACAAGTTCAACTATGAGAAAAAAATATTTTGTCTGCAAGTTAACGTTATTTATTTTCAAAACTTTTAACTGATTAAATGGTAAATAGTCTGTTTAGAACGGTTAAATGTCACGAGATATTAGAGACTTTGTTAATGAAATTCTTAATATGTCCATTCTGTGATGTTCCTGCATCCGGCAAGCTGTGCTGTTTTTCAACAACAAAACTTGGCACTTCAGGCAAACTTGTAGTGTGACCAAATACAATTTAAAATAGCAGCTGTGAGGTGCTTTTGCAATGAAATGTAATTTTAACGACATTTTTTAAACCCTTTTCTCCAAGAATATGGTCAATATACATGTCTATTGCTATTAAAACAGCATACCTTCAGCTGACAGTATCTAAATGTAGCTGGCTGGAAATTACATATCACTGATATTTTTCTATTTAAAACTTTAAAATTTTACATTTAATGATACTATTTCTACAGTACACAATTATTAACATTCAAAAGAGGCGAGTCCCAGGTTTGGGTGCTATAAATTCATTCAAATTAGTATTTGTTTAAAATTTTCAGTTCATGTTCCTAGTGCGTTGACTATTTAGGCTTTTGTTTTTTAACATTTATCATAATTACTGACCAGGTTTTGAGATAAATATAATCATCAACAATTGATGTGCTGGTCTGTGGACCACATTATTCTGCCTGCAAAGATAGAATCCATTTTCCATTGACATTCTGTGGGAATTTAGGCCACACATCTTACTTGATAGACTATGTTGGATTCATCAAATAAACCCTAAGGACAGTAGGCAATGGGAAGGAGTGAGGCTAAATTTTGTACCTACATGCAAGTTTTTGTGTCTATCTTGTTTTTGTAACTGTATACATATCGCTATACCTGGAATCATGGTGAACACCTAGATTAAGAATCCCACTAGTAGGTAAGTTTATATCAAGAGATTTAAACGTCTATTGATTGTCAAGATAAAAATGAAAACAATGAAACAAGGGTGGGGGAGGGGGCTTCTTACTTTTCTGATCTTTGCACTAATTACTAAATGTAACAAAAGTCCTTTTTCAGTTACCACTCCATCCCAACTCTTGTATACACAGATTTGTGGTACATAAAGGTTCTGCAGAAATGTGAATTTAATGCAAACAAGACATGAAGTAGATCTTCACTAGTAGGTTATTTGACCTGTATTGTATGCCTTGCTTACTCTGTCCAATCTTCAAACTAGATGACTATCCACCTCTGCTAGTACCACAGAAGAATGTCATGGTGACCTATACTTTTACCGACTTAGATTAAGTGTCTGCATTTAGGTCATGACCAAATGGTCTTGTACGTGCATGCTGTGTGTATAGATATAATGGATGGATCTTGACAGTAGTACTACATGCTGATAAGAAAAGTGGATCATTATTACCCATATTTAATCCTTCACTGACATTGGTTCAGTTGTGACTCTTAGTTGATTTAGTTATCATTACCCAACATAATTCTATCCAACTCACTTATTATTACACCCATACAAAACGGTCATCAGCTCACTTATTATTACACCCATACCAAACAGTCTCATAAACTCATTATTACACCCATACCAGTCTCTTAAACTTGCTTATTATTACACCCATACCAGTCTCGTAAACTTGCTTATTATTACATCCATACCAAACAGTCTCTTAAACTCACTTATTATTACACCCATACAAAACAGTCATCAATTCACTTATTATTACACCCATACCAAACAGTCTCATAAACTCATTATTACACCCATACCAGTCTCTTAAACTCATTTATTATTACACCCATACCAGTCTCTTAAACTCACTTATTATTACACCAATACCAAACAGTCTAGTAAACTTGCTTATTATTACATCCATACCAAACAGTCTTTTAAACTCACTTATTATTACACCCATACCAAACAGTCCCTTAAATTCACTTATTATTACCAAACAGTCTCAGGGACTAATGCTCTACTGACTGAAATTAATTGCAATTAATTCAAAGTAAGACTTCCTTTTCGCTGCTGAGTGTTGAAACCATCTCTAAATTCTTCAGTGATAAGATTTTGAAATTAGCTGCTTTGGTGGACATTGGTTGTCAGTGTGATGCCAGTTTCATTTAGAACCAAGTATACATTACAGTAAACATTTTGATGAAAAGCCGATTGTCATGACCATCCACTTGTGGAGGCGGGAATTAGGAGAACAAGATACTCAAGATGATTGCAGCGGCAGCCTTAGTTGATACATGATGCCCCATTTTCATTTAGGAGCAACTAGATATTAGAGTTTTCTGGTAAAATCCATGTTAGTATGTCCAACTAAGATGACTAAGATAGGTTAGACATAATGAGGATCAATCGTTTTGAGAAAACCCATATAAAAATGACTTTCCATGTAAGGAGTAGCAATTGACAAGCTGGTGATTATATTGGATGTCAGATCAAATGGATACGAACATCATGCAGCTTACATATTTTATTAATAGGATGTAAAGGATAATGGCATGATGATAAAATAATAATACAATCCATCTTTCCGATTTGTTGAATTGCTTCAATACATAACTTGACAAATCATCTGCTCAAGACTCGATTTTGGTATCCTGGTGACAATAAAACAGAACAAAAATAAAATAATATAGGATAGTTATTGAAATATCTTTTTAAAGGATTATATGGCATTTTTTTATATTTTATTCTCTACTTGTAATGCAAAGACTATGAAATGTTTAAAAATGGAATAACATAATTTTTAGGAGTATTGATCATACCCCAAAAAACCAAACATGGCAACAAATTAGCTATAGATAATAATTTGTGTATCTCAGTTTCAGAGCATGATAAGTGGTGTAGAGGTGTAGTGCATGATTCACCAAATCATTATCAGTTCAGACCTGCATTGAAGCATTAATTTTTTTAAATACAGGTTTTTATATAAAAATATATACTTTTTTTCTTCCTTCACCGATTTGTTCCTCTTGCATTATTTGTTTCTTTTCTTATTATCAACTACCCAAATTTTAATTTGATTTAAGAAACGTCATGAAAGCAGTTTGTTTTTAAATACTGATTGAACTGTTTGCTTTCAATCTCATTATTGATTATCTTTTCACTGTTTCCAGATGTTGATCAGTACAAAACTTTCCTTCATGACCATTCTTGTTTTTGTGGTAAAATAATAAGAATGACCATATCCAAAAAAATAAACTTGATGGCATGGAACATTGGGGTATATCCTTCTCATCTTTGTTGGTGTTCAGTTGCTGGAATTTGAATGTTACATACCTGTCTTTTACCTTATTACTGAAAATGTATATGCATGTTGTATATGTGGATCATCAAAATTAGGCAGTATGATTTTCCACAGCTGTTACATTTTTTTCAAATCAAATAATAAATGAATAGTTTGTATGTGAGCCACACAAATGTTAGAAAAGTCTCCATGAGTAAACAACTGCATGTCCCTGGACTGTGTGTGCATGAATCCACATGCTTAGCAGGGTACACAGACATGTTTATGTAAATAAATTCTACTTGTGCATGAACTCATTGATGCACATATAAAACATTTTGGGCATTTTTCACATCAGAAATGTTTCACATTCTTCTGTTTAATTGGTCAAATATTAATATAAAACTGGTGTGTCTTTTCAAAGTTTAGTTACATGTTTACATGCCTACAGCAAGATATGTTAACTTTAAAGGAGACTAGAAACCAGGGGAAATATACAATAGTATTAAATACACTGCAGAGAAAAACATGATTCTGAAGCGTCGTGTGCGACCGTACTGCCAATATTGAGATATTGGCATATCTTCTAGGCGCTGAGTTTCCGTGACCTCGTATGCATATTTTCCGCGCCTATTCGGTTACTTTCGGAAAGTGACGTCATACTAGCGACTCCAGCATCCAGACCTACAGTTGCAAGGTACCATGCCGTTTTGCGTTGCTTACGGGTGTAATAGCATACATAGAAAAGGCTGTGGAGTTCATTTTTTTTTCTTTTCCGAAAGATAAAGGCATAAAAAAGTATGGATACATTATTACAAGCGAGTTGATTTCAAAGCAACACCATATAGCACTCTGTGCTCATTACATTTCTCAAAGGAATGTTACTAGAGGGATCCTAAAAAACAGAACCTCTATGATACACGAATGCTAAGCCTAGACTATAAGTTGAAACTGTTCCAGGCATATCATTGTATATTTTAAATCCTGGTAAAGAGTGTCAAATGTACGAATTACGAAAATAGGCAGAAGGCCGAGTAAGTGCTAATAAAAAATATGACAGCCCGACACCTGATCGTGCTGATGAAATGAGTAAATGTTTTTTTCTTCTTCAAGATTACAATCTAAATAAAGTCACCACTGTCCTATGTGTAATTAAGATCTGACTTTAATCAAATGGAAGCTTGCTAAAAAAAATGATAATAATAAGATTATCAACCCATGGCACCGTCGTGTTTCGAGAAAATCAATTTAAGTAATTTTAAAAAAATATTAAAAAAATTATTTATAAAAACACAACCTTTCAGTCTATGCCTATTACACGTAAAATGTATAAACGGAAATCTGTAGTGATTGGAACTGATATAAAAATGTCCCTTGGGCAGTTAAAATAGCAGCGATTAAAAGAAAAGAGATCCGATATAAAAATCAAAATTTCACATCAACTGGCTGACAATAGAAATTGGGGGATGCAACTATTGACCCGCCCATTAGCCCCAATGTGCAATTACTCTCTGTGATACGCCTTATTATCCCCCAGGACAAGACCTTTTTTCATATTCTGGTCTGCATAATAGTTAGAGGTTAGAATTAAGTACACAAACATAATACAGTTTAACACATTAACAATTATTCCTTATCATTGCACTTATCTTGTGAAATGGACTGGCCCTCTATGCCTATTACACGTAAAAGAAACCATGTGCTTGAGAGTGTATGTAAGCACCAGAAATTCATTGGCAAATAAATGATGCCGAATTTTGTTGTAACTTCGAGGCGAAAGACTTCATTTTAAGAGTTCAAATCTGCAGTCAAACGTTACCGTACATGTATGTGGCCATTGTTTTCCCACATTTTATATCCCACCCTATTTCCTTTAGTTTAAGTGTTAAGATATGTAACACTGTTTACTGAATTAAATATTTATTTTGAATTAGTTTTTTAGGGGCACATAAACTGCGTCGTATTTTTTATTTTATTTCTTCTTTTAATTTAATCATGGCAATGAAACTTTACATATATGGTAGAGAAATGTCAGGTGTTAACTGGCCGAGTTTTTTGGGGGCGGAAATGGAGATTTTGTTTGGAGAGAAAATTACACAGCCTTCATTGTGATAATTCATGAATTTTAAACTAATTTGTGACATTTTTTTTACAAGAAGCACTTCTGTAGTAGTTAAACAATCTGAATTTTACGTGAATAATGTTTAATCTTAAACTATTACTGAAGACAAAAACTGTCCTGTGATATTAATTATTTCTTCACTACAATATTCACAAGTGATAAAATAGAATATGACACCTGTGGACTGCACACTTGATAAAACAATTATATATGGATTTTCTTCTTCTGAGAAATGAAAATTGAGAGACATATTGAAATAATCGGGAGTTAACTGCGAAAACTCAAGAGAGATATTACGACATATGGAAGAAATACCTTCAAAATTGGAATTTTTTTCTTTCTTTCTTCTCCCGGCTTGAAAGTTAACATATATGAACTGTTCGGGTTTGTGGAATTTCAGTCAGGGCTAGTAAGTTTATTTAAATCATCAGCCCGGGACCTGTGCTTAAAACATTTCTTTCAGCACTGACCAGTACAGTACGTAATCTATTTTAACGAAGCATATATATACTTACAGATTTGTCAATACGCTAACTGTAGCATGCATGTAAAATACAATGTAATTTAATCATAGAAAGGAAGCTTCTTTATGTTGAAATTAATTACGTATGATTTCCTCCTCGCAGATTTATTTGTGGGGTGTTGTTTTGTGTGTGTGTGACAAATTACTTCCGATGAAAACCGTTATCAATGGTCTTTCTCGCTTGCCATGTTTCTGTTTGTATACGAAGACTTGCTAGTGTGACGTCACGAGACCACGTGATCTGTCGTCTCATTAAAACTCGGAAATACTCGGCAATTTACGGAATCATTGTATCTTCTTCGAAATATAATCAATATCCGCACACGATATTATTTTTCTAAACATTATATTCGAATTAGAATTTGTAAAGAATTACATTTATAAAATAAAAATTTTCATTTCTAGTCTCCTTTAAACTCCATTCATATGATCTAGTTTATCAGAAGTACAAAGGTTGGGTAATACAAACTTACTCAAGTTTAAAATGTCATGTTGTATATCTGTTTATAATGCACCATCCCTAATGTCGAAGTCATTAAATATAGATATTTCAATACTTCTGGGACATAATTGCAATAATATGGTATGATTTTCTACAAAAAATGAAATTAGATGTTTCCTGATTATATCAACAACTGAAAATACAGGACCTTTGGGTATAAATACCAGGTATTTGAAACAATGAGATAATATTGATATGTTGATATCCATAAATGGATATGACACAATACTGATGTCAGTGATAACATCATGGGTATGGGAAGCATTGTGCAATAGAAAAAAGGAACCAATAATAATAATAATGAGGACTTTGTATAGTTTATAGCGCTTTACAACATCTATGACGACATGAATACAAAAAAAAAAAAAAAAAAAACCACCATGAAATTGGAAAACAAAAAAATGCTGAAAATATTTAAGGTAGGAAACATTTTTAGGTCTTTAAATTTGTTCTTGCAGTCAAAAAAGGTGAGTTTAATGAGCACTCTTGAAAGGGATCACTGTCTTTGTGTCTAATTTCAATGGGTAATTCATTCACGTTGCTGGGCCCTGGTATGCAAAAGTATATTGTCCTTATGACTTCGTTTTCATAGTGGGAATGAGTAAATCATTGTCAGAAGAGGAGCTTAAGTATCTTGCTGGTGTGTACACATGGGTGAGGCTGGAAAGGTATGCTGGACTGGAGTCCATCAGTGAAATGTAGTACAGAGAATAAATTTTGTGTTTGATTCTGGATCGAATGGATAGCCAGTGTACTGTACAGAGCAGTGGGAAGGTGTGCTCTGATTGTGGTACTCTAAAGATGATCTGAGCAGCTGTGTTTTGAAGTTTCTGGAGTAGGTAGATATTGAGACAAACCAGACAGAATTGAGTTGCAATAGTCCAGTCTTGAAAGTACTATTGAACACAAGTGTTTTAGTGGCATCAACTGAAAGATATTTGCGAATGGAGCTGATGCATCTCGGCTCAAGATATGTAGCCTTGCATATGTTCATAACATGTTGGTGCAATGTGAGAGTACTGTCTAGAGTAACACCTAGATTGCAAACTGTGAATTTAATGTTGGTGTTGGTGATATTGTTTGAGGTAAAGGATGTGAATGAGAAAGTCTTTGTGTTGTGATCAGAATGGCCTGAGTTTTATCATCATTCATCTGCAGCTTGTTACATGTAATCCATGATTTCACATCAGAAATGCACCTCTCTACTCCTTGGATGGTAGCATCAACTTCAGTTGGGTGGCTAGACTTGTATATTTGGGTGTCATCAGCGTACAATTGGTGAGACACTGGGTGATCTAGGTCCAAGAACAGACCCCTGTGGAACACCACATTATAGATGAATTGGGCTGGATTGTATTCCATTTGCAGATACAATTTGTGTCCTGTTGACTAAGTAGGACTTGAACCACTGTAAGGCTGTATTGTGAATGCCAAATACATGCTGGAGACGGTGAAATAATATATCATGGTCTATTGTGTCAAATGCTGTGGACAAATCAAAGAGGCTGAGGACTGTAATCTTACCGCTATCTAAAGCTGAATGTCATTAAATACTTTCAGAAGAGTAGTTTCAGTACTGTGGCAAGGGCAATATGCAGACTGTACATTGCTTAAAAGACTGTTTGAATTCAAATGAGATACAAGTTGTGTTTGAACTAAATTTCTACTGAAACAAAAACTGATAAAAAGAATCTCAATAGTAGGTATAGTTTTCATATAGTTTGTGTAGTTTCATATTTTTAATATTACTACACATTAAAATATCACAATGTGATTCTGATTGGTTCAAATCAGCCCATAAGAATATTGTACAGTATCCTCTTTTCTGATTGACTGGAATCATGGGAAAACGTTTTAACCCTACCTTCTAGAATGTTTGGTTCTGAATGAACATTTTTTGCAGCCATTTTTTAACTTGACTCGCAAATGGAAATTGAGGAAAAATTTTCTTGGCTGCTGAATATGGATATGTTACCCCAATAGGGTTTGTAATGTCATGTATAACAATATCATAATGAGTAAAATGGTGTAAAACTACAAAACAAGAACAACAATAAGAAGTAAAACTAAGGGTATTCCTTATTTAATGGCGGGGTGTGAGGGAGTGGTACATCTGTAACTTGGACATAGAATCCACTGTATATACAAGCATGGTTTAAATGCTAACTTACAGAAGTAAATAAACTCACATCTGTACACAGAAGAATTTGGACATAAATGGTTCTCTGAACTGACAGAACTTTATCCAACCACAGCATCTTAAACACAGTATATATGGTATGCAAATCTGATTCAAAAAGAAATTTGCTTACATCTTCTGTACAGTCTATATCCGGTCACAGTAAATGTGGAAATTTCTGCATTGAGTAATCCTATTTGACATTAAAATCACAACAATGTAATGTTTAGTTCTGAAAGGAACATTTTAAGGTAAACATGTACTCTAGGCCTACTGTTTACCATATCCCATCACATTGATTATTCTGTTTTGAAAAATGATTTTGTTGTAATAAAATGCTTCTTTATTTGGATGGAAGCTTTTTATTTAATTTATAGTTTGTAAAAAAGTAGAATCTACTTTTACTAGTTCAACTTTGGAACTATATTTTATGCACAACAAATGAAAGGTGCACCATCTGTCAGAATGAACAAAATTCTTTGTTCTTTCTATCTAACTTTGGGGCCATGAGTGGCCGACTGGTCTAAAAGCGCTATCCATTACGGATCACTGCTTTCTCACCTCTGTCTGTCTGGGTTCGAGTCTAAGATTTGGCCAATGTAGTTATGTGAGAAAGTTTGCCAGTAGCTTCTTGTGGGTCGGTGGTTCTTTCCGGGTTCTTCCTCCACTATTAATAATGAAAGCCATGTATTATTATCGTGTGCTGAAAAATGGCGTTAAACCCTAAAACAACAAAAAAATCTATCTAAATTATTTCCACTGAAACAAAAACTGATAAAAAAGAATCTTAAATGGGTAATGATTGAATATTTAATTTATGAAATTCACTGAAAAATGTCCAGCTTTCATTCAACAAGGCTCGCAAAAATTTGACAGTATTCAACTCATTTCATAAATTCAATATTAAGTCATTACTTATTTGAGATCCTCTCTTACTGTAAGTTTTGTTTTTCATTCCATTCATTCTGAAACCCATTTGATATGTATGAAACTATAGCCTGTTTATACTGAAAATAAATATATCAAAACTAATATCCTTGGCTGGTGAAGTAATAAAACCCTGATCAAGTACCTCACACACTATAGTTTAGAGCTGTTGTATTCACTCTCATAAAATTGATAGAAATATTTTTTTTTATTTGATCAATCAAGGAATATTTTTATCAAAATTATTACTAATACAAACTAAATTTATCCGCCAAACAATGCATAAAATAAAGAGCATCCATTGCTGAACATTTTTCGTTCATCTCAATACATAGAATCAACATTCTGCCATTATTAACTCATTCAGCCCTGATCCCCTTATTACACGTTATCCGGTTTCTGCATTCAATGGTCAATCCCGCCAGTAGTCGAAGTTTGTTGACTGTCTTTTGTCACTTTGAATGTGTGTTAGATACAACACTGTTGTAGGATTTAATGCCATTTTTCAGCACATGATAGGCTGTACAAGGCAGCCAGTATTAATGGTGGAGGAAGAACCCGGGAAAACCCCCAGAAAGAACCAATGACCCACGAGAAGCTACTGGCAAGCTTTCTCACATACCCACATTGGTCGAATCTGAGACTGGAACCCACGCAAACAGGTGAGATAGCAGTGATCTGTAACGAAGAGCACTTTAGACTACTTGGCCACCCTTAGTTACATCTCTGATTGGTTACAAATGGGATTGTTCAAAGAATCAGAATTGTGTATGTGATTAGGATTTTTAACGTAGCTTTAAAAACATTTCCGTCATATCGTTATGATGTCTGCAGGCAGTTTATAGTACTGTCTAGTACTGGAGCATCATGCCGCTGACATGTAGCATAATATCTCACCCAGTCACATTATCCTGACAACAGGCCAACTAGTCCTAACACTGACCTCTTAATGCTTAATGCTGAGCGTCAAGTGAGGCAGCTGTTAGTACCATTTTTGTAAGTTTTTGGTTAGACTCGGCTGGGGATTGAACCCACGACCTCTCACTTCTGCGACAGACCCTCTAACCACAAGGCCACCGGAGCAGTCACACGTGTTCTGTTCATGAAAAATCGTAAATGATGGTGAACATAAGACTTGATGATGGTGAGAGCAAAAATATTGAGCAAGCGAATGAAAAATATCTTTGGCAGTTGGAATTTTTGCAAGATTTAGATTTGGACATAGAAGTTTCTGAGACTGAATCGTTGAAGAAGAGGATGCTGATAGTGATGATAGAGTTCTTTTGGATCTAGAAGATTGTAGCTATCATGTTAATTTCATAAATAGTATATAAATAAGTTTTGTTAGACTTAAACAAAAAGAAGGAAAAAAATACATCACTGTGTAGACAAATTCATTTGGAATAATTGGTGAAAACTTCGTGGATTTTTATTGCAATTTTCGAAGAGGAGAAATTAAGATCAGAGTTAATGCATGTGCATCATATTCTCAAAATTGTCACTACAGGTAAAACTATATGGTGCACACATAGTGCTGTTGGGGCAGAGCAGCAATAATGTTGACAACAGTGCTGGGGCTGAATGGTTCATGTACAAAGTATAATTATGCCATATTTTGTGAAAAGCAATCAACAAATAAAAAATTGCCTTTTCTGGAGTGATTCTGACAAGAATATAACAGCAAGATAGCGCCAAACATATTCATGCACAAAGCATTTTAAATAAAAACAAAAACAGGAGTTAGAAGCAATCAACCAAACCTAATGGAAATGTATGAAAAATGTATACATTGTCTGAGACCAAAAATGTTTAATCAAGTTTTATCATTTACTGTTATCAATACTGCATTCAAATGCATATTTTATGATACATATTTTTTGGCAATATGCCTGAGAAGAAAATAGGTAATTCAATTGTTGAAATCCTTTATTAAAAGTGGTCCTCGATAAATTAAAAATCATATACATATTCAAGCGCGAGAGAGAGGGGCATGTTTTATCTGTACAGTTTTCACTGAGATCAGATTATAGGCCAAAAGTGACCTGCCCCTTTCTGATCAATTACTCTGTACCTTTTTTTTTATTTATTTGAAAAGCACATGAAAAAATTAATGTGAAAAGAATGAAAGAATTAGACTCTCATAAGTTGATTAACTACATGTATGCACTCCAGTATCATGATGTGGTTAACATAAAGCATCACATTTTGGGTTATCTTTCAAATTGAACACCCAAGTGAAAAGAAATGAAATTTATGAAAGTGACAGTGTTCCAGGTATTTTTCTTTTAGGAATGTACAAGAGGGGGTACCATTAAATATGTGCTAGTTCTGTGTTAAGGAACGCTTTTTCAAACCAAACAACAAAATATGTGTTCTTCAGAAAACGGACGTAATTTGTTTTACAAAATTCAGGTCTGAAGTAGTGTTTTAAGAATCTGGAGACTGGGGGATGGTTACTAGATTGGGCAGAGGGAAAGGTGTTAGGCAAAGGTCGGTGGAGTATTGTGTACCATCCATGATAAATCTTAAAGGAATGATAAAAAATATGATGAACCACAGTATAAAGATTTAATTTTAGAAAATGTCTTCATAAGTCACAAAGGTCAATGTCGGGATAACACTACTTGGAAGAAAATAGAACAAAGAAGGTATATTTATTTTTCATTTCAAAATGCCATTGTGTCCAATTATCTTTGATTAATCAGGCAAATTAGATGTTCTGCTGCTTATTAGGAGTCATGAAAAAGTTTAATATGAAAAGTAATAAAATGTACGAATATCCTCTTTAATGTGACATGGAATAAAAAATCAATTTTCAATCAAAGTGAACATGAAGACAATCTTAACTGGAGACCATACATAGTACAAAAAATGTACGTCTCTGAAATCATGAATCCCCAAAATCCATTGTAACAGCCTCATGCATTTAATTTGCAATATTTGTTACTTTATCCCATCACTGAAAAGAATGACAAAAAAGGCACTTAATTGGAACTGTTTTTAAAATGAAAAACAACTGTTGAAAAATAATCATTTTAAAAAAATTATATTTTAAAGTAGACTTACACCAATAAAAATAATAAGAAACTCTGTATCATTCAGAAGAAAACCTTGTGTAAGCAATTGGTCTTAACAGACATAAAATCTGTGCTCATGCTACAAGTAGTATTGTTTTATCTTTCCAAGTGATACAACTTTGCTGATTGTGTATTTTTGCTTTTTTGTACATATTTTGGGTATTTCTAGAGGTTAATCCAAAATATTAAGTAAATACAAATATGCAAACTTTGACACAGGCAAATCCATAACTATAGGATGACATAAATTCTATTTTCATAAATAAAGCACACAAAATTTCATACTTGTGGCGTAAAGGATTCTACCGGGAATACATTTGTAATCTGTTTGAATATTACAAGAGAAAATGAAGGAAACCCACTGACAAATGGATGTGGAATTTTCAATTGTAACAATATGCCAACTTCATCAAACTTTCAAATAAAATCTATCAATCACTGTTTGTGACAAATTTTTTTAACATCAGAATTTTCAGCTTGTATTCAGCAGTTAAATTTCATGCAGAAATGGTGACCATGCTCTCCTGAACATAAAAGAAATGGCTGCAGATATATAAAAGTAATGAAGGCTTTTCTATTTTAATAGAACAGGGAAGGCAGTTTTAAAAATATGTCAGGGTACTATGATTACTTTCTGAACTCGAAAGAAAATGACACAAAATTCTAACCTGCCTCAATATGTGACAAATCCAAATTGAAAGAGCCTTCTGTGGATCCCAAAGGTTTTCCTGGAATAGCCCTGATTGAGCTTACCTATTTTGATTATTAAGTATAGAGTTTTCGTGTAAGCATCATGTCTGACATTCAGTTGCATTTTTTTTCAGGGAAAAAAGAAACTGAAAAAGGGCATCTAATAAACATATACCATGTAATAAAATCTAAAACCACATACAATAAATAGATCCCAACATTTTTTATATTCACTTTCACACACATATTTTAAACAAAACTACCTAACTACATAACAAAAAATTTCTAGTAAATAAAAGGTTTCATGTTGCACATATATTAAATGAAAAATAAAAAAATGGTATGATACCTACTTTCAAATAATGCCCCATTGACATGTCTACAAAGCGTATTCGTAATTCATACAAACCGTTCCGGTGTCCTGAGTGGTTTGAGCATCTGCCTCATAAGTAAGGTTGCGGGTTCAAACCCCAAGAATTAAAAAATGGTACCAGCCTTGCTTGGCGTTCAACATTAAGAGTTTGTGTAAGGACTGTTTGGCTTGTTGTCAGCATAATGTGACTGGGTGGAACATGATGCTAATGTCTGCGGCATGATGCTCCAATGCTAGACATCACTATAAACTGCCACACTGCAGACATCATAGTGATTTGACAGATTGTTAAAAAATAAAACACCACAAAAAAACACATAAGCAGTCCAAAGGGGATAGGTTTTTATTTAATCTATATCAAAAGTATATTCTTAATTCATCCAAAGGAGAGATTCCTATTCCTATACACAAGCCTGAACAGACTGCATGCTACTGCCATGCAGTATGTATTACTGTCGTCAACAGTCAGGTGACTTAACAAACTAAAGGATAAAAATGGATTTTACTGAAAATTATGATGCAATTCTGAGTATTCCAGTTAGATATAATAATGGATGTTATATGCATAATGCTACCTAATTTATTTGTTATACAAAATAATGGTTTGTATACAAGCAAGCTAATTCAGTGAATTTTGGTCCCCCATATACCATGGTGAGGTTAAAAAAGTTCACAATAAGGAAATCTGACGATCCATATGACATAATTGTAAAGTCACTGGGCAGACGGAAAAAATAACCATGTTTAATTGCCCTGTCTCAATCGGCATTAGATGAGAAGTGCAGAAAATGTAGTTTTAAAAACAATTAAATATCAATAATGTTGACATTGAATGTATAATCTCTTAACAGTGATATACAAGATGCCATTAAACTAAGATGTATAAGTGTATCCTTATTCATCCCTTAACTTGAACAGCTTTTATGATATAAAGTATAAACAAAGGAAATCTTTTAATATGGATGCATGACCTTGACCTTGATTAGATTCCAAACAAGTCTTCTTGTGACCATATACAAATATATCAAGTTTCATAAATTTCTCTTAGCTTAAGTTAGAAAGCTGATGATACACACACACACACAAAGTAGTACCCATCAGGAATGGCCCCTCCTCTTTTTATGGCCAGAACCAGATAGCACTGACAAGTTTGTTTTCAAAAGTACCCCTCAAGAAAGGCCACTAGAGGACAAGATAATCAGTGCAAAAATGTAAAATGTAAATTTTACCCCTCACAAGCAGCTACATTTTATTATTAATGTGTCCAGAAACAATATTTAATTCATATGGTAAGGTAAGTAATCTGAATATCTTTCCCAATGTCATTTCTGGATGTCAGGTTCGTTGCTCAAAGATGTGCTGGCTAAAGTACATGTACCAATAATGAGGTCAGTATTATTAATGCCGACATTATAGGGAAATGTTTTGACAGTTTTGGGATTCATAAAGTGGTTTGTTTTGTTTGTTTTGTTTGGTTTGGTTTTTTATGATTACAACCATACATAATTGTCAAAATCATGAGCAGCGTAGGCTAAATATAGATTTTGTAGATTAACACACACACACACACACACACACAAGGTAATTAACCTTCAACAAAAAAAAAAAAAAAAAAAAAAAGAGAGAGTACCAGACAAAGACTGTAAAATTATGTGACAGTATGTTATCACATCCTTGAAAAACAACGAATTTTGTTTACAAAAGAATTGCATCATTAAATTGCAATATTGTACAATAAATAATATATGAATAAATTGTTATATAACTTAAACATAACACCTAAGCAGGGAAATAATACTCCATAATTTAAAGTAAAAGTTGTTCGATATGATAACATTGGGGAGTTCTGTGACGATAAGTTTTATTTTGGGATGCCTCAAAAAACCTCATAACAGATAAGAAGAATATTCTGTAGCAGTGGGAAAATGAAGAAAATGGAAAGAGAATTATTTTATATACAAAAAAATGCATGCACCAGATTTAAATAGCATTTTTTTACCAGTTTTGCAATGCGAATGCCAACAATATCCAACTCACATTTCATGCCTAAGAAGAACTATTAATTATGTTAACTTGAAATAGTATGTTTTAAAAACAAGAACATTTAAGTAATTAATGCTGCTTTTAAATGAATATTTTAACAGCTTTAAGTTATATTTAGATTTCTTAATATACACACATACAAACACATGTAAAAAAATAAAGTCCCTTTCTGGAAAGGCCACCAGTATTACATGGCCACATTCCTGGTGCAAAAGGGGTGGTCGTATAAGAGAGGAACCATCGTGTTATAGAGCAGAAGCTAAATGGAAAGCATAAAGACTGAGAGATGACCTTGACATTGATGATAGCGCCTCACATGTGGTATGTGACACACCTTCAAGTGATGGTATAAAAGTTTAAAAAAAGTCATAGATGGTCTTCAGGTTATAGGCCTTAAAAGAAATGAGGGAATGGAAATGTGGACCCTATGTCCATATGGAAGAAAGTAGCCTTGACAAGTTGTCTGATAAAACTTCATGTGAAGCTTTGTTATTTTCTCTGCTTATTTGTGGCACAAAATGTAACAGGTGAATAAACAATATGAGAAAGAACCTCCAAATACAAGTAATTAAAGATGCCAAGAACCAAAGTCTGAGGTAGCAGATTTCAATGCTATCAGGCCCAACTGAAAAAAGTAGGGGAGGAAGGTTGGAACCAACTTTTACTGTCTTGACAGATTAAATGAAGCATATTGTAGAAAATAAGCATCATTTGCATCCTGAATTTCAAGTGTAGCTACATCCCTTTGTTAATTTTCTTACTCCCTAAATGTTTACACCCCACCCCACCCCCAATATAGGGTAAGCCTTATCCTTTTATGGTGTTATAACCATTTTCTTTTAGTCTGTGAATCATTACAGCATGAAATAGAGGATTATTCTTGCAAACACATTTCATAGTCACTGAAGGTGCCAGCAATGGCACAATGACACTATTGTAGCTGTGAACTAGTTTGGCATCAGGAAACATGCTAGAAAATGTACAAGAAAAAAACTGTACATATCAGTGGGTTTGCAGTAAAGGCATTAATTAATAAAATCTGTACATAGCAGTGGGTTTGCAGTAAAGGCATTTTAAAAATCTGTACATAGCAGTGGTTTATATCCTCTGTACAAAGATAACATGGCATCAGTGTATAACTTTGATTTAAAATGCAGACCAAAAAATAGAATTCAGTCATAATTTGTCAATTAGAATGGTTCACAATACTAAAGAATAAATTATACTCCTTCTATTTTCCTGACATATCAGTGAACTTGCTAAATACTATATTTAACTTGCTCTTGATCTTGCTAATATTCCTTTCTATGTTGTTCTAGGAATTTTAGACAACTTTAATTTGAAACACAATTACATGGGTAAGTGTTGCACTTCATTCTTCTCAGGTATGTATTTACTTAGATTGTGATAAATTATTAATTATTAAAAAAAGATTCACCAAATTACTGACAATTGTGGCATTTCAATGAAATTTTAATACATTATATTTAATGCTTTTCATATAATAGTGAAGATTTCTGGAAAACTGAAAGTGAACAATTTAAATAAATTCAAATTATAAATACTAGGTACCTAACAATCAGTAAATTATGCTGCCTCAAAATTAGCCAAACATAAGAATCCAATCATGTGCTGGACTGTCAAATAAGTAGCAAGTGTCTCAGCATTGCTGTCAAGCAGTGTGTTGAACTTGAAAAAAGCAGCAATTATCTTCCAGATGTTACTGGAAGCCTGGTGGAACTTGGTGATTCAACACTTAATGTAACACCATCCAACATTCCCTATGTAATCCAGCTGTATCCCAAAGCTCTGGCTGTTCCAGACATGCAGCTATCAACAGGGCTCTAATCTTGGTCAGACCAGTAGAAGTCCTGCTCCTCATCGGAATCTTCATGGATCTCCATGGAATCATTTTGTTTGTTCTGGAACAGCTGCAGGACATCAGGGGCACTCTTGCCAAACAGGCTTCTATTGGGGATATCTGATACCTGAAAAGCAGAAAGTACATGTTTTCTCAATATACAAAATCAGGTAAGGAAACATCATCATATTCAATAGATTGAATGGAATACATTCTAAGAACAAGCATACAACTTCTCACTGTGTATCATCTGACATGTACTAATGTTCAACCTTTGGATGGTGAAAAAAAAAAAGATGGAATACGTGTCACCATAATACATAATGGCTGACCTAAATAAACACTTTTCCTACCTCAGTGCCTGATAACCTAAACACAAATTCCACTCCACCAAAACTTATAACTGACCTAAACAATATGCAAGTACAATGGAGGCGAGGGTTTGGTTGATTACTGCATAACTTCAAATAAAAGTATTTTTCAACTCATTGATCAGCTGGGGCAGATGATGTTTACAACAACCAGATGATAATGGATTTTATAACCTCATTCGGTGACTTAGACAAGGACTTGGGTTTTGTACCAGATAATATTGGACAGTGAGATGTATACAAGATGCTATAGATAACAAAAGTGTGGACTTTCATTGTTTGTCAAATCAGATCATTCTATGCAACCATTTTTATAGCAGTATGTAACTGAGATAGAAGTCTTGGATTCATCGTAACTAGTTTTAAAATGTTTAGCATTAGAGATTTCATAACACAAAGAATGAAAAATATAAGCGGTCTACTACTCATGCAAACAATTTATGATTTGTATACTATCCATTTTCTGAAACATTAATGGCTAATATGAACAACTGTCATATAACAGTAACTGCATATTTTTAAACTAAAAACCCAAATCTAAGTCAAGTGGTTAAGAATATTAAAAAAAAAAACGTTTTGGTGTGCATAAAGTGATACAATTGTTATTTACACAGACAACACATGTAATCTGGTTGATCAGCTGTGATGAACAATTTCAAATCAACATATGGATATAACTAAATTTCAAGCAATATAATTTTTTTCCCAATCGTATGAAGCACTGACTCAATGTTCTCTGAAGAATTGTTTTAATATTTTTGGTCCAAAGGTCTTAGACTTGAAAAAAATGTTTTCAACAAGTTTTGTGTACTACTTGGTTTTGATTCTATTCTGAGTAGAAAAGCGACATTTACAATGAACAGTTTACATGGGACTCAAGGTTTATGTGCCTTCCTGGTCATTACATCATACATTTTGGCCATATCACTTAAATGAGCACAGCATAAACTGTACATTTAATGAAATATATTCAACATGCTGAATTGAACATTTAGATTAGTTTTCTATCACTATTTGTCAACATAATCTTGTTAAATTAATAACTATTAATTATCACATGCTTTTTAGGATGATATTAACCATGAAATAGATCAATTGGGAGGTAATAATAATCACATGCTCGTGTTTGCACAATTTATCAATGTTGATAAAAGTGTTAACACCTGTAATGGATGTAGAAGTTTATTACTGCAGAATTACCTGTAAAACCCCAATTAAATCTGAAAATATTATGGCCCCTCCTCCCTTCCCCACCAATGAAATGGAGATATGCATTCATTTTTATACAATGAAGAGCATATATTGTGGTCAAACTGAATCTGATACAGCTTTGACAATGCTAACATTATGGTCATCAAGAACAAATTTATTCTAGTTGGGATAAACACAGAGAATGCAGCTGGGACATTTGAACAAGAGTACCATACCTAGCAAGTACAAAAAAGATTAATACTAATGACATTGCATCACCTTCAAACATCCTAATGCGAGTTTCCAAGATTGCATCTAAATGTACTACACAGACATACACACTTTTAAGGAAAGAAACTTGACATATGTTATTATGACAGTGTAGTTGTGATTATGTTTGCACACATGTATGATATATTATATCGCTAATATTACCAACTATTTTGTTTATGTGTTACTAACACTTTACCTCATTGAGTATATGGCTTTTTTGCCATTTGATACACATATAACAAAGTTACCCAGTGCAGTGTGCTATAAACAGAACATCTGTTACCTATTAGACTCCATACACATAGGTCTGCCTGTTAACTGTTAAGCAGTATGTTAAGTTTAACATCAATTTTAACCCTTCTACATTTTTGGTACCATCTATTATGTAGGGAAAAAGTTAGAGTAAAGACTGATAGTTATATCTGTGTAATTATGTTTCACAGAATTATTTTTTATGTGCTTTAAAATCTTGTGAGAACGTGTTCACTGTCAAGTCAGTGAAGTTACCAAATCATAGCTATAAATTCTAATACTAGTTCTTTGCATCTACATCATTAAATCATTTGAATTTGATAATTTATAAAACTAATTGCTGCCTACATCAATATCAGTTTTTGCTGTTGCTGTATGATTTAACACCATTTTTTAGCACAAGACAGGCTATACATGGCTGCCAGTATTAATGGTGGAGGAAGAACCCTGGAAAATCTCTGAAAGAACCACGACCCATGAGAAGCTACTGGCAAGCTTTCTCACTTACCCACATTGGCTGAATCTGAGACTCCAAATCATGCACACAGAGGTGAGATGGCAGTGATCCATAATGGAGAATGCTTTAGACCACTCAGCAACACTGGGCCCCATCAATATCAGAGCCTTTACCTAAGTTATTAAAGCTTTCATAGTTGGGATTCTAATTGTGAAAACTTGGTAAGTACTGAATAAAATCCATGACCTCAGTTTTGAAGAGTGGAGAATATGACCCAGTAACATTAACAAATTAACCCATAGCGCCGTGTTTATGGGCAGGAGGTAGTAGCCTACTGCCAAAATCTGTAGCATCGAGGTCATGCATGATACATTAAAGTGGGTGGTATTATAGAAAGTTAGAGAGATTTATCTCTACAATGATACCAAATAATCTGGACATTGTACTACAAAATACAGAGGGAACAACCTAATTTTTTGGACCTGTTTATTTTTCAACCCAAAATACGCACATGGTCGGAATCCGATTTTGTGTTTAGATTTTAGTCTTTATGGCCTCAGATCTATGGCAGACCAGTCTGATGTGCACACAGACAGGTGAACCTGTGCAAAAAGTAGGATAAGGTGGATATTTTTAATAAAGAGTCTTCTCCATGCGAAAATTATGAGTCCGTTAAGCAAAACAAAACATGAAAAACCAACAAAAACCTCCCAACTTTTCACTTTCTGCTCAGGCACAAGCAAACTAACCAATGGAAAACTTTTTTTTAAGCACAACTTGGCATTGGGCTAATGAAAAATTGCTTGGAAGGTGATGTATTAAGATGTATTCAGAAATACTCTCCAAAATGTGTTTCCTACTTGCATTTCATGCAAAAACAGCAAAAATCTCCTGTGCTTAATGTGTTAAATAACAGATTTCAAACAGAGCATAGAAAGCAACCATGTGATCTGACATAATGGTCATTCACAGGAATAAATGTAGCATCTAATAGGGGTTTTTCCCCAAAGGTGGTGGCTACAAAAACCCGCTAAAAATGGCTCATGTTTACAGCAGGCATCAAAAGGTGCTTCCATGAGAATAGTGTTGCAGCGTCAAAAGGAGTTTGTATGCAAATCGAGTATAATCGTCCAAAGGCGCATGCATGAGGTGAAGGGTTAGATGCTCGGAAGAAATTGTCATTTCATTTGATTCACATCTGAATTTCCAATCATTTGTTAGAGGCTTATATGAAAAGATAGCTTATTCTCAATTGAACAATTTTGCTTCTTTTGAGAGAGCTCAAGTACAAAAGAATGAAAAATTCCGTATAAACTTCAAAAACAGAAATGTAATGGTCTGCCAAGAAATATGATGTTATCAAAATGGCATTGTGCTGAACTCCTATGTATAATTCGCAATAGTTCCAGAATAATATTAGTCTAAAAAATTAGCTCTTTCCATTTCCTAGGAACACTTCAAACAAATGTTTTTCATGTCAAATAATATCTAAATACATGTCTGCAGACTTTATGTTACAGCAAAAACACGAAATAATGAGAATGTCTCCAAAATAAGAATGAAATCTAATAGCTCAGTTCCCTCCTTATATACATTTTCAAGGCTCTATTATTATCTTACTACTCATTCTAATATTTCAAAATACCCTATTTATGTGACCAAATAGGAATTAACTTGGTTCTTAAGATACCACCTGACTCATCTGTCCAATGGGAAAAAGATTTAATCTTGTAAACCTATTTACTAATTTTATTAATGGTAACTGTCAACACATACATAAGCATCTATTTAAAGATTATATGTAATTTTATCTTCTTTAATATGCACTTACAAAACCCCCATGCACATACAAAATCCAGCTATAAACCAACACTACAATTTAGAGGCATAAATAAAAAATTTAACAATTAAAAAAAAAATCATGTACCAGGAGTTACCAAAAAATATAGATATACATAACATTTGTGTGTGTGTGATTTGGAATTTTAACATAGCGTTAACAATTTTTAAGCAATATCACTATGATATCTGCAGTGTGGCAGTTTACAGTTTTGTCAAGTGAAGGGCATCATATCACAGATATGTAGCATGATGTCCCACCCAGTCACATTATCTTGACACCAGGCCGATCAGTCCTAACACCAACCTCTTAATGCGGAGTGCCAAGCGAGGCAGCTGTTAGTACCATTTTTTAAGTCTTTGGTATGACTCAGCCGAAGATTGAACCCATGACCTCCCACATCCGAGGCAGGTGCTCTAACCACTAGACCACCGGAGTGGTATCTGATTAAATACATTCCATCATACTACTACATACTAATACAATTCAATTCAACAAAGTCATGTACCAGGAGTTACAAAAAATGTAGTTATATGTAACATTTGTAGTTTCACTCCTAATGAACCTTGGCAAGTTTGGCTATTCAGCTGAACATAGGCTCCTAGATCTCTCTTTTACATTGGTTTTTCTTCTTTGTTCTCCAAAATATGGTCCCCAAACTTGTATACAAAGCTATAACTTTGCATAACGAGTGAACCATTTGACCTGAGAATGGGGAACAATACTAAATGTTTTCCATATTTGACTGGTTACCTATAATTAGAGATCAGCTTTCCTTTAGGAATAATAATGAGCTACTGAGCTGCTTCAATGTAATGCATTATTGAAGAGATTTACAAGTTCCTATGTGTCTGTTTAACAATTAAGCTAATCGAGGGAATTAGTGACTTATCAAGATCTGTTCATCATAATGCATACAAAATAGCAGTGTTATATAATTAAAAACTAATTTAATTCATAAACTTGCTGGACACTGATTGCATAGGCAGATGGTGTGGGCATCTTTAATTCTTATCAGTCTATTGTATTATATCATGAACAAATTACAAAACAGTAAGATTTTATTTGTTAGAGATGACATCAGCCATCATGGAAATAAGAACATAGATGGACCATATCTCTCCAACTTTATTTAAAAGTTCAACTAACATAACTAACATAACTACAGATACTGGAGTCCCTGAGTATTATAAACACTTTTGACAGGTGAAGTTTTAATTGATTTGAAATAAATTTGGAACTCTGTGGAAGTACACAATTTATGCTGAATTAAATTTTATTTTTCAGTGATTCTCCAGGTTAATCCTCTATTTAAAACAGGAAAATTATTAAAAATATGTATAAAGATGATGGAGAGTAAATATTTAAGAACTACAAGATTGAAGGAATGTTAATTCAGGATAAGACTAAAGATTTGTGAACAAAGAAACTGTTTTTCATCTTTGTCTAGTGTGAATGACTCTGCAAAGACTGCATGCCAGGTCCCCTTGGTAAAAAATGACTTCCAGCGGAGTGATAACTGATTTACCTGTTAGTCATCTTAGCATTAAAAACCTTGTCAATGTTATCCAAATACTTCAAAGACATGTTAATCACAGATCTGCCAATGCTAACGAATCCATCTCAGTAAAGCAGTTGATTTGTTTTCTGCAAGACTGACCCATTTTCAGTAAGATGTAACAAAATATCAATAATTGCTATTGTAAAGCTAGGAAACATAATTAAATATTTGATGCATCGACGATAAACATTATGTTCAACTGAAAAGTTCCATTAGTACAGTGTTACAAACCCAATGTAGCTCCATGGTTTGTTGATATCTCTCAACTTAGAAATTCTTTTCCATTTCACGTAACAACAGCAATCATATCTCCCACAATGAAACATACTCAAATTGACAAGTGATGTCCAATAAACGTAATTGTGTCCTTTCCAGCTTTTATTCACAAGAATCTGAACACTCAGTTTTATTCTTCTGCATTAATTATTAACACTTTTCTAGAAGTTATTTTCCCTTTCATCTTAAACACACATCGCTTTCTGGATGCCATTTTTAAAAATTCTATAATGCAGACACTTCGCATGAACAAATGGTTCCATGACTAATTTCACTAATTCTAAGATGAAGCCTGGATCCAAATAAAACATAGATGAACCAATTATCTGAATTTTTTGGCAATGATAATTTCTCTGTAGTTTTAAGGGTTTTGTAGGACTTACAACAAAATTGTAAACGCTGGCAGGTATGTAATCAGACCATAGTTGTCAATTCACCTCAAACTTTCCAGTGTAGGACAATGATTATTATTCTTATAAAGAAATTTACTTTTTCTCTCTCCAATTAATGGAATAAAAATGTAATATTAGTCCATAAATGTTTTACTGCAGAGAATGAATCATGATTTGTAAGAACCATACTGAACAATTTTATGTAGAAATCAAGAATATTTGTAGATTATGGACAGAAATGTGATGACTGAAATGACAAGATGAACACTCAAAACAGAGTGTATCTTAACATCTTAAGAACTTTTATATTAAATTGTAAAAAATACACTAAGATAACATTTTTAATTATTTATGCAAATCTTTCAGATCAATAGAAAATCAACATATCTGTATGCAGCTTCTGTAATTGCTTTATGAAGGTTATGTCCTAAACCTACTACACTAAATCAGCTGCTTTATTAAGCATTCCATTCAAGGACTTCAATAATTTTCTTTACCTACCTTTGTCTTTTTCCCTTTTGGTGCCTTTTTCTGTGTCCCTATTAACTGTCTAGGTCCCTTCTTCTGTTTGAATTGGTAAATGATGTGATCAGCAGCTTTTCTGGAAAGATTATGTATGTAATAGAAACTAATTTTGGGGTTAATGCTTATCTTGTAATAGTGTGATAGGAGAACATCTTGTAAATCTATTCTTCTAACTTAACAAGGACAGTAACCACATATTTTGGTATATTTTCACAAATTTTAAAACTTGCTATTATAGACAGAAAAAAGATGAGACTAGTCTTCCTTTAGAAGTGACTGGCACCTAATCCTGCCATTATTACTTATGAATGGAGAAGAGATAAAGCTGAGTCTGTCTGCATTACAATCTGGTATTGGGAATGCCTATTTTATTCCAAAAATTGTTTCTTCTTTACCTAAATTGTCTGCTTAGAAGACCAGGTAAAAGATGGAGGAAGTTACATGTCTTTACCACTGGTTCCAATCCACAAATGTATATTCAAGTCTTGAGTGAAATATGGGCTTTGGTTTGTACAGGTTAATGGGGACCTTGGGTGGTCGAAAGGTCTAACATACTCACCTTTACCGATCACTAACTTCTCACCACTATCCATGTGAGTTCAAGTCCCAAGCTTGGAAATCATGAGTATGTGAGAAAGTTTGTCAGTGGCTTCCTGTGGGTCTGTGGGTGATTTTTCTGGGTAGTTCTTCAACTATTTATATTGGCCACCATGTACAACCTATTATATGCTGAAAAGGGCATTGAACCCTGAACAACAACAGCCTTGAAAAACCAATATAAATCCAGAGGAAGTAGTTATTTGTACTGTTACAAAGCTGCTGAGTAATTCTGTAGTGTGTCTCAGTTTTGATATAAGTGATGATTTACTGGTTATTCCTAGCATTAACATAAGTTTTTGATGAGAAAAAAAAATAGTTGTGATAATTCAAGCCGATTTTTTTCAATTATTATTTGGAATTAGAAGGTGCTCTGACTTCACATTTTGTAGCTGTATTCAATTATGGTGACTACATTTAAAGGCATTTTGGAATGTAACTGTGATATGTCAGTAACAGCATGAATTTCATTTGGATAACCACTGGAACCCATTTGGATTACTTGATAGTTTTTAGACATGTTATTCAACTTTTAGGACTATTTACTATTTCATTCACCATACTTTATGTTATTTGAATATTTCACTTTCTTTTTTCAGGCTAATAAATTGTATTTTCAATTTTACAAAACTTGTTGGTTTTTGATCTTTTTTGTTACTTAATTTAAGATCATAGTCAGAACAGATCCCTATTGCCATCTGAGATAAATGACACTAGTTAAGCTGTTGGCAAGAATTTGGACATCCTTTTCAGATAACATCTGTCAAGATCTAAAGGCATGCACTATGGAGTTCATTTCCAGGAGGTTGATGTGTATCTAGCGCCTTTAAAGACACTAAACCCTACACTGTTTAAAAGGAGGGCAGGGGATGGGCACCCCAACCAATTATGCTGACATCTTAGCAGATCATGACATCTAGAAATTAATTGTACACCAACTGTAAGCCAAGAGAGATCCTCTCATTTGCAGTCAAAACCTTGACTCATTCAGTCTAGTGGAAAAAAATTCATGCTTTCATTGAGATAGTATAAAAGGATCATGTGCATGGATAACCAGCCCAAAACAAGTGATCTACGACCACAATGAAAATACCAAAGAGGCAAGGAGAACCAGAGAGTCTTGAAAGGACTGATGCTATACTGGCTGAAATTCTCAGAATATTTGTTTTTCTCATTGATTTTTTCTAATGGGACTTCAAGTGTCAGTGTTCTAAACTGCTCACCATTATGTATCACTGCCATCTCACCTGTCTGCATGGCTTGAGCCATGGGCATGGCCAATGTGGGTACATGAGAAAGCTTTTTCTCCACCAGTTATACTGGCCACAAAATATAGCAAAAGCTTGTGGCAATATCATCATCAATTCAGGAGAAACAGCAAATAACAAGAGTAATAACATGGCATATATGTTAGATTAGTACCAACCCAATATCATAACAAGTCTTTCAGTTGTTTGTATATTTAATTTAATTATTTGTTTGTTAGTGTTAATTGTTTTAATTCCATTACATGTTATTATAATGTAACTTTATTTACTTGATTTGGCATTGTCCAGAAGTTCAGTTCAGTTCTGTCTGACCTGACTGTTATTGATAAACATTAATAATAGAAACACTATCTAGTTTTTTTTTAATCTTGATTCAGAACCAGTGCTAGTTTAAGTAAACAACTTTTTTTTCAAATATTTTTTCTCAAATTAAGAATTAAGTTACATGAAGGCCATATCTGGATTACATAATATTTATCATGCAACAAACTTCCATTTCTAAATGACCCCCATCCAGGAATGTTCTGCATCTCTGTTAGACTTATTACTGATGTATTGAGAAAGATTTGTCAGTCATGACATAACACCCGAGCCATTGCAGTTGTTTATGCTGTGTCCAGTTAGGACTAATTTTTTTTTTTCTTCTTCAAATTATTTTGAATTCAAGTGATTGTTTTCCCTGAAAATACTAGTGCCCTAAATTAATTCTTGGACAAGGACATTTATCACAATTTTTACAGAATTCAAAAGCTGGAATATAATTTTCTGTGAGACTGTTGAAACTGCAGCACTTCACAGCTTACAACAGACATCATTGTCTTCCATTTTGGATTTCATTGGGATTCAAACTCAGTTCATTCAAGTCTTTTTATTACTAGGACTTATATTTTTTAATTCTTTAATTATTTTTGGATTTCATTTGTAAAACCATGTTTTTTCCATCATTTTTCACTTGATATTCCAGTGAAATAAATTATTTGTTAAATTTTACAATGCTTGTTGTCTTCACTCTTTTCTGTTACTTTCTGTAAGAGCCCAGATATGTAACATCGTGTGAAGTTGATGTCGATATAAACATGAAGAGAAGAAGAAGAGAAGCAATAAGGGTTATTCGATGTAAACGTAGATGATACCCTGGGAAGGCCGTTTTTTAAAATTACATGACAGGATACTTTGATTTCACATTGTTTATATTAAAATGATAAAATTTTTAACTGCATCTATGGGTGAGTACCTTATTTTAAAAGTGCCTTCCCTGGGTCCCATGTAATTTTTAACTGAACGGGGATCTACTAGATTTTGCATACATGCCAACCCCTGATATGGAAAAAGCGTAATAAAAGTGGTCAAAAAGCTGAATCCAGGCAAAACAAGCGTAATCTACATATAACATGCTAAAATTTCAATAAACAACGATTATTTGCCCCATTCGTATTTTAACATTCTTTACTGTTTAAAGTTTACATATGTAGCAAAGTTAGCTTTACACACATCTACTAGAAACCACCGTAAGACTTTTAGTGCTAAATATTAAAATTCTTTCCACGTGGCCAGAAATAGATGTCACGTGATGCTGCACTCTTGTCTTAATATTTAGAGGATTGTTATATTGTTTCGGTTTTTGGGGGGGATGGCTTTTTCTAATTTATCTGGGAAATGTTTGAAAGGGGATATTTTTGCTCACATAAATGCATAGACTAAAATAAAATATACTTTTTAGCGTCAAAATATGTTTAGACTGGTTCTGCAACAAAAATGAATTAGAACATGGAATCTGCACGTAAAGAGTTTGCTCTCTCCTCACTAAGCATACAGATGCTATAAATATAATTTGAGGTTGACAGTAGAACCAGGTTAGCTATAAATAGAACATGATACTGTTAGGAAAGTCCAGGGTCAAGCATACTCTTATATTGTAGTTACGTAAAAAAAAAAAAACAGTCTGTGGGATTATTGGAATGTTAATAATAACGAAAAAGCAAATAATTGATTATTTTGGGAGGTGGATATACCAAAAAAAGCGTAATCCATATACGTTTAAGTACAATGCGTAATTTAGTGAAAAAAAAGCGTAATGATTAGCTAAAAGCGTAATGGTTGGCAGGTATGGATTTTGGGATGTATGCTGGAGGAAATGTAATTGACAGAACTATTATGGTTTATGTCCATTTGCGCTAAACATTTCTGTCACATTTCAAACTCAAAAGGGGTACTTCTGTAGCCCTGTGTTGGACATTCTGGGCTGTTCCAGTAAAATATACCTGGGACCCAGATGCTTTTAGAGGGGTATTAACCCATAGATTTTAACATGGACTATGTGAAATCGAAATACCCTGGCATATATTTTTAAAATTGGCCTTCTCTAGGTACCACGTATGTTTAACCCATTTTATCCAGTTTACCAATTTCAACTGCAGTGCCTGATTCCTGAGAAGCAATTCTAAATACATTGTGGTAAAACGGAGCATCATACAGCAGTAGCTGTATCAATTCTAACTACCTTCACCATGTTTACTAAAAATGTTATTACAATGTTATTTCTTTTATAAAGTATATAAAACTATATATCTCTGAAAAGATAATACAATTTGCAACACTGTGATTCACGTTTTGTTATCATTTACCAAAGTACATGCTCACAAATGTATTTTGAAATATGACTTGCAAGAATGTTCTTTTATTTAAAAAGACTTACCATGATGTTCACTGAATTTTTTGTCCATGAAGATCAATTAAATGCTCCTCATAGTATGGGATGAAAAATAAAGATAATTCAATTTCTAGTATTTTGGTCTAACTTTGAAGTTTCTAGCACTGTTAGTTTAAAAGATATAATAATTTTACTAAAATTGGATATGACACGTCGTACAATTTCTTTATTTCACATTCTGATACATGTATTTCTGATTGCAGTTTCTCATAAAAAAATTCTTGCAAATTATTCATCGAAATCTTTCAGTAAGATAATTAATCAGTACAAATTTTGAAATCCACATCATCACTTTTGTTAGTAATAAAAAATATTACTTTAATGGTGAATAAAACTGTTCAATAGCTCCTTCTAACAATTTAAATCTTGGCTGGAACCAAATTGAAAAATCATCCCAGAGTCATTCCTCTTCAAAGCCTTCAATGTCGGCTTCATTCTCTGAACCTCTATCAACAAGTGCACGAAGCCATGTGTCATCTTTTTCATCAACTTTATTTAATCGTAACCCATCTTTTAAGTCAATATCTTTATTAGAATCATCTAATCCTCAACTTCAATGTCGCTACCCTCGCTATCAGCATCCATGTTTATCCGAGTTGTGGTCCATCATTTTATTGATCGATTTTCAAGTTAACCGTTTCTTTTTCAAATACATTTTTAAAAACAATTTCACTGCGCATGCTTGCTTTAACCATTTCCTGTGTAGGTGAAGAAGTACACAAATATTTGTGATGTATACCACGTGTTTCTAAAGACGCTACACACATACGTAGTAGAGTACGACCGTAGTCGTATTCAGGGTAAAATGGGATACTACGACTGCAGGTGTATTCAGGATAGAATGAGGTATTACGACCGCGGGTGTATTCAGGATAAAATGGGTTAAATGGAACAGCCCTGACCAATGAGTTAAAAGTTCAATCAACTTAGTCATTGATCATTAATAGCCCGTTTAATCTGCTGGAATTTTACATTAAAAAAATAATCAAACATTAACAATTTATCAATTACCTGAAACAAAAAAATATCAATACACATATTCTGATACAGCAGTATATATTTATGATGACTATGAATTTAATATTCACACACTGTGCTTCCATTTTACTACTTTTGCCTTAAATTTTTTATTTTATTGGATTGTACACACCAATATTAATGAAAATGTTTTTTCTGGAGTTCTTTCAGTCATGCTACTTTCATTTGGTCAGTGTTGCAGATTGTTTTCTTGACCAGGAATAAAGAGTCCCTTCAGTTATCTCCATTGCAAACTTCCTTCATTATTAAACAGCTGTAACTTCACTGGCAGCTTCAGTGCATTCTACTTGATAAAATTTTGTAACAAAAACCATCCTATGCTTGGTAATGTCCAAGTGAAGGTAAAAGTAACCTCCAAAACCTTTTCAATGTTACAAAGCAGATAGTTTTTCAGAGATACAATTTAATTATTAGTTTTAGAGAGACGATGTAGTGTCAGGATAAGTGAGGGGAGTGTGTGTCGAAAATAATGCTTTTTGACAATTTATAATTACTGCAAAGGCATACTGCCAACCCTAATAAGACCTCTGTAAGGCAGTCAATTTTTTTCTCTAACTTGGCACATTAACCCCTGGAGGTTTTTGCTGTTTTTGCATGAAATGCGAGTAGGAATCACATTTTGGTGACTATTTTTGAATTCATCCTAATACATCGATTTTCAAGCTATATTCCATTAGACAAATAGCTAGTTGTGCTAAAGAAAATGTTTTCATTGGTTAGTTTGCTAGCACATGAGCAGAAGGTGAAAATATGGATTTAAAAAAAAAAAATTGTTTCCTTAACGGACCCATATTTTTCGTATGGAGAAGACTCTTTATTCAAAATGTCCACCTTATCTTACTTTTTGCAGAGGTTCACCTGTCTGTGTGCGCTTCAGACCGGTCTGCCATAGATGTGAGGCCATAAAGTCTAAATCTGGACACAAATTCGGATTCCAACCATGGGCGAATTTTGGGTGACGAAAAAAGGGTCCAAAAACTTAGGTTTTTCCCTCTGTATTTTGTAGTGCAATTAAAATATCCAGATTATTTGGTATCATTGTAGAGCTACATCTGTCTACCTTTCTATAATACCACCCACATTAGTGTATCATGCATGACCTTGACGCTACAGACCTTGGAAGTAGGCTACTACCTCATGCCCCGTAAAGTTGTCACTAAGGGTTAATGTGTTAGACTAGTTTTCAGTAAGGTGTAACAAAATACCATATACTGCTAGTGTCAAGTTGGAAAAGATGCATTTAAAAAGTTCAGGTGTTATTCAAGACAGTAAATATTATGTTCAACTAAAAGTTTGTAAAGCAATTAGACCTTGATTTACTTCCAAAACAGTTTCACAAACTGCAGTTCCAAATTCTATGGAGCTCACTGATTTCTTGCTATCTCTTAACATAATCTTCGGCTTTTCTTTGTAATTTCATGTGGAGATGGCAATCATATCTCCAACCATAAAACATATTCAAAGCAACAAATGATGTTCAATAAATGTAATTAACGACCTTCATGCGTTTTCCCTTAAGATTCAGATTATTTATTTTTATTCTTCAGTACTAAAAATTAAAATTTTTTTTAAGAGGCTTTGTGTCTCTTTCATCTTGAACATGTACTGTTTGTTGCATGCTATATTTAGAAAATTCTATAAGCAACAGTTCATGCAGATGTTTTGCATTAAAAAAATAATGTAGATTAAAGTGTTTGAAGTACTCCTGTAGTGTTAGTCTGGTACCTTGACCAACTCCACTTAATCTTATACGAAACGTGGCTCTGAATTGAACACGGACAAGCCGGTATACAGATTTTACTGCAACAATCATATTTCGGTAATTTGTGCTTTTACACACACAGACAAATATATCACACATGCTGATTTTAGAAATACTTCATATTAATTGAGACAAAAAATTGTCATTATTGTGATAAGATAATTATTATGGTTTATTCTTGCTCTGTAATGTTGCTGTGACCAGGGGTGGTTCACAGTTTCAGAAATTACCATCTATGAGAAATCTGTATTTATTATGTGCAAATTCTGAAACCATGCTCAAAGTACATCAGTTTTTTTTCTTCATTTAGCTTCTATGATAAATTTATTTCCCATGTCGTAATTAATTTGTTTGAGCCTGATCGATTTAACCAGTTTTCTCCTACAGAGGATTTGAACAGAATGGGGAGAGTTTGGGGTATCTCAGGGCAGATCTACCTGTCCAAATCCACAGAAGGAGTGAACACATTGGAGATTACTGCTGGGGTTTTCTTTTCTGATGCCAAGTTCAAAAATCTTGGGTTCTTGGTCTGAACCAGTGGTGTTTGGAACCGGCTGTGAAGTGAAGAGCGTCTCTTTATCAATTCATCAAATATACCATCCTCATCTTTCATGTTGGCATCATTCATCCCCATACTGATGTCATTCAGTTTCTGTCTCTGGAAAAAATTTGATGCATTTTGTGACGGCATCAAACATAATTTCTAAAAGATATTTGACAATTATCATTTCTGAGGACATTGTAAAAGCTTTTTTCACAGGCAAAAAACTTATTTTGTTACATGCATTATTCTAGAAAAGGTACAGATGGTCATTACCAGGCATAGTTGTCAAACTTGTTAATAGCAGCCATCGAGTACTCTTAGGACAAAGCAAAACTGGCCAGTGTGCCCAGATTATCTCTGTATGCAGGTAATCCTTTCAAACCTGGTTTCTGAACAAATATCATGCACCAAATACCAGTAGCATTAGTATTGTTGTTACTGTTATTATTATTATTATCATTATTACTATGATTTGTATTAATGTAAAAGCCTGCCAGTAGTATCCCATGGGTTAGTGGTTGTTTCTAGGCCTTTTCTCCACTAATAAAATGGCTGCCATGAATGGCCTATCATGTGTTGAAATTACATTAAATCCCCAAAAATGATTCCTATATTTTTTTATATTAATATAGTTTTAATTTAATGCAATATTAAGCAAAATAATAAAATACATGCATATTTTTTTCTCTATCAAAGGAATATTCTAGTAAAGATCACTGTAACATACATGCCAACCCCTGACGAGGAAAAAGTGTAATCCAAGTGGTCAAAAAGAGGAATCCAAGCAGAAAAAGAGTAATCCACATATAACATACTACAATTACAATTAACAATGATTTATTTGCTTTTCTCGTCTTTTATCATTCATTAATGGTTCAAGTGTTCATATGTAGCACTTTTAGCTTTAGAAAGCAACAGATTGTTATGTTGCATTTCAAAACATTTTGTACCAGCTGAGGCCATGAATGTTTTGCATGCCAGTAGAGCACTCAGTACCGGGTTACTTAGCCTGGACCTGAATTCAGTTTTATTTTTGTTAACAACACTGAACAATAACTCACAGTCAGCATTAGAATGGTAAAGAACCAATATTCCTTTCATAACCTGACAAAGAAGAGGAAATTTATTTCTTCCAGTGATAGAGTCTTTTAGCTGGGAAATAAGGTGCCATTGCACATCAACTCTATCTGCATTAAGTATATTGTCAGGTAGAATCCCAACTTGATACTTCAGGAATTCTTCTTCCAGATGATCCAAGTTAGACAAGGGTGGCAATAGAAAGGGATATCTCGACAGAGAATCTAACACTTTTGAAGCTTTTTGACTGTCAGCTGCAAACCCCATACAGTTCTGCCAACTTATGTCATGTTTCTTCAAAACATTGTCAAGCAAATCAAAAATGTTTTGTCCAGTGGAATCTACTGTTAATTCTGGTAAAGAAAGAAGAACACTCATGACTTTGCCTTTTTCACTGTCAAAGTATCTAACACATACTGGGTACAACTTTTTATCATCATAATCACAACTCCCCTCTGTGGCAATACTAAACGGCCCAATTTTCATTGCTTCTGCAATTTTAAGTGAAGTATCTTCTGCTAGGCACCAAACAATGTGAGATGATTTTGTTCTTGCACAAGCATATTTTTCCGCAATTTTCGAATCAGGAAACATCCGCTTGAACAAGGGACCAACATGGTCTGCTACCGCTAAGGGTAGTCTGTGTTCTATTAAAAACTCGGTAAATAACACCTCAGCATTTATAGTATTCAAGTCTGCACTTGAGCTCTGCTGTAAATAAGAAGTTACCTTAGTATTAGAGTTCGTAATGCGAGCTAATTCGATGTGTTTCCTTGTTTTCATGTGTTTTTCCACATCAAATTTACCACCATGACCAATGCTAAAATCGTTTCCGCACAGTCTGCAATGAGCATGATGCTGTCCTAGAATGGAACGCTGTATTATGCCATTCATATATTCATCTTTGAATCTTTGGAGGACTCGTTGTTTTGCTTTTTTCTGATCCATCTGCGAAATTCTTGGGGAAAAAAATGTGCTCTAACATACACAAAGACTAGAATCCATCTTAACATCTGAAGCCATTTAGCGCCAACGATTAGACGTCACGTGATGATGCCCTCGTCGTGTTTGGAGGATTGATTACATTTTGCTTTGTTTATTACTGACTTTTTCTAACCCATCTGTGAAATTATTTAAGAGATATTTTTTGCACTCATAAACGCATTGAGAATTTTTTAATACTTTTTAGCGCAAAAAAACTTTTAGACTGGTTCTGCACTATACAAAATTAGAACAAAGAGTACGTGCATAATGATTTAAACAAAATAGAAACCAGTCTGTTCTCTCCTCACTAAGCCGCTATAAATAGAATATGAGGTCGAAAGTTTGAAAGTATCTTAGTAACATGATAGTTGCTATAAATAGAACATGAATATTAGGAAAGTCCACGGACAAGTATACTCATATATCGTAGTTATGTAGAAGCAGGGTATTTTTTAATTAAAAATAAAACTGTATGTAAAATATAAAGTAATGCTAATAAAAACGAAAAAAAAAAATATTTTTTTTTTTTGCAAGATGGATATATCGAAAAAGCGTAATCTATAAACGTTAACGCGTAACGCGGAATTTAGTGGGAAAAAGCGTAATGATTACGCCAAAAGCGTAATGGTTGGCATGTATGCTGTAATACCACCCATTATATTAAATAATTACATGAACTTAAAAAGAGAAAATAATTAACAAAAATCACTCTTCTGATCTGCATTTAAAAAAAAAAAATTATGACTAAAACCAGAAAATTCCATCTCTGATTTTTACTTTCAAAGAAAATATGCTTCCAAAATTTGATCATGTTCGGATTTTATTAAAATAAATTAAGAACAACTTCTTCATTGCAAACTGAAAGGGAGGTCTTGTTGTTTAGGTGCACTTGTGGACTACCTACCTTGTTAAGATTCCTGAAGGGTGTAGCGTCAAACAGGTCCTCAGAGTAGCCCTCCTGTTGCTGGTCCAGGAAATCCCGCAGCTGATTTTTACGCTTCAATGTGCCAGCCTTCCCTGTCAACTGCGTAACTTTCTTCTTCTCTTCTAGATAGTAATGGTTGAAAATAAAAAATGATACCTACTGTTCTAAAAGAATGGGATCATATGAGTTATGATGAGGGAAAACACTACTGATCTGACCATCATTCTCATACATGTAAGACAGTAAGGCAAAGAATTCAATGGAGGTCAACTAACATCTGATAATTATACTGTCTTGATAGTCTCAAGTTTTATGAAAAGATAATCAGAAAGAATTGTGAGACTGGACTTCAATGTGCTTGATGCAAAGCATATTTAATTTATGATTATACATGCGTTGGCAACAAATCCAAATTTGTAAATTAAACAGCACACCCTATGTATAATGACCACTAAAAGAACTTTTTTTAAGTGGTCATTATGAGCAAATGGTATTATATGCAAGTACCTATCCAGGAGTGAAAAATTCCATTGCCTGGGAGCCTAGGTAAATCCCAAAATATTACTACAAAATTTCATATTTTTTTCCAGCAACAAACATTTGACCATTAAATTGTCCCATTGGGTACATTCAGCAGGATGCCCTAATTATCTCCATACAAATATCTAGTTAAGTATTGGGTGATTGCTATTAGTAAGAAACCACACTGATCCATGTGTTGGTTACATGTTATATGATTAAGTACAGTCCATACTACTACAAACAAATCCATATATAGGCTACTTGTTATCTGATTAAGTAAGAAGAGTCCACACTACTACAAACTAATCCATGTGTCGGCTACTTGCTATCACATTAAGTAAGTACAGTCCATAATACTGCATACTAATCCATGTGTAGGCTATTGGTTATCTGATTAAGTACAGCCCACACTATAACATATTAATCCATTTGTTGTCCATTTGTTATTTGATTAAGTACAGTCCATACTACTACATAATAATCCATGTGATGGCTACATGCTATCTGATTAAGTAAGTACACTCAATACTACTACACACTAATCCATGTGTTTGCTATATGTTATCTGATTAAATTTAGTCCATACTACTACACAGTACACATTAATCAACTGACTAGAATTTACGGCCACAATAATTTTTCCATAGGTTTTGCTTTTATGCCACAAGTCCGTATTTTAATGGTAATTTTTGTAAGACCTATGGAAAATAGTACGGGTTGGCAGGTCTGCTAACAAACTGTAATGATTTAAACATATATTAAAATAAAAGATATGTTTCTGGTGGAAGGGTTTCTAGTATTAGAAAGAAAAATGGACAAAAAAACTTAGGCCCCTGAATGGCAAATGGGTATAAAGTGCTCACCTTTAATAATCACTGCCTTCTCACTTCTGTATGCATAAGTTCGAGTTACCCACCCATTGATAAAAATGATGGTACGAGTAAAAACTTTTAATAAAACAACAAAAAAAAACCAAAACATCTTTCCAAGTTCAGATCAAAGACAGTAGGAGCAAGCAAAACAGAATAACGATTACAGTTTGAGGCTCTTATTGTGGCTGCTAGGCTTTTATTCATCGCTAGAACTCTATCTAATTTTGTTTTCTATTTATACTAACTGTACATGAAACAGTTCCATGAAAACAGATGGAACTGGAATTATGAACTCTCATTGACTTAGCTTGAAGATGACTGGTATTACAGGCTCTCATTGACTTAGCTTGAAGATGACTGGTATTACAGGCTCTCATTGACTTAGCTTGAAGACAACTGGTATTACAGGCTCTCACGGACTTAATTTGAAGACAACTGGTATTATAGGCTCTCATTGACTTACCTTGAAGAAGACTGGTATTATAGGCTCTCACTGACTTAGCTTGAAGATGACTGGTATTACAGGCTCTCATTGACTTTGCTTGAGGACAACTGGTATTATAGGCTCTATTATGATACACACATAAGTAAAGCACCACTCTAAACTGACAATAAAGGGTGCCAGATAAGAAGAGAAACTGGCTTTATTGATGTCACTTGTTGATGTTTCATGATCGAAAAATGTTACAGGAGAGGAACTTTTTAAAAATTAACAACATGTTGTATCCAGAAAAGAAATCAATGGCACTTTACAAACTTTGAATGAAGAATCTGATGACAACATAATACAGCATTAATTATTTGTGGACTTCACGACCATATGCGATTCATGTGGGTTGGTGGTTCTTTCCGGGTTCTTCCTCCACCATTTATACTAGTCACCATGTATAGCCTACTGTGTGCTGATAAATGGCATTAAACCCTACAACAACAAAAAACCATTTGCAAAGGTTACTGTGGACATGAAGACCAGTTAAAGTGAGTGTTATGCATAAATAATTTATAAATTTGTTTCTATACCCTTGTACTAACCATAAAACCATATGGATTTAGTCAATTTGTGACAAGAATTTTAACTGCAGATCCAGGTACATAGCAAAGATAAATGCATGTTTGCCATAGCTTTCTGTAATTATGGCAAGTAATATACTGATTACTCTTTCTACACTCAGATTATGTTTCTTTGCCACTTATATTAGTGATAATCATGCTTATACCTCTCATGGGGAACTTGACATGTATAAACCAACAACAAA
Source organism: Unio delphinus (assembly GCA_029339505.1). Classification (NCBI taxonomy): domain Eukaryota; kingdom Metazoa; phylum Mollusca; class Bivalvia; order Unionida; family Unionidae; genus Unio; species Unio delphinus. Next base: position 2,922,815 of record JAQISU010000010.1, read on the forward strand.
ACAGTTCAGGTTCAAATTTATTACAATTTCCTTTTGGTCAGGTACCTGGGTAACAAATTGTTAGGATTAACAAGTACTAAATAGAAGCTTCCTAAAATGTTAACATCTCTAGTTGAAGTCTCAACTTCTGTCAATGTAGGTATGTTAGAAATCTGCCAGTATATTCCCATGGGTTGGTGGTTCTTGCCAGGGTTTTCGTGGTTCTTCCTGTATTAGCTATACTGGCTGCCATATATAGTCTAATCTAATCACTTCATCTATGAATGCAAACAAATATGCCCACAGAATTTATGTATGATTCAAGTGGATTTTGCTTAATCATGCTAACATGTCTTTTGTATATAAAAAAGCCATTCAACACTTTTTTTTAAAGATCAACAAGAATTCTATCTGAGAAGAATTTCCAGGAATTTAAGACCATATCTTATTTTTAACTTGAGTGTTCCAGACCTGCCAATCCTGACGAGTCTGTCTTAGTAAGACAGTTAATTTGTTTCAGTAAGTTTCACCAGTTTTCAGTAAGGTGTAACAAAATATAAACTGCTATTGTAAAGCTGGAAAACGTAGCCAAATTAAAAGTTTGTTATCTGGAAAATGCAGCAATGATAAACATTATGTTCAACTGAAAATTCTATAAAGTATGTGTAGAACTTATTTACCACTAGTTCATTTGCACACGTTTTAGTACCAAACCAAATTCAGCTCAATGGCTTGCTGCTGTCTCAACTTGACATAATTCTTGGAAACTCTTATTCAATTTCACATGATGTCAACGGTCATATTTCCTGCCACAAGTCATAATTGTGTTTTGATTAACATTTTTCAAGAGGCTTATCTTCCATTTCATCTTAAACATGCGTCGCTTGCTGGATGCCATTAAAAAAAAATCTTAAGATAAACAGTTTGCACAAATAGGTGCAGTTTAAAGCATCTGATATGCTGCTGTAAAGTTAGTCTGGTTCCCTGACCAATTTCACAACTTCTAATATGAAACCTGGATCCAAATAAAACAAGGATGAACAAATTTTCCAGAATTTTCAGCAACAATAATTTTCCGTAGTTATTGTTTTTATGCCATAAGTCTGTATTTTAAGGGCAATTTTCATAAGACTTATGCCAAAATCATAAGAGTTGGCAGATCTGGTGTTCAAATCATCTCTAATGTTCTTGAACTATAACAAGATTTTTTAATCAGTTGCTGTAGTGGAGCAAGGCTCTTGGTGAAGGCAGTCAACTTTTTCCTATAAATGAGGCTAGTTTTAAGTAAGGTGTAGCAAAAGATCACGTTATTGTAATATTGAAAACATGCATTTAAAGGTTCAGAAAGTGTGACTCAAGACCTATGCAGTGACAGTAAATATTATGTTCAACTAACATTGACATAGCTTGAAGACAACTGGTATTACAGGCTCTCATTGACATGGCTTGAAGATGACTGGTATTACAGGCTCTCATTCACTTAGCTTGAAGACAACTGGTATTATAGGCTCTCAATGACTCAGCTTGAAGATGATTGGTATTACAGGCTCTCACTGACTTAGCTTGAAGATGACTGGTATTACAGCCTCTCATTGACTTAGCTTGAAGATGACTGGTATTACAGCCTCTCATTGAGTTAGCTTGTAGACGACTGGTATTATAGGCTCTCACTGACTTAGCTTGATGACAACTGGTATTATAGGCTCTCGATGACTTATCTTGATGACAACTGATATTATAGGCTCTCGATGACTTATCTTGAAGACAACTGGTATTAATAAAACAAAAAAACCCCAACATCTTTCCAAGTTCAGATCAAAGACAGTAGGAGCAAGCAAAACAGAATAACGATTACAGTTTGAGGCTCTTATTGTGGCTGCTAGGCTTTTATTCATCGCTAGAACTCCATCTAATTTTGTTTTCTATTTATACTAACTGTACATGAAACAGTTCCATGAAAACAGATGGAACTGGAATTATGAGCTCTCATTGACTTAGCTTGAAGATGACTGGTATTACAGGCTCTCATTGACTTAGCTTGAAGATGACTGGTATTACAGGCTCTCATTGACTTAGCTTGATGACAACTGGTATTATAGGCTCTCGATGACTTATCTTGATGACAACTGATATTATAGGCTCTCGATGACTTATCTTGAAGACAACTGGTATTATAGGCTCTCACTGACATAGCATGAAGACGACTGGTATTATAGGCTCTCACTGACTTAGCTTGATGACAACTGGTATTATAGGTTCTCGATGACTTATCTTGATGACAACTGATATTATAGGCTCTTGTTGACTTAGCTTGAAGCAAGCAATATTCATGCTTTTATCTTGACTTTTAATACCCTTCAATTGCTTTCAGTTCAAAGTAGTTTTCTAATGTTCCCTTGAAAACAAAGTTAACGTTTCAGAAAAAGAATGGTACTAGCAGGTAGGTGTACACTTACCTTTACTTTCTTTCTTCTGTTTCTTGGCAAGTTGGGGAAATTCTCTGTAGTAATGATCCTGGCACTCCTGGACACTCCTGGTACCAACAAGACTGGCCACCGTCTCCCAATACCCTGACTGGCCTTGTTTAAGTTCATCAACTGCACTACAACAACAAGCAATCTAACTTTCACGCACAGTTTTGTCAACACAATACAACCTCCATTAACCTAAAGTCTAACCAATTAAAATGCTGACAGAAACAGCAATCAATATATTATCAATATTACTAATTGCACCCTTTAAAGCCCTAAGATGCTTCACCATACTGCTCATGACATTTGGAAGCAACCAGCCCTAGTTAACACTCACTGCAAATAAGCTATGGTACTGCTGGGTGTGTCAGTGTACCAGGAGTCTCCTGGTTAAAATTTAAGCTGTACAAAATCGTTACAAAAAATGTTGAACTGAATTCAATGGAGAAAAAGAACACGAAAGATGTCGGCTAAACTCAATGGCAAATTGCAACTGTATGACACGAGAGAAATGAAATAATTATTCTCCCACTGTGGTGCTATCTTATGGAATGAACTCCTAAAAATAATTAGGTCTGAAACATAGCAAAATAATTTTAAAGATAAAGCATAAGAACATTAACTTTTGAGACTGAATGCACCTTTATTAAGAAGGCATGTAAAATGTACTACTCATGGCACACTGTAAATCAAGACTGTATGTAAAGTGTATACATCTTGATCAAGAAGGCATGTCAGTGTACTACTGGTACAACAGCTCAAGTCTATAATTTAACAATCATTTCAGCATGACTGAGTCAAATCATAAGGGCTGGCAGGTTTGTGTATAATAAAAATAACTGGTTATCTTAACAATATGAGTTTATTTACAAAGTGTGATAAAAATCGAGTTCAAATAGTTAACTAATGTAATGATGAGCTCAGCCAATCAGGTCCAGTATCACCTCATTAATATGCATGGATCTCATAAATTAGTAAACTCATATGAGATTCTAAAACTATACACCTATATTCCATTTCTGATCAAAACTGGATCAGAAATATGATCTCCAGGAAGGAAAAAAGCTCAGCCAGTCAGATGCAAGCTTATAAACAAGTGTGGACCTTGCTCTTATTAAAACTTACATCTCTGTAATATAAACCTAACAAGCAAAGATTGACTGACAGATCATGAAAGATTAACACAGGGCAATACCATATGCTCACTTGGACTTATCGCCAGCTCAAAGTAAAAAAAAATAATACATTGTTTTGATTTCACTGTGCTACAAGTTCTAGAGAATTAGGTCATCTACAGGCATAAATAGCAACATTGTATGGGTTTTATATATAATAAATCCCCCCAAAATGGCTCTGACCATAACTGGGTGAAAATTACTAAATTACCAAAGCGTATGATAGTATTTGGCTTGAACCAATAACCTAAGTGGTACAAAGCAGGTGGCTGAGTCAGCTCCATTAAACCTACCTCACCAATTTCTGAACCTCATCCTTCTGCCAAGCCCCATCTTTCTTTTTACTGTCATTGTGTGATTTACTGTTGCCAAGAGTTTGATTATCCTTCTTTTTGGTACCATCCAAACTACCTGATGCTGAACTTCTTTTGCTGCTAATAGTTGTTTTTGTTCTGGATTGAAGATTTCTTTGATTCTGAGTTAACATTTTTGAAATTTCATTTTCAGCTGCATCAGATGCAGGTATGGCTTCTATCTTTTTTGATCTATTTTCAAGTAAGACAGAATTATTATTCACAGCAGATTTGGAAGACATTACCCTTCTATTCATTGACCTTGTTATCCGTTTTTGACCAAAATCAATCAAATTACTTTCTGATACAGACTTGTTATCATCTTTCCTAGGCTCTGAAGTCTGTTCCATTCTATTTTCAGCAGGATTTTTCATATCAGTATTACTCTCAACAGGTGTATAAACTCCTCCAGATGAATGTTGCTTGGATTTGTTACTTGATATTTTCCTTTTGCATACAGATTTCTTTTGGTAAACTGATTTATTACTCTTAGCTCCTTTTCCAGTACCCGTTATAGTCTGAATGTCATCTGAAGTGGAACCAGTTTTAGTACTAGTCTTGTACAAACTCTTGGATTTGTCAGGGCCTGGCTTTTTAATGTTCTTAGTTGTTCTAATCCTTGGTTGTTGTTTTTCCTCCACAAAATCATCTTTTGTATGATCTATGGAGAACTTATCATCAGGACTGTTGCTTGGTCTTGAATCCTGTGCGTTATTATAGCAGGTATTCCTTTTGGGTTGCCTTTTACTTTTTACTTTCTCCTGATGACGCTGAATAATATCATTTACCCCTGCCTGAACATCAAAGTAAGTGGAATCATCCTTTGATTTTTTGTCTTCCTGTGGCTCTTTAATGACCGTACCAGAATTCTTGCTTTTAAAATTCATTGCTTTAGCTGGAGACTTAGGGGATTGTGTTATGTTAGAGTTAGTCCTCTTGGCTGTTGGCGATGAGTTTTTGCTAAATGATGCCTCATTCTTAACCAATACTCTCCTACAAATCAGCTTCTTGGAATTCTGAAAAGAAAGAATAACAGGAAATAGTTTTTATTATTGTTCAACATATTAAAACTTATTCAAATCAATTTAATCCAAGTGTCATTTCTATGTGGCTACTAATACTACATACATTTTCACACATTTTGTTGTTTCGCTAAATTGGCAAATACTGCATGCTGACAATAGTTGCAATTTAAAGCAACCCCAAGTAAAGTATACAGGACAGATGTAGTTTTGAGTTCAATATAGAATTTATAGGAAAAATGTAGTTTTCAGTTCAACATTGAGTGTATAGGACATATGTAGTTTTGAGTTAAACACCAAGTATATAGGACAGATGTTGTTTTGAGTTCAATATAGAATTTATAGGGAAAATGTAGTTTTCAGTTCAACATTGAGTGTATAGGACAGATGTAGTTTTGAGTTAAACACCAAGTATATAGGACAGATGTTGTTTTGAGTTCAAAAGAGTATATAGGACAGATTTTGTTTGGAGTTCAACACAGTATATTGGACTGAAATAGTTTTGAGTTCAACAGATTATATAGGACAGATGTTGTTTGAGTTTAACATAGTATATAGAACTTGTGTAGTTTTGAGTTCAACATAGAGTATATAGAGCTTGTGTAGTATTGAGTTCAACATAGTATCATTAATGTAATACTCATAGCCACACAGCAGTGAAAAACCTCAAAAGCAATAACTTATTCAATAATTTAAAAAAAAAAAACATCATTGAGCACTATCTGGAGATATTTTTACATGTAATTCCATCTCTTGTGATAGAGATGTCTCAATCAATAATTGTTGTTCTAAAACATAAATACGATTTCTTAAAGATGTGCCTGCCATAGAATGATTGAATTGTATGTTATATCCTGCCTTTAAGGTGCAAGGAACTAAATGTCAGACATGAAGTCTTTAGTTCTGAAAGAAGTGATCGTGAAGAAAGAGTCAAATTCATTCATCTAGCAAAAATTTTTGGCTGATGATCTCGATGAAAAAAAAAAAAAGAAAACAAAAGCCATGTCATTTGTTGGAAACATAAAGTGGTGGTCAACTTCGTGAGTAGGATGACAAACTTTACATTTGCCAACATGATCCTATCATCATAATCACTAAGGCGGAACAAATTGAGAAGGTACAAATTAAACAGGAGTCTTGTGTACATCAGACACATATTTAAGTATGAATGTTTACCCAGTCAGTGTTCACTTTAAGAGATTTAAATGAAGATAAAGTTATGTAAAATCTGATTTATCTTCACTCTTTAATATTATATAGTACTTTTCTAAAGATGTTCTCTCTATATTGCATTATGTATTACAATATACTGTCCTGTATTACAGTACAAGAATTCTGGCAACACTCAAGCAAAGAACAGAATATTTGGTAGCCTGTGCCCTGTATTCAGGTAGCCCATTTTCCTTTGGTACAATATTTATGGAACCTGCTGAAACACTCTAAAAGAAGGAGTATGATTCTGCTGATGAACTGTATACTCTTTGAAATACTTATCTGTAAAATGCACTGGTGCATCAGAACTTAGAATCATATGAAAATAATTATTTTAGTCATTCACATTGTAAAATCACTACAACTGATCTGATTCATTTTAAGTAACTGATAAACTAATGTGACAGACTAAAATAGATTTTAAAAATCTGTACAATGTCCAAATGTGGCATTTGATGCTGGTCATTTTGTTTAGATTAACATTACCTTCACTTGATCCTTCAGTGCAGTGAGTTCCTTTTCCCCACACTTAGTGTTGCAGGTGACTTGTATACCATCTCCTGACTCTGTGATAGACTGTCCAAGCCACCAAGATAACGCAGGTTTTACCAACCTTCCACACTGGGTACGATTCAAATTTTTTACGTTGATTATCTGTCCTGTAGGGGTGCAGACTAAAATGCAGAAATATCAGACATAATATAATACCACTCTTTGAAAGCAAGACCTTTGCATAGCAACCTACATTGTGATGTGACATTAATCCAGAATACAGAGGTCAAAATACACTACCATAATACTATATGTTGTTTATATTCACCACTTCTTATGAACTGGATTTTGTCCTGCTATATAAGCACTTGCACCTGAATCAATTAAACGTTTAGTGTTGTTCAGTCAAACTAATGATACTAATAAAATAATTGTGAAACAAAATGATAATTTAACTGCGAAGTCTTGAAACTATCTGAAATTCTTAAGCAATAACAAGGTTTTCAAGATGGCTGATGTAGTGGCCATATTTCATGTCAGATCAGCACCATTTTCATTAGGATCAATTAAACATCATAAAAAGTGTTTTGGTGAAAACTATAAAAAAAAAACTAATTGTTTTAATCATGACTTTTGCCAGATTTCCTAGTAATATGGGAAACTGATTGAAAGTGACAAATTGTCCAGATGACTTGGAAAAAAAACTAGAAATGTATTCATGGATAACTAAAAGCAAATGAACAAGAGTAACTCTGAATGTTCCTGTCACTCTTCTGGTAGGTTATAAATTATTTCAAAAATAGTAAATCTTTCAAGACCAATATGGACATTATGGATTTTCACTTAATGCACTTTAGTGGGTGCCCATTCTGCCATAATCAATATTTGCGCTGAACAAGCAGGCCAGAGCTTTTTAACCAATGTTTCATAAAAATTTAAATCCTATTTTTTGTAAAAGATCTATTACAAGTTTAGCTTCATCTTGCAATTTACTTATCTAAAAGTCTTTCAATATACATCAACTCATTCGGCCCTGATCACACCAATACGTGTGATCTGGTTTCTGCATTCAATGACTGATCCCGCCAGTAGTCAAAGTTTGTTGACTGCATTCAATGGCCAATCCTGTCTTTTGTCGCTTTGAATGTGTGTTAGTAACAACGTCTCTGAGTGGTTACAAATGCTTTGTTTTCCTCCAAAAATCAGATCAATATTAACCAATCAGAAATGATGTTACTTTTCCTTGTGCAAATTTGAATTGTTCAGAAACCAAGGGTTACTAATGGAAGGTAGTTTCACTACACATGTTCTGGTCATGAAAAAAAGTGAATGATGGCGGACATAAGACTTAATGACGGTGAGAGCCAAAAACAAATAGTTTCTTGGGTTTAATCTATTTTGCGAGATTTAGATTCGGAATTAGAAGTTTCTGAGATTGAGTCTTCAGAAAGAGAGGATGCTGATAGCGATGATGATAGAGTTCTTGTAGATCTAGCAGATTGTAGCGATCGTGTTAATTTCGCAAAGGAAAAAATATATCACTGTAGACAAATTCATTTGGAATAATTAGTGAAAATTTCTTGGGTTTTTATTGGATATAAGAAGAGCAAAAATTGTCTAAATAGGTAAAACTATATGGGGCACAAGCAGCTAGACACAGCTTAGTGCTACTGGGGGCAGAGCAACAATAATGCTGATAATGCTGTTAACAACTTAACAGAGTTGGGGCTGAATGAGTTAAGTAAATACAATGTGTGAACCAACTTTCAAATTCTGATGTAGTTGTCGATGATGTGGGAGTGTCAGGGGAAGGTTCTGTCTTTCCTGATTTTCTCTTCCGATTAGGAGACTTGAATTTTTGGTCTGTTGTTATGTGGTTCTCCTTTTCACTTCTGGATGTTTCATTTGTCTTCACTTTGTTCCTGTATAACAGAAGATGTAAGGTTCATTGGAAGAAGAAAACTTTGTAAAACAAAAATATGAACAAATCCTAAAGGTTAAACTATGATTGTGAATGGTGCAAATAGGTTAAATTATTAGATATTTATAAAGATCCTGCATAGAAAGAACATTTTTGCTATAGCACTTAAGGGCATGAATAACAACTTAGGTATCTATTGCATAAAAAAGGAGTCTCACAATGGTTGTTGTTGTTGTAGTAGGGTTTAATGCTATTGTTTAGCACAAGATAGGCTATACATGGCTGCCAATATTAATGGTGGAGGAAGAACCCGGGAAAACCCCGGAAAGAACCACTGACCCACAAGAAGCTACTGGCAAGCTTTCTCACATACCGACATTGGCCAAATCCGAGACCCAAACCCATGCAGACAGGTGAGATGGCAGTGATTAGTAACAGAGAGCGCTTTAGACCACTCGGGGCCCCTCTCACAATGGTACTAGGATGCAAATGTCAACTAGTATGTTCTAAGGTGTTTGGTGTGCTTTTTTTAAAAAAATAGTTGAAAATACTGCTGAGAGATTTTTTTAATTTTGATCAGTTTACTCTAAACCCCAGTATAGATATCAAAGCTAAGGGCTGACAATGGCTGGCTGGTAAAGTTGTTAAAGCCAAGGGCTTACACTGGATGGCAGGTAAAGTTGTCAAAGCTAAGGTCTGACACTTATAAAGTTATCAAAGCTATGGGATAACACTGGATGGCTATTAAGTGACTTTCTTAGTCTTTTCAGTGGTTAAGTTATTTCCCTAATTTTTGTACATTTTGATGATATCCAGTGCAATAGCTATATATTCAGATGCACCAAGACCATCTCACTTATTCACCTGGATTGTAAAACTGAACTATTAAACATTTACTGAGCATACCTATATAATTTAAGAAGAAAACCTAACTAAACTATCTCCCAACGCTCAACGATTATGTTGATGATTATATCTTTACAGTACTCCAATAAAATTATTTTCCAAAAATAGGCATAATGTTTCTTGCTCATAATCAAAGTCATCCAAAACCAAGAAAGGGGTATATATTTCATATCTTATGAAAATAAAAATGGTCTAAAGAGCAATAACAAACTCAGCTAATCAGAGACAAGATCAATAACAAACTCAGCCAATCAGAGACAAGATCAATAACAAACTCAGCTAATCAGAGACCAGATCAATATTCCATGTTTTTTCAAATTCAGACCAGAATTCTGTTCTCCAAAGTGGTAATAAGCTATTACTGACACATGGATGAATGAATATGGACAACATATAAGATGAATTCTGGGCTACAAAGTGGTAATGTTGTTGTTGTACAGTTTAACGCCATTTTTCAGCACACGATAGGACATACATGGCAGCCAGTATTAATGGTGGAGAAAGAACCTGGGAAAACCCCCAGAAAGAACCACCGACCCATGAGAAGCTAATGGCAAGCTTTCTCACATACGTACATTAGCCGAATCTGAGACTCGAACCCACGCAGACAGAGGTGAAATGGCAGTGATCCGTAATGGATAATGCTTTAGACACTCGGGGGCCCCCTACAAAGTGATAATAAGCAATTACTGACACATGGATAAATGAATATGGACAACATATAAGTTATCCTAAGGGCAAAAACATCCCTTTTGGTGAGTGATTTTTGCAGCAGATACCAATAAATAATAATTTGCAAACTAAAACTTACCGATCTGGATTGCAATATTCTTGCAGTATTTCTTGCCAGTCTTTGGGAAAACCATGTTTGAATGCATTAACCACTTGTAAGGGATAACCTGGCAGAAATGTTAAATGAAGCTTAGTGTTAATAAGAGTATTTAATTTTCATTGTTTTTAAATGTGAAATTATTAATAAAATATCAAATGAATACCAAATAAAAAAACATAACTGAATTAAGCAATAGGTCACAATATTACAAGAACATTCCAACCATAATGGATGTTTGCACAAGTATACATGTTGCACTGATAAACTCAGTTTATCATAATGTTCAGCTGTGTTTACCAAACGAATAATATTCCCATTTGGGACATTGGTTTGATTTGGGTATCCCTTCTCCCAGTAGCATACTGGCTTTTTAAAGTGCTAATTTTTAAGCAATTTACTTTTATGCAGTGTATTTCCTAAAACTCTTTCACATACCACCTGTGGTATGAGTAACACACTTTGGGAAACAATGTCTTCAAGTAATGTAAACCAACATAGTGCATAACATAGAATTAGTTCAAAGACACTCATCAACATAAAAGCACAACAATTGATCTAAATTCATCCAATTTAACTTTAATATATACATATATGGAAAAAGTGTTCTCAATAGTTAGAAACTTCTACATGGGCATGGATGTAAGTCAATGTACATTTTCTATGATTTTTACCTCAACTTGCAAACTTGTGGGCTTGACAAGCTAATTTTAGCAAAAAGAACAGACAACACCATAACATTGATATGGGGAAGTAGAATGGGAAAGGTTTTTTCTTGCTTAGATATACAACATTAGTTCCCAAACCTGCATCAAGAGCATCCAGCTTTACAATGTTTCCAACCAACTTGTAAACAGTGCCAGAGTTGGAAAGTACTCTCTTTGCACTGAGTCTCTTTAGAATTGCTGAACTGTGCCAGAACTGGTCTAAATTGCTGTAAAAAAAATAATTAAAAATACATTAATAAAATTATTTATGATGGGTGATTCCATGTTATCTGTTCACTGTGATTGTCTTCTGTACAAATCCATGACCTAACGCAAAAAGAAACTGCAATCTACCATTTGATCCTGTCCTGAAATACTTATAAACCTATGAAAATGAACAAACTTTATCTCAAAAACATCTTGCAACAAGACAGATATTTTTCTTCTCCTTGATTTATTTTTTTTAAAATTGTTTTAAAAGCATAATGTTCCATTACATCACATACATTTGCTATTAGTCAATACCGCTCTTGAAGCAAAACAAATAACAAATGAACGCTACGTCATAAAGAAAGCCGATTCAAAAATGGATTCAGCTTAACAAGGTCTGATCCAGGTCTTTGAACCAATGATAACATGTAAGAAAACATTTATCTTCTTTCTTTTAGTCAAAGTAACATTGACATAATCAATTTTTTTTCTTTTAAATCTAATTGAATTTCTTTCTGCCAAGTGTAACCAATGCAAAATGTTAGGTGACAGCAGACGATGAAGACTTGAGACACCATCTGTTATTATGGCACCAACTGAAAAACAAGGTTAATGATCAGGAATAAAAGACAAAGAAGAAAGATTAAATCTTCAACAAAAAGCAATACTGCATTTATTTTCAAAGTAAGAATACTGGGACGAAAAAGCAGACTCAAGTGTTCAAAGTAAATTTCAAAGGACTAGTTCATGACACATGAAGAATTAAAATCCAGTAAGGAAAGTCTGCAGCTGGGGATGTCTCACTTTTATTATGCAGATGGGGCCCCTGGGCAACACTTTTTGTCATTCCTGAAATGAAATCTGAGAAGAGTCAAACAGGGGAAGTATATACTATTGGTACATTCATTCCAAGGACACGTGTGAAATCCATATTTAATTTCTTCAAAGTAATAACTTTTTCCATAATTTTTCAGAAAACTATTTGACATGTGATCATGTGCATGATTAATGTAGTTATCAGACAATAACTGAATGTTTATGTTGGAATATCTCTAAAACACATGTACCTCTGTTATTCATCTGCACTTTTGCATGATTATTTACTTGGTTTATGCTCTCATTTAGAAAAGTGGACTGTTTATGTGGCTTAAAAGTCACTAGCCACTAATAAGAACAGTTATGTATATTTAAAGTATCTGCATTTATAAGTTCACCGACATAATTTAGATTTTAAAATAATTACATGTAGTGTAATATCAGAAAACAGCCTAATTGGTAGTGATATACTGTTTACAATATATCTCTCTCACACACACAGCATAACCTGCCTTAGCTAAAACCCCTACATAGTGGACACCTGTTAAAATTGAACACTTTTATGGATCCCTAATGCGACTCCTTCCAGTATATATAGGTCTATTGCAGACAGCAGCCTCTTCTTGGTCAATAAAAATAGCATATAACAGACATCATGACCAAATGTGTATTAATTTGCCTCAACTGAAGTACACTGCAGTGTCTATTGAATGGACAGATTTGTGATGCTACTTAGAAGACAATGTCCATTTTACACTATATACTCAATATATCATAATTTCGTTTAGCAGTGATTTAAAAGAAAGTATATGAGCTTGTCAAAAGAACCGAGTAACAGTGTTGGGCACCCAAATGAGAAACAAAATAGAGCTTTGAATTTCTTGTAACTTAAATGGTTTAAAAGTATTGGTGATAAGATCTGGCTAAAAAAAATTTTTTTTAATATTAATATTGCTTTCCATTAAAATCCTAACATATCAAGGTATAATGTATATAATTGATATGCCAATGTGACAGATATTGGAAATACAACCAATATGTTAATATCAAATAAGGGTACCACCCATTTTCCAAAGAATTAAATACCAGTAAGTCCATATGTGTATCAATATGTATAACAATGCGGCACATTTCATCCTTAGTTTAAGCTCTGCTTCAGTAAGAGGCTACGTACTACTGACACATTTCATTGTTTTGTTGCCACCTTCAAGATCAAAGTTGTAGACTTTTAGGAGTATTTTTTGGGTTTATTTTAAACAACCCATGTGATACTGATGTGAAATTTGGGTGGTTTGAGCATATACATCTTAGCAACCTGGAATTGTCAACAACTTTCTGTGCATGCAGCTATCAGTTTAACTGCGATTTTGATTCATTTTCAAGACCCAATAGAAAAGTAATTTCCACCCCTACTTGAATGAAACTGAAAGTTGTTTTATCTATGGGCCTCTCTCACCTTATTTAAAACATGTTCTCAATCATCCTAGCCAGTTTTATGAAAGTGTGTCCCCCTGCCATCCGTGTGGGTTGCTCTGCACCCTCTAGTGTACACCATGCCGTACTGGGATTCTGCACTGCCTTAGATTTCTGCAGCTGGTATAAGTCTTAATATGCATATTATTTAAAACATCTCTTCTAAAGAGGGTTCCTTCAAAATAGATTTTAGTGTAAAAAGCACCAACAGACAACCAACATCTACCACTATTTAGTGTTCATGGGACAAAACTGCATTTTCATGTCTTTTTAAAAAATATTCCCTTGACAGATTGAAATATGTGGTTTTTTAATGCATTTTTGACACTAGCCATATGACGATGATCCTGAATTTGTGTATGCATTTTTAATACTAGCTCTTTGACAATAGTCCTGATTTTGTGTACAAATTTATAATAGTCCTGATTTTGTGTATGCATTTTTAATAGTCCTGATTTTGTGTAACAGTTTTTATTACTAGCTCTATGACAATGGTCCTGATTTTGTGTATGCAATTTTAATACAAACTCTATGACAATGATCCTGATTTTGTGAGTTTTTATTACTAGCTCTATGACAATGTTCCTGATTTTGTGTACAAGTTTTTAATATTAGCTCTATAACAATGGTCCTGATTTTGTGTACGCATTTATAATTACTACCTCTGTGACAATGGTTCTGATTTTGTGTACAAGTTTTTAACACTAGCTCTATGACAATGGTCGTGATTTTGTGTATGCATTTTAAATACTAGCTTTTATGACAATGATCCTGATTTCATATGTTACAATTCACACATGCTCATTATGAAGTCCTGTCATCAAAATGATTCATCGCAAAACATTTAGACTGAACAAGAAAGCAAATCTTTTTAGTAAATTATGTTTCTCAGAGAATACTTACCCAACACATTAACGTTAGGAAATAAGCATGCTACCTCGTGAATTCAGCCCTACTAAAAGACGAAAATTCGTCTTTTCTGTCTATGTCCTATAGACAAAGGGCAATAATTCTTGCCCCATACCTCCCCTTGCCACCGTCAGGTGTCACTAGTTTTTAAGCTGAGCGATATATACTATACAAGGATGCTCGCATGGCGGGGTGGTTGGGAGGGTTTTTAAGTAATGTAATTGGGCAAGTATTCTTGGAGAAACATAATTTACTTATAAAATTTGCTTTCTCCTTCAAATACGTTCCCCAATCACATTAACGTTAGGAGAATAGGTAATAAGAGGAGGGAATGCTGAGCATCCTATCTCTACCCCGGGTGGCTGGATTCCCCATTTGAACGATAACCCGGTCTCCTAATTTAATCAGCAACACAGCCCAGGGTCACGTGATATGTGACCCCTTTAAGAAGATAGTGATTGAAATCTTCTTACCTAAAAAAAAAATTTCTGCTGAAGCTGCTAGGCTGTGCTGATAGTTTTAAATGGGTCTGGTGGTCATCTGGGTTGCCAACACCGGACCTACTAGATTCAAGGTTTGCCTCTGCGAGGTCAAATCTCTGAAATAAAACTGGAGAAGGTTGACTCTGCATGCCAGCCAACAGCTTCTATTATATCTTGGATCGAAACATTGCGTTTGAATGCAAGGCTTGCTGAGATTGCTCTAATCTCAATAGCGGTAATCTTCATGAGGCAACTCTGATCTTGTGAGACCTCAGAGTACACTGAGCGTATAACCCACTTCAGCCATGAAGCAAGGGCTTGAGGGGTGTTATCCCATTTCCCAGCTGTCACCAGAAGAAAGAGGTGCTTGCATGTGACCTGACTCGCCTCTGTGCATTTAAAATAGTGCTTGAGTGCACAAACAGGATCTTGCATGGCTGTTGCTCCTGACTTATCTATGGAA
This sequence comes from Unio delphinus, assembly GCA_029339505.1. Lineage (NCBI taxonomy): Eukaryota > Metazoa > Mollusca > Bivalvia > Unionida > Unionidae > Unio > Unio delphinus. Next base: position 2,938,235 of record JAQISU010000010.1, read on the forward strand.
GAAAGCGAGCCAATGACGACTCTGTGATTGCCAATGGATGGTAACCTATTTTTGGCTACGAAGCCTGGCTGAATCAAGAGGACCCCCGAACCATCTGATCTGATCTGAAGATAGTTCGAGTCACTGGAAAGGGCATATAACTCACTCACCCTGCATGCTGAAACTAAGACTATCAAGAAACCCCTTTTGTATGATAGTAGCTTTAACGAATTGTGGGCTAAAGACTCAATACTGTCTGAATTGAGCTATGTTAAAACCCAGGACATATACCATTTGGAAACAGGGTGAGGGAGTTTGGTCAATTAAACTCTAAATTGGCTAAAAGATCTGACAGATCTTTGTCATGCCTGATATCACATTTACCATGATGTTGGAATGTGTTTGATATCATGGAGCGGTAGTATTTGATAGTAATTGGGGCCAACTGTTTCTCCTTGAAAAGCCAGAGAAAAATGTTGGCCAGTTGAGGGATTGAGACACTCAAAGGGACGATGTTATTGATATGGTACCAGTCCCTGAAAACATGCCACTTTCCATCGTAAGCCTTCAGAGTAGAGGGCCTTCTTGCTCTCGAGATTCTCTCCAAATCGAAGGTTTATATTGTTTGTCTCACAAGGCCATTTGGACAACAGCCAAGCGTGAAGATAAAGACGGTCTGGACAGGGGTGAAACACCCGTGACCGTGGTTGCTTGAAAAGATTTGGGCTGACTGTAATCTTCCTGGGTAGATCTATCACCAGATCGAGTAGATCGGAGACATAGGAGTTGTTCCATCTGAGAGGGGCAATCAGAATCATCTGACAGTTATGACCCCTTAACCTCTGGATTATTTTCAGTACCAAGACCGTGGGAGGGTAGGAGAATGCCCACAACCCCTCCCAGCTGATTGACAGAGCATCCATGGCCCAAGCTTCTGGGTCTAGAACCGGAGAGACAAAGGTGGGCAACTTGCGATTCCACCTTGTTGCAAAAGATCTATCATCGGACATCCCCAAAGTGTGCAGATTGGAAGAAAGACCAATTGATGGAGTGACCATTCCATGTGAATGACTTGACCTTTCCTGGATAGAGTGTCAGCCAAGACATTGAGTCTGCCGTGAATGGGTCTGATTTGTACATTGATGTGGAGATTGTCGCACCAATGTAGAAACTGCCGGATCAGATTGCACAGGTCTGGTAATTTGGTGCCCCTTTGTTTGAGGAGGCAAGTCACCACCACAGAGTTGTCTGACATAACGAGGACAGTTTTGAATAAGAGTTGATCCTTCCAGAAATGAAAGGCATTGATGACAGCCTTTATTTCTGAAAGGTTGATGTGGAGAGTGCTCTCCCCTGGCACTCATGTGCCACTGATTGTATCGAAGTCCGGCAACAGGTGGGCAACCCCAATCGAAAGTACTGGTGGTGGTACATACCGTTATCTCCGCTTGGGGTATCTCCAGAGGAATCCCTGTGGACAGCCAACATGGGTTGTGCCACTGATGCAAGAATGATCTTATCTCGGGCGTGATCATTAATGTGTGATTGAGGGTACTTGAAAAAATGGCGCCATTATGCTAGGAACATCATTTTTATGGGGCGCATAAAAAGATGGCCGAGCGGGATCAAGTCCGTCGCCGCATTGAATAATCCCAGAAGTTGCAACAACTCTCTCATCGAAATGCACATCCTGTTGCAAACGAACTCGACGAGTTCGACTATCCCGATGATCTCGAACGCGAGGAAGCCTTAAAAGATTCAGATCCATGAGATACTCCATACCCAGATGGACCAAATTTTTTAGATGGACAGAGATTGGACTTTTTCCAGTTCACGAGAAAGCCTAGATGATCGAAAAGTGATAGAAGATAGTTACTGCCTTTGAGCAGAGTAGAACTTAACAAATGTTTCTGGAGGATGTCGTCCAAGCACACTGCCGTCACTATAGATGAAGTCGAGCGGAACAGGGTGACAACGCAATCCATAACCTTGGTAAAAGCCCAAGGGCTGATGTTGAGGCCAACAGGTATGACCTGGAACTGATGAACAGAGCCCCGATAAGCAAAACGGAGAAATTTTCGTGACTCGATAGATAGGGACGTGAAAATATGCATCAGTCATATCTAAACTGACGGCATACCCATCCCATCGGATGGAAAGACTGGTTGATCTCGCTATCGCCACATTGAATTTCAGTTGTAAAATGTATTGGTTGAGGCGACTCAGGTCCATGAATGGCCTCTGGATAAGAAACAGCCATGAATAAAACCCTGGCTAATGCGGGGTTTATTTATATTTTTTTTGGGTAGAAAGGCATCCTTCTCCTGATCTGACGGTACATCCGTGAAGAGGGGAGAAAAGGACAGGGGAGGGGGATGGATAAATGAAATCCAAAGTCCCTCCGAAATGACCCGAATCATTCAATTGTTCTGAGGTAATAAAGTGGTCCAGTGGAGGCTTGAAGGCGGAGAAACTTTGGTTCTTGCCGCCTCTGTATGGTTGCCTCCTAGCTTGATTAGACTGTTGGCTCCCAGCACTGGGCTATACTGCACCTTTGATTGTAAAGATCCCTTTTCCCTGGTCCGCCTACCATCCCTCCGCTGTGGCAGGGGATGATTGTTTCGAGACACCTGCGAAAGTGGGGTGGCAAGATGGAGGGGCAGTTCCTGAACTGCCTGCCTCCGAACTTCTTCAATTATTCCCCCAAAGAGTAACGGTGACCCAAACGGAGATAACCGTAAAGCCAGAGTAGGATGGGGCTTGAGCGACGTGGACCTCAAACATGCGTCATGTCGTATCAGGTCTAAGTTGGCAAAAGCAGTCAACGCATTGGCCATGGAATGATGAGCTGCCCTGTTAATAACTCTAGCAATCCGAGCTAACACTGAAGACGTAGCGACTATGTTTCGGACAAGCTTTGATGTGGCATTGGAGATCAGTACTGAAGGCATTTGATTGAGTTTTGTACCAGTTACACTAGAACATCGCTGGTACCTAGCTTTCTGAATTTTTGCCGACTGGGAAAGGAGCAGGAAGGATATCGTCTCTTCCTCCCATTCAAGATCTACAGACGCCTTAACTTTGTAGTCTTGACTGGGCGGTAGGAGGTGGTGGGCATTCTGAAATGCCAACACCCTATAAAATTCTTCCACTGCGGCCTTGAAGTTAAACTCAGTCCATTCCATGACTGGATCTGTATATGGCTGATTTGCAAGTGTTTCGTCGCACTAATTGTGTGCCGAATCGTGTTCCCTCTAAGCTGCGTGCACAGCTGCTCAGGCATCCCTGCGCAGCTGAACTGTCAATTTTTGATCAATCCAACATTAAATGTTCTCGTCTCCGTAATGCAGTGAACACTGTGCGCACATCTACCATTTGCTTAGAGGGAACGTTGGCTCTGGTACAGCTTGCATCTCTGGATAGAGCATACCAGGTGACATAAATGATGCAATTCCGTCATCCTTGACAATTTCACTAATTCTCCCTTGTGGAAAAGCCGTGAACATAATGGACAGCCGGCACTGCCGGCTGGTTTGTCTGGCGAATGGTCGGCGACAGAACGGCTATCACCGGTACTGGCCGTTCCAATGGCCTGGCTGGACGGACAGATTTCTCACTAAAACCTCCGTCATAGTATTGGCTTGTTGCCGGCGGTACAGCTTGTCACTAAAATCCCCGTAAATCATAGTTGGTCGGACCGTTTTAGCATGCTGGGACAGCTGGTGACGTCGAGGTTGTGTAATGAAATGGATCCAATGGATCCGGTAAAAAACCCATGCATCCTGACTTACACCCACTGGGCAGCCGAAAATTAGGGGAATACTCCCCCAAAGATGTAATATCTAGCCTGATGTCAATAGCTGCGTCATAGTTTCCTGGACCAAACGACGCATCTGTTCAAAGGTGGACTGTTGTACCAGGTCAACATTATTTTCCTCCATTGCCACATTGGCTCTGTCCACGTAGTACACACGCTGCATGGTATAGATGATGTAAACTTATTTGCATTTCATGCATTTGGTTGACATTTCTACTTAAACGACAAAAGAAGATAAAACAAAGCATAAATTAGCAATTCAGCATGTTATTAATTCGCCAATACCACAACCGTTACTAATGGAGTAAGTGAAATTATTCAGTGCTGTGTTAACTCGTAAATGACAACACGAGTACCGCTATTAGCAGCTTGCAACGCGGTCATCAAAAGACAAAGTCCGTAAAGGCGACAGTCACTCAAAATTTGAAAATATTGTAAAATAATGTATACAACCTGAAGAAGAATGATTGTCCAACACAATAATTCCAAATTTAACTTTGGATGGTCCGATTACATGGAGGTGTAATTGTACGTTGTAACAGTATAAGCAAAGCTTTCAAACTAGCTACACCTGGCGGTGGCAAGGGGAGGTATGGGGCAAGAGTTATTGCCCTTTGTCTATAGGACATGGAGAAAAAAAACGACTTTTCATCTTTTAGTATGGCTGGATTCGCAAGGTAGCAGGCTTATATCCTAACGTTAATGTGATTGGGGAACGTATTTGAAGGAGAAATTTCTTATTGCTTCTCTACCTTATAAAAAATGTATTAGTCTGCTTACTCTTTCATGCCTTCCACACAAACACCTTTTGAGTTTGGGACTGGTTTGATGATCCACTTGTGCAGCTCTATTGTCTCCTTGTTCCTCTGTGGCTGCATCTCCTCAAAAGCCAGAATAGCTACATCATAATTTTTCAACTGTTCTATGATATTTGCTGCATTTGCACCATCTTCATTGTCAGATGTTTCTGTATTGGGTTGCTTTTTTACTAAGGGCACTTTACTTACTCCTTTCTTTTCTTTCCTTTTAAGTTTCTTTCTACCACCATTTTTATATTTCCCATTCAATTTATTTTCCTTGCTACCTGAGTCTGTAAGAAAATAAGTTGAATTTCAGCATGATTAATCTGTGATATTTAAAACATTAAAATTCTTTAATATATACCTGCATATTATGGTAAAGGGGCATGACAAATTGATCCTTTATAGACAGGTGTATTTTCTAAACAGAACCAGTACTCTTGATATGAATTATTGTAAATACAGAATGAATCCATGGACAGTAATACCAAACATCCCTTGAACCTCTCAAAATTTATAATATGTGTAGGAAGGTTCGAGTATTTCATTAGAAAAGCAAACTCCAAAGCAATCAATATGTACAAGTAGCTGGCAAAGTTTAAAATAGGTCAAACCATCTTGAACAAGTCATATTGGTATAGCCTCACAGAGATTTTCATAAACACGAACCTTCTTCATCCAGGCTGTAAAACTGGTTTTCTTCAAGCAGGATGAAATTTTCATCTCCCCCGTCATCTACAGAATACTCCTCTGTACCTTCTGTGTCTATCTCTTGGTGACTGTGCAACTGGTTAGACTCATCAGCTTTCTCTTCAGCATTCAGAATAAATCCACTGTGTTTATTTTTCATTACATCAAAGGCTTCCTCAAAACTCTCTCTAAAATCGGAAGATACTTGCTGTGATTTTCTAGAAAAATAATGTTCTTCCCCTGGTCCAACACTACGCACATCAAATTCTGAAGGGGCACGTGATGCAGTCTGAGAGATAGTGATGTCAAGTGATTTAAGTGTATGCCCTGACAACTGACTTTTCCTAGAATTTTCACAATTATTGACGTTAAAATTAAAGCCCTGTTCATTTCTGTTGAAACAGCTGTTATGGCTTTCATTTACAGATTTAGATGAATCACATGTTTGGTGCTCACCATGTTGATCAGCAGCCTGCCATGTCAACTGTGGTGAGTTTCCTCCTTGACTTTTCAATTCATTGAAAATCTTTGCTATAGGTGATAGGAAATCTGAAGCTATTCTAGCACCACTACTCTTGCTACTGGATGATTGATTTAGAGATGAATTTAGTGACTGGTTGAGTGATGAGTTGATGGAGGTTAATCTTGGAAGAGGGGACACTAAGTAACCATGCCTAGCAGCTGGAGATAACTCTTTGCTGGTCCCTAGAACTTGTCGCAACATAGTAGTCTGAAATTTAGAAATGGAATATATTAATGGATTTTGTTAATATGCAAAAAGTAATTATCAAAATAAATTTTCAAAGTAAAGAAACAAAACTAATTTTTTTTTAAATTTTAAGACAATGTTAAGCACAACTGTTAAATGCAACAATATATTTAAATGAAATTTCAACATTGTTAGTTGCTGTTGCACAAATTAAAGATCATAGTTTTGGGGATAAAACTCAACTACATGTATATCCAAAAATCCATGTCTTGAAGTCACTGATTCAGAAGATTTTTTTGCAGTTATTGCAAACAATATCCCGAACTGGAATAAAAAACACTAGCGAATTCAGGATTGAACAAATCAAGTCTCAAGACAGTTCTAGACCTCAAAAAGCCTGCAGCACAGCATATGCTGACATTCTATTATTTCAAAACTAAACCAGACTGAAATGAAAAAAGAAAACAAAGTACTTTTTGACACAGCCTACAGCCGAGCTCATTTGGAAAATCATTTCATTAACCCATTTTATCCTGTTTTACCAATGTCAACTCAAGTGCCTGATCCCTGAGAAGCAATTTTAAATACATTGTGGTAAAACAGGGCATCATACAGAAGCTTCCTCTACAACCAAATACTTTCTTTTTGCTGTATTTTTTGGCAATAGACTTAAGGCAACCATGTGAAATATGATATATATAATGGGTCACTAACCAAATGGTGGGGACAGAATCAGCTAGCCAATTCTTTCCTCACTACAACCAATTGGTTTCTTTTTACTAATGGACTCTTTCCTAGTCTGCTTAAGGCCCATTTTTGAAATATACTGTGTGATTGCAATTTACGCAAGAGTTATGATTTTAAAGTGCACATATAATTTGAGATTCATATAAATTGTGATCATTTTCTCCGTATAAATTCAGTATGTCAAAGTTAGGGGATGCTTCTTCAAAGTAGATTAAAATAAAAAAAGGTTTAATAAAAAGCATAGGGAAATGAACTTAAAACAATTGAAATATAATAATAAAAAAAATGAAATTGTGATTTTTAATCAATATAACATATGTACATGTAAATAAAAAAAATGAAAGCTGCGACATACATGTACTTTCACTAAGGTTCAATGCATGCTTTATCTTTGTGGTACTCTGACCAGCTTCATACCTTTTCACTACTTCAAGTTTAACCTCTAAAGAAATATACTTCCTTGGTCTCTATGGACTATCACTTGGTTGTCTTTTAGATGCTATCACTAATAACATTCCAAAACTGCACTGTAACAAACAAGTTATACATATGTATGCAACATGGAGGACACAATACACAGAATAGTGGGGGTGTAAGAACTGGGCATTGTGGGTAATGTTTGTGTGCAACAGTGGTACAGTCTATATGTATGAGACAGTTATCTCAATAGCAGCTTTTTTCTTCTCATTTTCCCCATCTCGGATTATTCTGAAATTGCATGAATTGAGATTGTGTAAATCGCAATCACACTCTAATACACGTAATGGGTAACAAACTCTCACACATGGTTTATTTGAAATGAGCCTTTCCGGTAATACACATAATACAGATTAAAATTTCAAACTACAGTGGAACCCCGCTATAACGTGCCCCGCCATAACGCGAATTCGGATATAACATGGTCGTAGCATAGCTCCCGAAATTTCGTATATTCATTCATACATGGAGAAAAAAAATTTGGAGAAAAGTAAAAAAAAAAACAAAACAAGAAATTAACTTCATTTTGGGCATGAGATTAGTTGTGACTTTTAAAATAATATGATCGTGGCATGGTTCCTGAAATTTGAAATTCATTTACGTGTATTTTTATCGGACCGTGAAAATATTTGTTTAACGTACGAGAAACAGTGTGTAAAACGTTTATTATAATCTGGTGGAAGAATTAGCGTATGACTTTTAATAATAAACGATCGGAACTTAACAATTTATCCAGGTTCTTTAAGTGATTTTGGAGAAGTGATCGTGTATGAATTCTAAAATAATACGATATATATAACGTACAAGAAATAGTGTGTACAACGCTTGGCTTCTGAAATTTATCAATTTGAACAGGTTGTGGTGAAGCTCCGTATTCTACTCTAGAAGAGAAAACTGTTTTCATTAGGTTTTTGAATTGTTAAGCCGAAGTAAACATTATCGGAAGTGTTACTTATTACAGACCCATGAGTAAAGCCAGTAAATCGTCTTTGTGATTGTCTTCCATGAATTCTGTATACAGTCGTTGCTCAAACAATAGCCGACATGGGCTTCTTATTTAACTGCAATCACAGCCAAGCAGCAGACAAAGCTGTGGTTGATACAAGAGTCGCACAATTTAATAAACATCAAAGGATGAAAGCCGCCAACATGTATGCTGTGCTTGGCGGTGTGATCAAACAACAAACAGTTGAAAGTAAATAATATCCACTTTATTATCTGTAAATTAAAAGGGTATGAAATTGTACATCCGTTCAGCTTAATTTTGTTTTATATAAAAAGTGATTAGTAACCATTGCAGGCCTTCATTACTAAGTTATCGAGCTTTATCTGTGTACATTGTTTGCTTATATAAAAAAATATTTTACTGTTATGGAAAAGCAAGTTCAAAAACACAAGTCGTTTTCTGCTAAAGAGAAACTATGCCCTAGAGCAAAGAAGCAAACGTCATTGGATATATTTTTCAAAAAATGATGAAATTTAAATTTGGAACCACACTGACTTTGCACTTTGCGCAACGATTAATTTAGCAGTTTTCACATGTTTCTTTTGATGTTCACAAAATCTGAAATAAAAGTTATTTGCACGCTGAAATCATGCGTTGATTGTTAATTATTCTTGCAGTTGTCGCATATGATAAAATTTTAGCGGTATGAAATTTGTACAGACACCGTATGTAGACCCGGGAATAGCTGCATGAAATGACCGTACGATATCAGACGGCAAAGTAAATGGTTTCAATATTTTGTTCATCCTATATTTTACACGACGAATTCAGACTATTACAAAATTATTGAATATTTTAAATCCGTACCATTTTCAATGAAATTACATCCATCATGGATGAACTGCATGCCAGGATGGCACGGTACCATACGGTGTTGATACACTTTTCATGATATAGCGATAGTCTGGTATTATCGGTCAATCTGTATTATCGTTCAAACAAATAAAAATTAGTAAATGTTTTTAATGCACAGTAATAACCTATAAATATATTAGCCATCGATTATTTTGAATATATCTTAATTAATGCATTCCAGTTAATATTCATCTGATGATAAGCCGACTTTTGATCATTGTACATGTATACACGTATATGTTCTTGGAAAAAAGTTAAATATTGTAAAACACCGCATTAATGCGACCCTGCTTTTAACGTGATCCGATTTTATGGACCCCGATCATCGCGTTATAGCGGGGTTCCACTGTAATAACCTTTCAAACATCACTTGGACAGAATAAGACAAATTTTAATTAATGTTCATGCTTCTTCTTAGCAACCTAACACAAGATTAAAATGGTCATCAGCAAGGTTTTGTAAACAAACTCTAGACTAAGTATCCAAGCAAATGGATGATGGGTACCTCAAGCAATCATACTGCTGAATTCCTTTCAAATTTTATCCACTAGCACTATACACATAAATGTATATGGATAACAGTGATGATGCACCCATAATCTCAGCATCAGTTCTCCACAGCATCTGACATATATCTAAGTTTTTGAAAAATTAAATGCTTATAATATGGTGCCCAGCCCTGAGACAACTTGAAGGCCACCAGTATAAGAAAGCAATCATTTGCAAAGACATACTAAAAGCTTGTTATCTACCAGTCTACTCAAATATCTTACCTTGATTAAGTTGTTTCATTGGTTTTATAAGAATAGGTCACCATGGAAATTTACCAACCGCTCTATTTCATGTTCAACATTAGGATAAAGTCTGGGAAGCACTAAATTCATCTGCAACGAAGAAACAAAATACCCAAGTCCAAATATACTACATCAGGACAAAATGCTGAAATGATATCATGAAGATCAACAAGTTTAACAACTTTGCCATCTGGCAATAAAACAAATAGCAGGACATTTCAAATTAATAGGTATAAGAATTAGCTATTTTTTAAAAAAAATGTTAATGAAGAGAAAGCTCAATAATGACAGTAGTATGTATGTATTGAAGCAGATCTTAATTGTGGATAAAAATATAAATAATATTCATCCCAGTGCTAGGTAATCCTACTGGTCAGTACGCTTGGCTGGATCACAATCATCCCATCTCCATTCATCTCATTCCTTGGTAATTCTGGTAATTAAGTTATTACTTACATGGCAGGATTACAATCATAAAGCAGTTTTTAATATTTGTCTCAAAGATATGTTATTTAGGTAGTAAGACCTAGACGTCTAAAACATAAATATCAGTGTTGAGGTCCTACATGTAGGATTACCCTGCAACTGTGCTAACAGCCTCGGCCTCAGTTCAAATATGACTTGATATAAACTGATGGCAAATCATCAACTTAATATATGCAATAAAGTCCCGTCTAATACACTTCCTACAGTGGATAAAATTACTGGAAGGAAAGATTTATACAATGTTGCCAGGCATTTTTGCACACATAAGGTTTGTCCCAATTATTAAAGCAAAACTAATACCGAATTCGACCAATTGACAAAAGTAAAATACTGCAATGATTACCATTTGAAAAGAGGCAATTGTCACCAGAATATTTTGTTCACAATAATATTAATCATAAACACACTTGTGATACCACTCCTGTGTTTTCATGACTCGCGATATGTTGGCCTATTTTGTGCACAGCTTTGAAAAGATGTCATGTATAGCCATCGCGCTAAAGAAATGAAATGCATTGCCTACGACTCTTTCTGTCAGCAGTTCAGTCGAGTAATCACATCAGGTTTATAGCTAGTACATTTCTCCCTCAATAACTTGCGCACATTGGGGTCCAAGAACATCTACCGCACTTTCAGTGTGGCGCAAGTTATTGAGGGACCTATAAAAAATACCAAAACAAGTAAAGGGGATTGACATTAAGGCAAAAGAGGGGGTTGGTTGGTGAGGTTTGAGGATTACTTTGGGTATGAGTTGTTACTTGAATGGTCATTTTACATTTTCTTTTTACTGGTATTGGGATTGTCGGTGTCTGAGCATCTGACATTGTTTCAACTTGGGAGTCTGAATTGCTGTTTCACGTGTTTATGGACAAAAATTATTAAAGAATTTAGAAACAGCCTATACACTGGGAATTTCTTGAGAATCCCGTTGTAACAGCAAGTTGACAGGTCACAACTTGCTAAATTGGAAACTTGGATTAAGATGCAATTTTTTTCAATGGTATACAATAATACATTTCCATCTTTTAAAAACGTTTTATATAATAATAACAATAATGAGGACTTTGTATAGCATCTAATCTTTTGAAGCTCTAAGCACTTTACATCTATAATGATGTGACTACAAACCACCACACCCCCCAAAAACATGAAATTAGAAGAAACCCCCCCCCCAAAAAAAAACTGTTACTAAAAACACAGAAATACACTGAAAACATCGAAATACACATGTATTTACATGTTCTCTGTATATATCAGTTTCCACTCAAATTAATTCTGCTTTTGTTTGAATAATAATATAAAGCAAAAAATATGATTTATTATATTTTTATACAAATTTATTTTTTTCCTATTTATATCACAATTCATGTAATGTCATTTGGTTGTACTTGATTCCACAGACCTGATATAAGGTGAATTTGCTGACATTAATTGGCACACATACATACATAATATATATATATATATATATATATATATATATATATATATATATATATATATATATATATATATATATATGTATGTGTATGTTAAAAAAATCTATTTTTGGAAATATGTTTCGTATTAAGCTACTTACCAAGTAAAAATTATTTCTTAACTAGAATACGAAATGAGATCAAAGCGAGAACAATAAATGTATGTGCAGTGCAGTCAATTATAAATATGAATTAAGCGACTTTAAACAAAATGAATTAAGCCGGTTTACACTGTCCTTTCCGGAGATTACATTCATTCCGGAACGATCAGTCATTATCATACTAACAAACTTCTGGAATGAACAACCTATCCAATAAAGTACAACCAAATGACGGGTTCATAACTAGGAAAAAATAAATAATTTGTAAAAAAATATAATAAATTATATTTTATTTTGCTTTATATCATTGTACAAATTAAAGCAAAAACAATGTGTGAGTGGAAACCGATATATAGAGAGAGAATATGTAAATGCAGGGATCATCCTGGGCTTCGCCAATGTCGCAAATTGGGATTTTTTTTCCTTATTGGCGACAAAAATGTCCCGTCTGGCGATTTTGGCGAAAGACTTTTTGGTTATTTAATTTGTACGTACAATCATGGATTCGGACTGGATAAATTAAAAGGGAGAACGAAAGGAAGCCACAAACTTGACTAATCAATGCATTGGAATCACTGTTACAAACAATCCTTTGTATCGACAACAGGGCTCAAAATTAGCGGTAGTCCGCTAGCCCGAGGCTAGTAGATTTCCCGTCGGGCTAGTAACTTTTATAATGTTAATAGTCCGACGGGCTAGTAAGTTTTTGATTATCAACAGTCAGAGTTTGTTTACTCAATACCCTAATAAAGACGTGACTTCAGCCGATATTCTTTAGTGACCGTTGTAAACATAGTCATAAAATATTAACATGTGAAGATGAAGTCAATTTCTGCCTCGGAAATGTGTTTATATTACAAGAAGCCATCTGATTATGTGCGTTTCACTTAACAGCTCCAATTTAGGTCCCGTCATTAACAAAGGAAGTTTGGAAATTGATCCGTATTAATCTGATAGCGAATTAAATGGTATCAGGCTTTATTCACGCGACCACAGTAACAAATTACGAAATGTTACACCACACAAAAGAACATAGCATCAACTATTCAAAGAAATTAGTTTACATGTTTGTTTCTTGAAAGTATTTTTTGCTTGCTCCGAGTCACAAACGGGTAACTCATATTTTATGTTTGCAGCAAAATAATTAGAAGAATTAGATCAATTTATTATGATAACATTACTGACACATCATTTTCCATGCAACTACTTTTTCAATGATAATAAGAATAGCTTTTATATTTTTCCCCAAAAAATGATTCAACAAATAATTGAATACACATGGAGATATCCAAGCATTTGATGGGAATTAAAATCTCACATGGGCATCTAAGATTGAAAATATTCACGCTTATTATTAATTTCAACAATACACTGAGGTTCGATTAATGAGGAACAATTACCAAACATATGTTATTAATGATAAGACCGCAATTGGAGCTGTTAAAGACCACAAGTGTTCGGTGCGCTCTTGATGTGAAGGAGGAAAAATCTATAAAAATATCTAAGGAAAATTTTTGGTATTTTTGTCGCTATGTATGATTTTGTTCCTTTTGATTATTGTTTTCTTTTTCATTCACATCAAGCTCGCGTCGGAGTTAAATACAACGCGCCGAGTCAACTGGCTTCATTTGATGGGAGCACACATTCTCCAAGTTGAAACTAACATTATCTTTTGATGATAATATTTTATAAGTGTTTACTTTAGCCACTGCTTTGAGCGTACAGAACATCCGCTGAAGTCAAGTCTTTATTAGGAAGAAGCCATTTGACAGAGGAGGGGGGTGGGGGTAAAGGCACGTGTTTTTAAACGGGTTTCTTGCTCGGACTCTTTTTAAATAAAGACACTGTGTCATTCCTTTTCTGACTTCAAATAATTCGCATCAGTTATACTCTAGCATCTCATATTTCAAAACGAGGCACAATTCCCGCCTTATAAGACGGCAAAATGTGGCGTTTTATAGGTGTTCAGCCTCCAGAAAAAAAAAGCAAAATTCATTCTGTTATCTTGCAGTTACAATGATATCTATGCTTTGACTTGGCCCACAGTTGTACAATCATATGCTGCTGACTGCAAGAATATTCTGGCATTGATTGACCTCATCCTAACAATCCCAGCCCACTCTGCTGATGCTGAAAGGGGTTTCTCAGAGATGAAATTGGTGAAGAGTGACTGGAGATCTTGTTTGCAACCTTGGGTTCTGTCCGACCTACTCTTCATCATGTTTCATGCAAATGACATTCCAACATATGATCCATTATCAGCAATACATTTGTGGAATGTTTCAGACCGGTAAGGAGACCAGAACAAAACCCATATTGAACCAGAGTGCAGGTGGAGAACGAGAAAGGACACCTGGATCCCTTTCTGGAATTGGCTCCAGATTATCTTGATAAACAAGAAATGTGAATTTATTGATGATTTAAAGTAGAATTTATACTTCTGTACTTCTACATTTTATATGATAATGCTATGTATGAAATAAAATTGTTGTTAATCTCAATACGAATGTGTGACATTGTTTTGGGGACAGGGCTAGTAAATGTTTGGCAGGGCTAGTAAATTTCTCAGTACACTAGTCCATCTGGCTACCAGGAAATTTGTGTTAAATTCAAGGCCTGCGACAACCCCATCTTTACAGTGCATTGTTACATCATAATCTGCTTATGCTGACATCTGGGCTAAGTACTGTATGCTGTGATGCAGTCAATCATGCTACCGTACTATACCTACAACTGACCAACTTCTGAAGACACGAATAGAGCAGATAAAATTAATTCAATGGCAAATCCTTGTTTTTTGGGGGGTATTTTTTTACATATATCAATACAAGAGTTTTTTTTTACATATATCAATACAAGAGTTTTACTGAACCTTCAGTGAAAACTGATAACCTTTGAAGTATCGACTACTGTGTATAAATACAAAGCAAATGGAAAAAATCTCAATCACATTTATATCTGTCGCCAGTGCAACATTATCATGAGCAAATGGAAGTTAGACGTTGCGTGTTCATCATCTCATCCTAACTTAATAAAATAAACAGCGTTTGGATTTAGTGAAAATTCATCAGACAATACAGGCACTGAACCCAATGATAAATCTTGCAGTCCAACATCATCTACATGTAGTGCTTCAAGTGCAACACCACAATATGATAAACGTGGCAATAATTCCCAAAAAGTTCTAGACAATTGGAAACTTGGACATCATGGCTGAGATATGATAAAAAGTTAAAATAGATGTTCTGTGATGTATGTATCAAGACAAATTTCGTCAATTCATTTACAACTGGCTGTGATATTTTGAAGGAGTGTCACCAAACATGAATCCAGGCAGGGTAAGTAATATTTGTGCATTTTACTCATTGATCTTTTCTTTTTCCCATCAATCCTGTGTTACGGCTACAGATACTTAAACTCCACAACAAGAAATAGCAAAAAACAAACAAAAGTTTTGCATTATTAAAAATAATTATTTCTCAAATTACAAGACTGAAAGAATCCCTAAATTGTGTGTGAAGTTATGCTTATATATACGGTCCAATATTGCCTGGTGTTGACTCGTGTAAGTTTCATTCGTGGGAATGGAGATCCTGTTTTGCTTGTCGAGAAAATTTATACAGCAATCAGTGATCATTCTTAGGATTTAGGAAGCAATTCACTAGAAGCTTTGTGAAGCTAGCCATAAGGGGGGAGGGTCATTTAATTACAGAATGCATGCAAATAACAGTCGCATTATACGTCACTTATCTTATATTGCAATGTACGATCATAGGGTTTTATTATTATTAAAATGTAAACTAAAGTTGATAATGTATTTTTTTCCCCAGGTAACAACAGGCATACATATGCACAAACGCTGATGCGGGATCCTGACATCAGAAATAAACTCTGCATTGCATCTCATCTCTCAAGAATTTAATAAGAATCAGCATGTACAGATGTGAAAAGTTAGACTTTGAAACTGCATTCAACAAGTGGGCAGCCCTAAAATCGCAACGAATTTTCATGTAACACTTTGTACATTTTTTAATTAAAGTATTAGCTAACCCATCTTTTGTAATTTCCATTGCCTGTTACATTAATAGACTCAATTAACACTTGGAAAAATATACAATACTTGTCTGGTGACACTTTTTGAAAATTGGCGACAAAATATTGAGATTGGCGATTTTTTGGGCGACTGCTTTTTAAAAGCCAGAACCATCCCTGAAATGCATGTGTATTTCGATGTATTTCATTTTTCGTTTCCAGTGTATTTTGGTGTTTCTAGTAACCCACAAAAAAATGCTCAAAATATTTAAGGTAGGAAACATTAATAGGTCTTAAAGTTTGTTCTTGCAGTCGATAAAGGTGAATTTTAAGAGCACTCTTGAAAGGGATCACTGTATCAATGTGCCTAATTTCAACAGGCAATTCATTTCATGTTGCTGGGCCCTGGTAATGGTATATAAAAAAAATGTTGTTCATATGACTAATTTTTCATAGTGGGAATAATACGAGTATACAATTGTCAGAAGAGGAGCGTAAGTATCTTGCTGGTGTGTACACATGGGTGATGACAGATAGGTATGTTAGACTGGAGTCCGTCAGTGAAACCTAGCACAGAGAACAATTTTTTAATAATCTATTTATGTGCATGATTCTAAAATATACATAGCATCAAAGAATTTTCTGAGTTACAGTATCAAGAACGTTATCGAGTGGTCTTCATGTTGACATTTAGAAATCGCATTTTCATACTCATTTCCATTCGAAATTGTGATATTTGTCAGAAGCACGTTAATCCTGCCACTAGTCTTGTTATACAACTTGAAAATTTGTGTACACTTTATCATTTATGAACATCACTGTTCTAAAGTTACGATCGGTCTCTTGATACTATGGATTTTTGACTCAGAATAACACACGATCCAATGTTTACTTAAATGACGTATCGTTGTGCAGAATTACCCGACGCGCAGAATTGGCCCACATGGTAGTATGTTTTATGAAACGCCATCATCCTATCGAAAATTGGAAGTAGTACAATGCAAACTCAAATGTACACTACATCATTAAATGACATATTTAGAGCAATACAAAATACAATAAAACTGATACATTCGTCAATTTCAGCACAACTACACTAGAAACTAGATTATAAATATCTGAAACCTTGAAATCTTGGAACGTCAATTTACAATGCCCGCCATTTCACAAAAGCCATTTTTCAATAAGTCGCAAACTACGCAGTTTGCATTGACGTGAACATAAACTATAAATATATAAAATTATACATTTAAAATATTTAGATACACTATTATCATTAATCAATTACTTATATATTATTAATCTCTCAATTACGACGTCTAACTTACGACATGCGGCTACTCTTGACATGCTTTCGTACCTCACGTATCACATCGCATTTTAAGTATATCGGGGTTTCGAAGGTGGTGATATCATCAACTCATTGGACTAGTGGTGTTGGTGTTGTCCCAAAATCAATTTCTACAATGTCATTATCAGAGGAGGAAGTTAAACAGGCGTGTCATGTCCCGGACCCAAGTACAAAGGTGCAGGCTCCCCGACCTAATTTTCATATATTACAAATATCATCTCGTGTTAATAAATGTGGCATGTTGTGAATGTCAGACATAATAAATTACAAATTAGCAATTGTTTTTGTTTATAGTAAATGCACATAAGTAGAAGGCTTCATTAAATTTTGTTAAAATAGGCTAATTGCAACTGCAAATGATGAGCCTTTTGAAAATGTTATCGATTTATGTTTGCCCTAGTGCTACAATGTAAGCCCCGACGCAGCACTAAAATCAAGATCAACATGTGATACGTCTTACGGGTAGGACTATGTTTGCCCTAGTTTTAAAGCAAACTATTGTGTTAAAGGACTAAAAAGCTATAATTATAGATAAACGATAATTTTTTGGCATAGAAGTATTCTGGGCAGTATGTCTTCCAGTTCGATTTTGGCAGCTTTTCATTTATGACATTTTTCAAAATCACTTAAAAATTCTGGTTCAGAAATGTTGATAAATGCAAAATTTCTGCCCAAAAATATGCTACATGGGATTTTGTCTGTTTGCAGTTATCATCATTCTTTCAGTTATTTAAGCAAAGATATGTTGATGAAGGACACTGAAAACATTTTACAACTTAAAACCACTCCAATCCACATTATGGTACACATATGCACACAATAAACAAATAACACATTATGTCCAATATGACTTCATTGCTCACACTAAGCAGTAAGTAATGTGTCAGAAATTTTAAAAAGGGTCAGCAGACAATAAAGACGCAGGTGTTCAGGTCTCATGACAAGGATTACTACAGAAAATGTGAGTGTTCTGAAGGATTAATCTGAATGGAAAGAAGAGGAATTTTACTTACCATCCACACACAAATGTCAGTCTATGTAAATAATATTAATTACTAGCAAGTGGCCGAAAATCTGATAAAAGATAGATTACGAGACAATGGATCGTCAGGTTTATCTCTGCTACCAGAAATATCAACAACAAAGCAGATATCTCAAAACATATAATGCTCGTTGTTTGATGTCTACATAAGCGGATTATGATATAACAATGCACTGTTAAGATGGTTTGTCGATATGGACAAAGAATTTGTTATGTAACAATAGATAAATTTCAGTGCATTTTATATCAACTTTGTGGCATCCTTTCTTGGGGCCTTTGAAATTATCCACTCCAAACCAATTGTTGTATAGATAAGTTTAAACGGCCAACAATGTCACCAACAAGAAAAAAATGCCAGATGGAATATTTTGTCACTGATAAGAAAAAAAATATTCTAAGTGATACACAATCCCTTTCCCCAATATGCAATCTTTTTCATTCATGTACAAGAAAAATATGTGTATTTGGAATTTCAGGAGCTGCACTGCAATTTTTTAAATACTTTTAAGAAGAAACATATTTTACATGTATAAAAAAATGCATGTATATGTATATAAAATTTTGGCAGCCATGCCACTACCGTGTTCTATCTGAATTCATATTATAACAGAGTGCACTTTTGCAGGGTCACACTGTGGTTTAGGTTTCATGTTTTTTCAGAGCTGTTTTGATGAAGTTGATCTGTTCATTAACTATAAATCTTCCCTTCAATAGAGCTTTTAACCAGCATAATTTAGGAACCATTATTTTGTTGTTCCATTATTTTATAGACACAGATGGACATTGTTTGATTGTGTCTCATTAGTTGCATTTTAGGCACGGTTGTGGCCTTGACAAATCATATATTCACATGTTGAATGTTACTGGCTTAGCTCAGGAACTGCTGAATGTATTCTGATGCAATTTGATATGAACATTGTCTCATATTCTCAGATGTGCTTTTTATAGGTTTTGTCACATCTATTCCATTTTGGACAGGTATACCCCTTGTCAGGTATGTTTTGGTCTTTTGTGTTGTGTGAAATCAGAAATGCTCAGTAACATTTCAACGTATTCTTTTGGAATTGGATGAAAATATTTTCTCACCTATGTGACACAGAAATCTAGCTGTTTTGCTAACCTTACTTTCATTATCTCAGTCTTGTCATCGCAGACCAGTCATCTCAGTCAAGGTGTCCATGCGTTCAAAACTACTTTAAAAAAAAGAAACCCATGTTGTCTTCTGCTGTGCTTGATGTAGTTGTAAAAAAAAAAGTAAAACAACAAATATATAACAAAAAAATGGTAACTTAGGGTCAATCCATCTTTGAGAACACACCATACAAAAACATTTAGAGAGAGAGACAAAGATACATGCATACATGACAAGCTTTTTTATGCTATGCTAGTTTGTTCCACACAGCATAGTCAATTTTATCCTATATGCAGGCCTAGCTCAGTACATTTTTTAGGTCAGCATCATTAAATGTAGCTAATGCAAACCAACTAGTTTTAAATATTTTGTGTGAAACATATTATATATTGTTACTGTGTTAGCTACATTTAATGACACTAATCTGAAAATTGACTGTGCTACAGATAGGATAAAATTCTCAATGCTGTGTGAAATGAACTATGACAGAAAACACTGATTCATGCACATAGACTATATACCTATACACTTCATAGCCCCCCAACTTTCTTAAAAACTACAGAAAATGTAGTAACAGCCAGAATTTTGTTATGTCAAACATGCTTTATTCTAATTTTGTTAAGTATATCCATTGTGCCCCAGTTGAATAAAAATACACCTAAAATATTTAATGACAAATAATGCACTTACCAGCCAGAAGGAATCATTTATCCGTCTACACATTATATAATCCATAAGCAAATTTCACTCTAGCACTTGCCATACTTCCAAGACAAAAGTAAATGTTCCAAGAATCCGTGAACTTGAAAGTTAAGCACTTATCTGCTAGGGTCCATATTTGGGGGTAATTATTACAATCAATATTAAGGATAACACGGGTATGCCGCAAACAGTTTCACCTTCTCCAAAAAAATGGAGAGCTATATACAATAGTGACACAGATCACTAATTACCCGTGAATAATCTAATGCAACATGTTACTCTCCGTTACATCTTGAAACAGTTTCTTGTAATAAATAGTTATCATTTGTTGTCAGTTTCAGCAGCAGAGAGGGTGAATCAGACAACTTTTTTTTTGGTTATTTTTTATTATACCCTTAAAACGGTACGAATAGACCCTTCTCGCGAAAAAATAAGTCTCCGACCCTTATGATTGTTCGCGTTTTCGTTGATGAATCATAAATTTCACAATGATGTTGTCACTCACCCTCTCTGCTGCTATGGGTTAACCGAATATTTTATCAAGTCCGATACGATATCGTGTCCTAGGGTCTGCTAAATTTATTGTCACAAATCCGTGTGGTTTTGACTGAGCGTGACTAAAGAAATTTCTAAATTGATTATGATTCATATCACCGCTGCACCAGGTCTGATGAATATTTCGTAGCGTATGAGTATCAACGCCGTTAAATACACACAACACATTGCAATTATCTCTGATCACTTTTGGTATTTGTGTGTACCGTTGAGTGACATAGATCACATCAGTGTTTTTATGCCTGCCTCGGGAAAATATTCTAGCAGGATTTTTTGGATTATCTAACATGATATCATCGTATACCACTAAATTGTTAATACTTCCATCGATGTCTTCCACGGAAGGGGCTTCCTCTATATCAGTAATAAACTCAATAAAATCTTCATCGATTTGAAATTCTTTTGCTTTCTCGTTAAAATCCTTTAGCACTTCATAGCATCGCTGATCGTCTACACTCGGGGCTATTAAATACAATTTGTTCCATTTCATCCATCTCGTTATCAAATTAAGTAGCAGTTGTGTCTTTCCGCTTCCAGATGGTCCGATTATAATCATTCTAATTGAATTCGGCAACATTTCATGATGTTTAATAGGTTCCCGTCGTCGGGTAGCTGAATAATCAATTATATTCATGCCGTTATATATAAATTATGGATCTATATTGTGTGAAGTGTAAAAAACGTACTGGCACAGATGACTTGACGACGATTACAACTAAAAATAACCGATCAGCGCTTTCTGGTAAATGCGTACAATGTAGTACAAAGAAATTTAGATTTGTTTCTAAACCCAAGGAACTCAAGGAACCTTTAAAAAAAAACGAGGAGGTGATATCGCAGCCAAGCTAACTAAACTCCCTGGAACCCCATGGGCAAAATACCCTGGAGAAAAGCACCTTCCAGGATATAGCTACTGTGGACCGGGAACAAGACTTGATATCAGACTCAATGATCAAAATCAGCCCCGACCCGGTGAGGAACCAATAAACGCTATTGATAAGGCCTGTCACCTTCATGATGTATCTTATAAAAGCAGTAATCTGCAGCACAGGCATCTAGCAGATGTGAAATTAATTCATGCGTTAAATGCTATTTCTGATAAATCTTTCAAAGAAAAATTGGCTTCCTTTTTGATAAAATCGACTATGAAAAGTAAATTGATGTTAGGTGCTGGTAATTAATAACAACATGGAATCTATTTATTATTCCCCAAGAGGATACTGGAGGGGTAAATCAGCAATCCATAAACTCGCTAGTGCTGCAAAAGTGAAAAAAACAACTGCGGCTGATTGGTTATCCAAACAGGCACTATGGCAAATTTATCTACCACCGCCTAAACAAATTCAATTCTCGCATTTTGATGTGACAGTTCCTAATGAAGTTCATCAGGCTGATCTATTATTTCTGCCACATGATCGTGGTTACAAATACGCATTAACCGTAGTTGATATTGCAAGTCGATACAAAGAAGCAGAACCGTTAAAAACAAAATCAGCCACTGAAGTGGCTTCTGCATTTGAAAGGATTTATCGAAGGAGTCCTCTGCACTGGCCAAATCTATTACAAATTGATCCTGGCGAGGAATTTCAGGGTGCAGTGTTATCAATAATGAAAAATCATAAAGTCACTATCAGACGAGGACATACTGCGCTACATCGTGATCAGGCAATTGTAGAACGGTTTAATAAAACCCTTGCTGAGCGGTTATTTGGATATCAATACGCAAAAGAATTCATCCAAGAAAAAAGATCCCATGAATGGGTTAAAAGGTTACCAGCTGTGATTACTGCACTGAATAACGAGATTACTAGAACCATCAACAAAAATTCCTCATGAGAAAACCAACAACTTAGTATACACGATCCAACACGGATCATTGGAGTGGTCACCTACAAACAACAAATTAGATATCACTGCAACCGTTAAGGGTATTTATCGATTAACACTAGTAACACCATTGTCTCAATTTAATATTTCATCGTCCAGTTCATCCGGGGTCAATAATATGATTTCAACGATCATCGACAAGGATAGAACTGAAAAGTTTACAATTACATCTACTGATAAAGATTTGGTTAGGGTCTCAACAACGTGGTATGTGGAATTCGTAGCGAATTTAAGTAAATCGTAATTGAAAACGATAGCGTATTTAAAATAAAAATGATTTCATCATCGCAATATCGCTATGATCAGGTCAGAGAGTATCAAACTAGACTCAAAACCTTGTCTGAGGAGTATGAATTGAAAATTAAAAAATATCGCAGGAGAATTACCGCAATTGATGTTACTGTGTACGCTGTGAGTGGTGTAATCACCGGAGCTGGTATTATACTGTCTTCAGTGACAATAATGGCTCCGATAGCTGTTCCAATTTGCATTTCTGCGGCAACAACAATCGCTGGAATAATTTCAATAATCACAAAAAAAATATCCTCGTGCAGCCAACGGAAACTACAAGACTACATAATTCAATTTCATGTTGTGTCCACTGCATACTCGCAATTATCTTCATTGATATCGTCATCGCTCGATGATACAATTATATCAGAGAGTGAGTTTTCAGCGATGGTAGATATATATAATTCTGCGATGTCAAAATTAGAAATACAACATGAGTATAATAACAATGACAACACAGATGGAATTACTTCAACAAATAGTGGAGAACACAAACCCAGTACAAACAAGCATGATCTCAATAACCTCAACGAATCCAGAATTCAGTGTCAATTTCCCCTCTCCAGTCCCAGTGAAGGAGATAGCGCTAGCAAAATTACGAGTATACCACAGTTGGCCAAATATTAGGTCAAAATCATTTGGTGGTCAACAACCCAATAATTCACTGGTATTTGCAAATAAGAATAAACCCGACGGTACCCCAGACTGGAACATTGTTTCCATACCAACCGGATCATACCAAATCGAACAAATCAATAACGAATTCGCGCGTAGAATAAAATCGATTACTGGAAAAAGAGTCAAAAATAGCTATAACAGTTCATGAGCCAACACTATCATCTGCCATTGAAATAAGCACAGAGGGTTATGTCGTAGATATCTATCAGAGTTCTATTAGAACCGTACTGGGATGGCCTGAAATCCCACCCAGGGGAAAAACCGTTAAATTACCAGAACCACAAAAAACTGATTATATCACCGACAGAATAAAACCTGATAATCCAATAAAAAGCTATAGCGATTATGACAAATTGAATTTTTTCACTGAATTAGATGAGGGAGGGGAGAAATACTACATAACTCGACAGGATAAAATCAGTGAAAATTTCACAGCGTTCAATAACGATATTTCACTGTTGTTAATATCCCTTAAATCCGGTACTCTCACCCGAGATGAATTTATCAGCGCCATAGAAACATGTAACAGAATCCTCAGTGACATGGAAACATTTCATTCACTAATCATGCGAGAGGTATCCATTGCCAACACTAATACGAAAATAAAATTTGCGATGAAATATATAAGCTTAAAAAATATGTCCGAATTCCATCTACCAGGATATAATATCTTAGAACTACAAAAATCTCTCAGTGATGCCATCGATGTCGGTTTTAAAATAATTCATGATACGTGGAAAAAAACAGCATCACCGGAAATAAAAAAAATCCTCAAACATAATAATGACCCAGATGGTGGTGGCAGGCATATTGCTCCGTTCAATGTGAATATTTCAACGGTGATTGCGCTCAATTTAGTATGTGATGTGATCGAAGGAAGTTATCAAATAAATTTAGAACGATCAAACCAAGCTCAGCAAGGATATATTTTGTATTCATTTGCACCAATAGCTCCTCCAGGGTTTTTAATAATTGAGTCCCCGGTGAATCCAGTCTATATGCGATGTCATAATAATTCATTAACCAGAATTAATTTCAAACTCACTGACCAGTCTAATAATCTGATTGATTTACAAGAGGAGGTTTTACAAATTAGTCTATTTGTAAAGTCCTAAGGACTTTCATCCTGAAAGGATTTTCGTCGTAAAGACTTTCATCCTAAGGGGATTTTCGTCGTAGTAAGGACTAGATCAAATATTCGGTTAACCCATAGCAGCAGAGAGGGTGAGTGACAACATCATTGTGACATTTATGATTCATCAACGAAAACGCGAACAATCATAAGGGTCGGAGACTTATTTTTTCGCGAGAAGGGTCTATTCGTACCGTTTTAAGGGTATAATAAAAAATAACCCAAAAAAAAGTTGTCTGATTCACCCTCTCTGCTGCTGTTTCATATAACATCCATATATTAAAGGTGATAATACCTCATTACTATGCAACATTTTATGTTGTTCCTTTTCTTTGCTCACACATATAAACTGTGTACTTCAGAGGCAGTGGTCACACCACAACCCTCATTATATTTGTATTCATGCGCTGCATGTAAACATTCTCTTATACCTCGATGTGTGTATGTGTTTTGTTTCTTACACCATATTTTGCCAGAATTATGACACTTGTCATCTAGTTTAAGATCTTTGCATACAGTATTTCTCTTGTAATCATTTTAGGAAACATTCAGCTTATTCTGATGCAGTTTGTTGTGAACATTGTGCTTTATTTGGCATCTGGTCTTTGCCACTCAACTTAACATTTCTGTCGTGATATGGAATGTTCCTGGTTTAAAGGGTTTGGATTTCAAGTATTAGATGAGTCATGGCCTCTGAATGCCAATCTTCTCCAAAGTTTAGTTTCCTAACAGAAACTTAAGTTCCTGTTTAAGACAGCAGAATAAATTGTAGTCAATTGGAACTCATTGTGGTGTATCTATCATAAATAGGTATAGTTTTTATTAATATGAATACTTGAGTAAACATGTGAAGCACAAAACCACATATACTTGTTTTTAAGCCAAGTCCAACTGCAAAACTGCACATACCCAGTTTTGTTTGCACATATTGGGTCTTTGTTGTTTGTTAGGAGTAATCGGGAGAAGGAAGAATATAGACCCTGATCTGCAGTTGCTTTAAGATCATTGTGAAGTGACTCCATTTTTAAGTACTTTATTGCATTTCTATCATGATAATGTGCATAGGTATTTCACTAAAGATGCAAAGTATGATACATGTGAATCCATATTTTAAATGTGAAACCAATTGGTAAATGTGAATCCATATGGTAAGTGTGAACAATGCTTGTTAGAGCAAACATAGCTGGTAAATATGAATCCATATGGTAAAAGTGAACATATCTGGTAAATATAAACTCTTATGGTAAATGTGAACCTAGCTAGTTAAAGTGAACCTAGCTGGTATATATGAAACCCAGATGACAGTGTGATTGTCAGATGGATGCGAGAGGATGAATTCAGGAAAATATAATCTGACAGAATTCACTTAAGTCTCAGAATAGTTTGTTACATCTCACAGCCTTAAACTTAAAAGTATCACAGGTATGCAAGACATAATTAGATAAAATGAATTTACATCAATATTATTACTTCCCTACACCTCAGCAAGTCGGACTTTTCTCTTTCAGGATTTTCTATTCCAACAAACCATGTACAGGATCAAAGATCCTAAGCGGTCACTTGAGTTTTATACCAAGGTTCTTGGAATGACGTAAGTGATTGTTGCTTGAGTGTAATATTCATGAAACCATTAGCATTCTGTTAATATTTGATATACAAAAGACCATTATATTTACATTCCAGTTGTCTGTATTAACATTTAATGTGGGTATTGGATAAGGAGCTGAAGGGGAACTCGGTGTAATTATCATAAGGATTAGATACCCTTGCATCCTGTATATCATAAAAATTAGATGCCATTACATCATCTATATCATAAAGATTACATACCATTACATCATGTATATCATAAAGATTAGATACCATTACATCATGTATATCATAAAGATTAGATACCATTACATCATGTATATCATAAGAATTAGATACCATTACATCATGTATATCATAAGGATTACATACCATTACATCATGTATATCATAAGAATTAGATACCATTACATCATGTATATCATAAGAATTAGATACCATTACATCATGTATATCATAAGAATTAGATACCATTACATCATGTATATCATAAGGATTAGATACCATTACATCATGTATATCGCAAGAATTTGATACCGTTACATCATGTATATCATAAGGATTAGATACCATTACATCATGTATATCGTAAGGATTAGATACCATTACATCATGTATATCATAAAGATTATGATACCATTACATCATGTATATCATAAAGATTAGATACCATTACATCATGTATATCATAAGAATTAGATACCATTACATCATGTATATCATAAGGATTAGATACCATTACATCATGAATATCATAAGAATTAGATACCATTACATCATGTATATCATAAGAATTAGATACCATTACATCATGTATATCATAAGAATTAGATACCATTACATCATGTATATCATAAGAATTAGATACCATTACATCATGTATATCATAAGAATTAGATACCATTACATCATGAATATCATAAGAATTAGATACCATTACATCATGTATATCATAAGAATTAGATACCATTACATCATGAATATCATAAAGATTAGATACCATTACATCATGTATATCGTAAGAATTAGATACCATTACATCATGTATATCATAAGAATTAGATACCATTACATCATGTATATCATAAGAATTAGATACCATTACATCATGAATATCATAAAGATTATGATACCATTACATCATGTATATCATAAAGATTAGATACCATTACATCATGTATATCATAAGAATTAGATACCATTACATCATGTATATCATAAGGATTAGATACCATTACATCATGAATATCATAAGAATTAGATACCATTACATCATGAATATCATAAGAATTAGATACCATTACATCATGTATATCATAAGAATTAGATACCATTACATCATGAATATCATAAAGATTATGATACCATTACATCATGTATATCATAAAGATTAGATACCATTACATCATGTATATCATAAGAATTAGATACCATTACATCATGTATATCATAAGGATTAGATACCATTACATCATGAATATCATAAGAATTAGATACCATTACATCATGAATATCATAAGAATTAGATACCATTACATCATGTATATCATAAGAATTAGATACCATTACATCATGTATATCGCAAGAATTTGATACCGTTACATCATGTATATCATAAGGATTAGATACCATTACATCATGTATATCGTAAGGATTAGATACCATTACATCATGTATATCGTAAGGATTAGATACCATTACATTAAGTATATCATAAGAATTAGATACCATTACATCAAGTATATCATAAGAATTAGATACCATTACATCATGTATATCATAAGAATTAGATACCATTACATCATGTATATCATAAGGATTAGATACCATTACATCATGTATATCGCAAGAATTACATCATGTATATCATAAGGATTAGATACCATTACATCATGTATATCATAAGAATTAGATATCATTACATCATGTATATCATAAGGATTAGATACCATTACATCATGAATATCATAAGAATTAGATACCATTACATCATGAATATCATAAGAATTAGATACCATTACATCATGAATATCATAAGAATTAGATACCATTACATCATGAATATCATAAGAATTAGATACCATTACATCATGAATATCATAAGAATTAGATACCATTACATCATGTATATCATAAGAATTAGATACCATTACATCATGTATATCGTAAGGATTAGATACCATTACATTAAGTATATCATAAGAATTAGATACCATTACATCAAGTATATCATAAGAATTAGATACCATTACATCATGTATATCATAAGAATTAGATACCATTACATCATGTATATCATAAGGATTAGATACCATTACATCATGTATATCGCAAGAATTACATCATGTATATCATAAGGATTAGATACCATTACATCATGTATATCATAAGGATTAGATACCATTACATCATGTATATCATAAGAATTAGATACCATTACATCAAGTATATCATAAGAATTAGATACCATTACATCATGAATATCATAAGAATTAGATACCATTACATCATGAATATCATAAGAATTAGATACCATTACATCATGTATATCATAAGGATTAGATACCATTACATCATGTATATCGCAAGAATTACATCATGAATATCATAAGAATTAGATACCATTACATCATGTATATCATAAGGATTAGATACCATTACATCATGTATATCATAAGAATTAGATACCATTACATCATGTATATCATAAAGATTAGATACCATTACATCATGTATATCATAAGAATTAGATACCATTACATCATGTATATCATAAGGATTAGATACCAGAGATCTCGCTAGGATTTTAGAACTAGGAATCCAGGACTGCCATTTTGGTAAAATTAAGAGTCCCACCAGCAAACGTTGCAGACCCATCCCAATGTTGAAATTTGCAGATTAGAAGAACTGTTGAATGCCATTGAGTTTAATTTCCACAGTCTTTATAACACTGACATGTACAACTTTGTCAGCCTATATGGCGCGTCTGGTCATTACGCACGATACGTCATTTCTGTTAACATTAGATCACGTGTTGTTTTTGGTTGAAATTCAAGTTTTGGCTGAAATGCCAGAAAGAGTCTAAAATATCGTATTTCATTTCCATAGCCTGATGCATAAACATTACGTCTTTTCAAAGCCATGCGTGGGATAGGTCGCCATATATCGAGCCGTAGAAACATAGGGGTGATATCCTACTTGTCCAGACTTATTATTATTTTGAATTTAATATTATGGTGACAGTTTCCACTTTTCAATTGGTAAGCATTACAGAATCTTGTTTTCATCAATTGAATTTGGTTTGGGTTTTAGCCAATATTGATGACCTTAGATGAGCAGAATAGCCTGACAGCAGTGTGACTCTTGTTAGTCCTTCATGGTGAGACTTGAATTTTGTCAATCCTAGGAATGGTCATATTCCAAACACTAAGCCAGGCATCACACACTTTCTTACACTTGGCTACTATTCCATCCAAACTGTCAGTTCTAGAAACTTCAGCACTCTTCTGCATCTCATTAAAAATATGTCTCAGTTTGCCATTGAACCCCAAAATATTTCTCTCCAAATTTGCAAACGTTTTGTGCAAGTCTTGATTTTGAGGTTGCACATCATGTATATCATTGGATAACATCCCATTACATCATCTATATGATAGGATAACATCCCATTAGATCATGTATATGATAGGATAACATCCCATTATATCATGTATATCATTGGATAACATCCCATTAGATCATGTATATGATAGGATAACATCCCATTATATCATGTATATCATTGGATAACATCCCATTGCATCGTGTATATGATAGGATAACATCCCATTGCATCATGTATATCATTGGATAACATCCCATTACATCATCTATATGATAGGATAACATCCCATTAGATCATGTATATGATAGGATAACATCCCATTATATCATGTATATCATTGGATAACATCCCATTACATCATGTATATCATAAGGATTAGATACCATTACATCATATATGTCAAAGATTAGATACCATTACATCATGTATATCATAAGGATTAAATGCCATTTCATCATATCTGTCATAAAGATTACATACCATTACCTTTTGTATAATCATAAAGATCAGATACCATTACATCATGTGCATCATAAGGATTAGATACCATTACATCATGTATATCATAGGATAACACCCCATTACATCATGTATATCATAGGATAACACCCCATTACATCATGTATATCATAGGATAACATCCCATTACATCATGTTTATCATAAGATAACATCCCATTACATCATGTATATCATAGGATAAAATCCCATTACATCATGTATATCATAGGATAAAATCCCATTACATCATGTATATCATAGGATAACACCCCATTACATCATGTATATCATAGGATAACATCCCATTACATCATGTATGTCATAGGATAACATCCCATTACATCATGTATATCATAGGATAACATCCCATTACATCATGTATGTCATAGGATAACATCCCATTACATCATGTATATCATAGGATAACATCCCATTACATCATGTATGTCATAGGATAACATCCCATTACATCATGTATGTCATAGGATAAAATCCCATTACATCATGTATATCATAGAATAACATCCCATTACATCATGTATGTCATAGGATAAAATCCCATTACATCATGTATGTCATAGGATAAAATCCCATTACATCATGTATATCATAGGATAAAATCCCATTACATCATGTATGTCATAGGATAACATCCCATTACATCATGTATATCATAGGATAACATCCCATTACATCATGTATATCATAGGATAACATCCCATTACATCATGTATGTCATAGGATAACATCCCATTACATCATGTATGTCATAGGATAAAATCCCATTACATCATGTATATCATAGAATAACATCCCATTACATCATGTATGTCATAGGATAAAATCCCATTACATCATGTATGTCATAGGATAAAATCCCATTACATCATGTATATCATAGGATAAAATCCCATTACATCATGTATGTCATAGGATAAAATCCCATTACATCATGTATATCATCCCATTACATCATGTATATCATAAGGATTATTAATATTTGCTGTCCTGTTAATAATGATTGTCATGAATGCTATAAAAAAAAATACAAACTCATTTTTTCAAAACTATGGTGCTGTAGTGCACTGCTAACAGGAATTATTACTTGGAGTATTTAAGTTACCATCATTTTAAAGATAGAGCTTTCATTCAGAATATAAATAAACTTTATTAAATGGGTACTAATTTTTGTGGGTTTATAGTTGCTAACTACTGCAATAGCTTACCTGTCAAGACACTATGTCTCCTTCCCACCCCCTACCTGCAAAAAAGACAATTTTTACAACCATGAAAATTGATGCCTAGGAAAAAGATGCTATAATGATAGTGGGTCTTAATTTAGTTATCTTATTTTGTCGATCTTATTTATTTATTATATTGATTTTATTATATTGATCTTATTTTATTGATTTATTTTATCATTCCTTATTTATTTATTTTATTATATTGATCTTACTTTATTGATTTATTTTATTGATCAATTTTATTGAATTTATATTTTTAAATTTCATTTTATTGATCTTATTTTATTGATCTTTTGCATGAATTGCAGACTTTTGAACAAGTATGACTTTCCTGAAATGAAGTTCAGCTTGTATTTCCTTGGTTATGAGAAATCTGAGGATATTCCTGAAGACAAAACAGAGCGAATTAGATGGTGCTTTTCTCGTAAGGCAACTCTTGAACTGACACAGTACGTAGCCATCTCTCATAAATTCTTGTAAATCCAGCTAATCTGTATTAATCCTCCATTATCTTGGCAATTCTGTCAGAGAGCTGACTTTTGTACAATGAGGGTGGACTCTGATTTTTAGAATTTTGTTAAGCTCTGCTGGTCATTGACCAGAAGACTTTATGCAATGGTCTTACAGCCAGTGGTCATTATTCAGGTTTGTTATTTTGTTAGGCCTGCTGAGTCTAGTTGGTCCTAAATTGGACATCCAGTGTTGCTGCATTGTTCTGCTCTGGAAGTCATGGAACACCTTCGAAAGTTGAATAAGCACAAAGCAACATTTTTTTTCTCAACATCTTGAACAATGTAGAGAAAGGTTGCTTATGTTTATATATGTCTTTTACGAGCGTGACATTAATTTTTATCATAGTTAGGAAAACTACTGTTTGAAGCTGACAGATGATGAAAATGACTGCTTCTGAGTGCTTGGGAATGTATTTGAAATAGCATAAAGTACATACACTTTGCCTATATTTGATTGGTTTGTGGTTGAAGGCCTTTTTTGGCACATGATAGCCTTTACATGATGGCCAGTATATTTAGTGGAGGAAGGGTCTTGAGAAACCCCAAGGAAGAGCCATGGAAAGTTACTGGCAAGCTAAGTCAGATACCCACCTTGGCAAATTTGAGACTAAAACCCATGCTGACAGAGGTGAGATATCAGTGATCTGTGAAAGGATGTTCCTTAGACCACTCATCCCCACCAGTACTTGAATTACAGAAATGAATCTTCACATCATAGGCATTAGTACTGTATGAAATTTTAAAATATCACAAATATTGGAAAAGTAAAAACAATGTTAGCTGCTCATTGTTTGGCTCAATATGGTCATAAACCTGGATGAGTTTATATTATCTTTTGTCCATTCTGTCCATATGTACTAGTTTGTTATAATTTAGTTCTAAATGAAAATGGTTTTGATCTGTTATTCAATGAAAATCTTATCCTCCTGAGCAAAAAGCAATATTGCCATGGGATTTTCACCAACGGACCTTTTGATGTTCATCCTAAATTTAAAGGGCTCTGCTTGCACATCCAGTATGACTTTGTTATTGCTCCTTCTGAATGGATGGTAAATATGAACTCTTATGGTAAATGTGAACCTAGCTGGTATATATGAAACCCAGATGACAGTGTCATTGTCAGATGGATGCGAGAGGATGAATTCAGGAAAATTTAATCTGACAGAATTCACTTAAGTCTCAGAATAGTTTGTTACATCTCACAGCCTTAAACTTAAAAGCCTCACATGTATGCAAGACGTAATTACATATTTATAATATATTTAGATAGTAGTCTAGTCTGTACTTTTAAAGAAAATGTTGCCATATGTTAACCTAAACAGGTTTTTATGATGTGACTTTTGGATGTTATTGGAGTGAAAATATTTGGAGCACATGGTCCTTTTAAACTTGTTCTATCAGAAAAAGGATGTAATTACAAGTTTGAAAAAAAAAGAAGTGAGTGATACAGCACTCTGATTGACCACATTGTCAGTTTCATTGCAGAATTTGTGGACTTCATGATCAGCAAAAGTTAGACATATGGACTAGTTAAAGTGATTGCTTAATTTAAATAATTCATCAGTATGTTTTGTATTTGTATTCTGGCTCTAAATCTACATGGATTTTGCTATGAATTTTGGCTAGCTGCTGATCTAGGTTTGTAGGAAAAATATTTATATTTTTATGTTGTACTCTAAATATAATAATGGCATGTAAAATAAGAGTCACTCTTTTATGCCCAGGTTGCGCTTTTTTACCATTTACATTGGCGAAAATTACACTTATATGTATGATTATCATATTATTTTCATTTATAATATAGTTTCTAAAATGTAAACATAAAAATAACATCGTGTCTCAATTTTCGAGTATAAAGAGTTATATAGCCAAATTACTGTAGGATCATCAATGTTCATGGGGGACCAGTTTTCATGGTTTTCGTTGTTGCCGCGAACCACGAATTTAATCCTCAACGAAAAATGAGCCACTTAGGATGATGACCCCCACCCCATCTTTTTACAGTGTTTCATTTCTAGAGATTAACACAGCTACTTGTATTTGATAAATCAAGGTCAATACTGTAATTTGGTAATTAAATATTAGCATTTACATGTGTTTTTTTTGTTAAAACCTTTTGAAGCAAGAATTATTAATCATTTTTTATTGTTTCAATGCACATGTTAGATAAGGTACTGTATCCGATAGCTGTAATTTTATATTCACTGCCTCAAATCGATATGTGAGGTAAGTAAGGATATATAGAAAATCTCAGAAAAAGATTAAGGTATTCAAACAATAGTAATACTAAAAATGAAAGAAAAAATAGTACATAATAACAGTATATAAAATTTTATACTTATTTAAGTTATTCCTTCATTCAAGTACAACTGCTGTTTAAACATTTATATCCTTCTGAAAGCACATTTCATTTTATCCATGCATTTTTAATCCAAAAGAACAGCAATCCTGTAAAATACTATAACTATCTCTTGAAACACTATTAATAATGAAACACTATGTATATATAAAAACAATAGCAGTGCCTGCACCGGGTTCACCACTTTGATGGGTTAGGAAGTCCAGGAACCATATGGGATCTAAGTTGAATTTTCCCACACTTAAGCCAATGTGTTAACACCATGATAGTCAAGTTCTGATGATGCAGCTTGATGGACAGTGGTTTAAGTAAGAGATCATTCATATGTACTTTAATAACTGATTGGTCTGGTTTTTTGTTGGCTGCATCAGATTTCTTTGATGTTGAAAACTCAAACGAGAACATGGCAAAACTGATTAATCTTGATGGGTGTTTTATTTGTGCTCATAGAGATAGAAGTATTGTTTTAGTGTTGGCTGCGTCAGCTTCAACTGATGTTATTCACTATTCACTTGGTCAAAAGCACAGTGTAAGTATTGAACTTGCCAGGTCTTTTATTTGTACTCATACAGGTGGTAGAATTTTGGGGTATTTGTAGAGGTTTTACCATGAAATTAAATACCATCTAATATGCAAACTTTGACAGGGGAAACCACAAATTTAAATACCCACGAAAATGCCTTATTTTTACAAAACCATGAAAATTGAGCCCAACGAAAATAAATGAGACCACAGTATTGCCAATTCCACTTGGACAATCCATCAGTTAAATCATTCGATAGGTAGGTGTGATGGCCTGCAATCTTTTGAATGTCTCATTGACAAACCTGTTCGTATGACGATCCAATGCCTCTAGAAAAAAATCCTGGGTTCCAAACATCAAAATTATGTTATCATCAACTGGTCCTGAATCCCACAGCAAGATGGACCCTTCTATCATTGTATGTAGAGCCGAACATATATCTTCCCATCAACATTTTCTATGTTCTTGTGATATCTATAACCATCATACAACCAAAAAGGCATTCCTTTCTGGGAATCAATCTTCTCCCTTAAATACATTCCCAATCACATTAACATCAGGGATATAAGCCTACTACCTCCCAGATCCAACCCTTTTAAAAATATTTATTTTTTAGTCTTTTTCTATCATTGCAGAGTGACAAAGGGCAATAACTCTTAACCATTTCCTCCCCTTGCCAGCTTAGGTGTGACTAGTTTTTAAGCTGAGCAATCATACAGCAACATTTTACAAGACACCTCCCATGAATCCAAAGCCAGATTTGTGTTAACCACGCAAGATTTTGGATTTATTTGGATTATTATTCGTTAGTAAGTAGGTGGTAATGTGATTAAAATCAGATCTCCACTGCCCTAAGTGAATCTGTCAGTAATTGCTAAGATGTCACGTTATGGTGACCAGTGTTAGTACCATAATTGGTATTTTTAATAGCCAATCAGATGATGTCTTTAGTCTTTTTATTTTGAATATGGAGCAGTGTAGCTGAAGAGAATCAGTGTGTGTCAAACAATTGTATTCACTTTCAGATTTTTGAAAGCTGCTATTTCCAATGCATTTGGTCTCTATAACCTGACCCTGAGCGATTACTGTCAGATCTTCATGTGAGACAGTGGAGATTTGATTTTAATTAGTTTGGTAGCAAATATTATTTTTTAATTTTGCAAATTTTTAGACCACATGGTACAACATGTTGTCATGTTGATATTCATTGTTTTGCACACACTGTCTGTTTTTCATGCACTAAGTTAGTAATGGTGTTATTTAAGCTACTTATTAACACACTGCTTCATTAATTGACACATTTTTGTTTTATCTCGTCATTTCATTAGACCTTGTTGATGAAGTAAGTACTTAAGCATTTGAAGGGATGCGAGAGTCATGCTTTGTGTGTACAAAATCTGCTTTACCATATATTGTGTGTGCTATATGTGTGAGAGTGCAGTTTTATGCAAGGTAACCACAGCGGTGATGGAAACAAGTAAATTGAAATTCCTACAAGTAATTTTGATACAGTGGGGGAGTAGTCACATTTCTAGGCAGCCCAGGTGACCTAAGTACCCTTGCATGTCCAAGCATTGTTGTCGCATACCTGTCATATTTCCAGACAGCCATGGGAAGACCAGTCCCAGCACCAATCAGGCCACCAGAATTGTTGTTGTTGTAGTGTTTAATGCCATTTTTCAGCACAATATAGACTATACATGGTGGCCAGTATTAATGATGGAGGAAGAACCCGGGAAACCCCAGAAAGAACCACCAACCCACGAGAAGCTACTGGCAAGCTTTCTCACATACCCACATTGTCCGAATCCACGACTCGAACCCACACAGACATAGGTGAGATGGCAGTGATTCGTAACGGAGAGTGCTTTAGACCACTTGGCCACTCAGGGGCCCCCCACCAGAATTGTCCAGTGGAGCTATTGCTTTTATTCACTGCTTACCCACAGGGTATTGGCCCTTAATTATAAAAAGACAATGGCATTGCATCATCA
The DNA here is from genome assembly GCA_029339505.1 of Unio delphinus. Taxonomy (NCBI): domain Eukaryota; kingdom Metazoa; phylum Mollusca; class Bivalvia; order Unionida; family Unionidae; genus Unio; species Unio delphinus. The sequence goes on from JAQISU010000010.1 coordinate 2,975,302, forward strand.
CTACCACAGGGATGGTTTATCCCAAAATGGAAGCAGTCCACCATTAACAGTCTGGTACAAGGCACATTCTGCTACCTGTCAGACTGAACTCCAGGCTTTAGAGTAAAATAAAATGACATTGATGTGGCTTTAAACGATTTTCACCATATTTTTTATACTTGATTTGGCCTAGTTGGGAATGTTCTGACTGGATGATAACTTGGCCAACAAACACACCTGGGAGTCAACAGGCTCAATTGCTTGGGTTATTAATAATTAATAATAATTAATTAATAATTATTAATTGGGTTCACTATTTGAGAGCAACACAGAATGTGTTGATTTCCGCTGCCAGCCTAAACTTGATACATTATAATGCATATTTGTGATACATAAAAGTTTCAAAGATTGAGAAAAAAATCAAGCTAAAGATTAAGAATGACTATGTTTGGTTTGTCATTTCTGTTTGAAGGCAGATTTAAATAAGTAATGAAGCAGGTAGCTCTTGAACTATCCTTCCAACTTGCCATTCCACACATCCTCATTTTAGAAATCAGCTGTCCCTGCTGCATTGGACAGAAGATAGGAAAGCCAAGCAAAGGCATCTATTACATCCAAGTGCCATGCCGATCTCATTTTTATGCCAGAAGATGACAATCAAAAACCAGTCTAAAAGCACCCTTACAGGGCAAGTAAGAAATTTGGTTTCTCACCCCCACCCCCAAATTTACTGTTGCCTGCCTCTGACTTAGCAGTGTCACCACCACAGACAGTCAAAAAATGAATGTTCCACATCCAAAATACCAATGACAAGTCAAGGTCAATGATAGTCATCAGTCTCAATCTCACAGATTCCTATTTGCATGTTCCTATTCACCCACCTTTGCCAAAGTTTCTTTGGTTTGCTTACCACAGTAACTTTATCATTTCAAGTTGTCCATTTATTCTAAATTTCATCTCTAACATCTTCACTAAGTTACGGATTGTGTTGTCAACCTATTCTGGTCAACTGCCTATACAGTAACGGTAAAGAAGCTGTACTATATCCTAAAACTGTACAGTAAGTTCTATTCCACTTAGAGGTAAAAGCAATCTCTTGTCCCTTTTGACTCATCTAAGTTTTCTTGTGAAATGGGAAAAATCTGACCTTCATCTATCCCAGTGTTTTGTCCACCTGGGTATGGAGGTTATAATCAGTCTGAATCATACGTCTTCCTTGAGTCTGTGTCATGTGGATTGTTAAACTTGCAAACTCGTTTTCAGCAGGATGGTAGTTCCAAGTTTGTTCCTACAACTGTATGCGTTATTCAGTGCAGCTGCAAAATTGATCCCACTAATCTGCCTTTATATGCTCCCTTTACAAATGACCTTGCTGGCTCAATAGCACCCTTTTCCATTACACTCAATCAAATATCAATATTACTAACAAAGTACAATCATGCCAGTATCAGTACTGCAACCACAGTTGTTTCACAAAAGGAATTCCTCTGGATAAGCCCCAACTGGAAGTGGCCATTATGTACAATACATATGGTTAAGGAGCCCATTTGTTGCCAAACTTTGAATATTGGTAACAGAAACAAGGGACCAGGGGAACTACCACTATAAATTACCCCCCCCCCATATGTAAGCTATCATAAATGCCACTTAGTTCTTAAGGATGGACTCTGAGAGAAGTCCAGATTATATGTGACTACTCAATAGTGGTGTATTACCTCCCCAGACAGATAGGTGCAAAATGGCATAACCTATATGTGCTGGCTTGGTTAGTGCTAGTGATGGGAATCGGTCAGAAATTCATAATCGATAATCGGTTCCCCTTAACCAACTGATCATCGATTATAATCGGTTACTTAGAGCAAATTTTAATTTTTGTTACACAATTATATCTTTGATCAAGAATTCAATATGTTTATAAATATACAGGAGTAATCTATTTGAATGACATGTATACTTTAACCTGACAATAATATTACAAAAATACATTGTGCTACTTTTGTTCTACAACTTCGTTAAATGAATGCAACTTGTTATGGCTGATCAGTCATATGTAACTGAAATACTGCTACAATCCCCCGAAATTCTTTCGTTCATATGTGATGTGTCTATAATTTAAAGTATAGAAGGACATGATTTTCTTGTTTGTAATTGTTTATAAATACTACAAAAGATGTTGCAATTTAACTTAAACAAATCAACAAAATGTGTTTAAATTTTATTAACTCAACAATTTAACAACTTAAACATCTAATAATGACTATATGTTCCTAATAATGAATCGTAAGACTTTTTATTTTTAGCTGTGAAGCAATTAATAAATTTCAGGTCAACTTTAGTGGCTGGGAGTTTTACTAACCTTTGTGCTTTGCATGCACCTAAAAAGTTGTCTCCCTTTACACACAATCGATTATGGAGTTTCACAATCGATTATCTTATCGGTTTGCTCAACCAACTGATGATCGATTATAATCGATAATCGGAACAACACTAGTTAGTGCTGTCAACTTCAGATCAACATACTAATCAGACACATTCCCAGCAGACTCATTGTCCTGGTTGACAGTTTTCCTGGAAAGGGTTCTTTGATCCATACAGAATGATCCTTCATCTGTTAGGTAGACTTTATGAAACAAGGAGGAACCAAAAATGGACCACCTTTGTCACAGCGTTCTGGTCACTGAAGCTTAAGTCATGGATGTACAGTCAGTTGGGAGGGGTTATGGACATTTGCCTTCCCCACCCTTTACCCTCAGAAAATAATACAGAGAATAGGTGGTCATAATTGCAATAATAACTCAGATACCCCCTCTGTGATGGGACACATGCTGGGTCAGTAACCTACTCAATCTAGCAGTAGACCTACCCAGGAATATTATGGCCAAATTGAATCTCTCCAAAGATCCACAAATTAAACCTTTGATTGTGGAGAATATCTCAAGAACAAGAAAGCCCTCTACTGTGAATTCTTACAATGGAAAGTTGCCTGTTTTCAGGGACTTGTGTTGAGTCAGTAACATTATCCTTTAGAGTGCCTCAATCCATCAACTAGCCAACTTTTCTCCAGCTCAATGAAGGGAAAAAGTGGGACCCATCAAAGGCATCCATCCCATGATATCTGATACATTCAGACATCATGGCAGAAGAGATATCGATCATGATAGAGACTTCTCGTACCTACTTGCCAATTTCTGCACCATATTTCAAACTGGACTATGTTCTGGATCTTCTTGCTCAATTCAAGCAAATGTTATACATTAGCCCAGTCCTTGCTGAATCTTTTAACCCGTTTCTTTATATTTTAGCTTCATTGTGCAGATTTAGCGACTTGCCTTTTAAGTGAACGTAACCCATCATGGTTTTATTCTTCGTGACTCAACCAGGCCTAGTAACCAAGAACCATTTACCATCTGGGGAAGTCAGAAAGACATTGTATGCTCCTGTTCATCAGTATATGGGAGCAGCAGCAATTGCAAAATCCTGTCTGTGCTCACAAACAATACTTGAAGGGAACATAGATAGATCATGGGATGCACAGAGGTCTTTTTCTCCCTGTGAATGTGAGAAAGTAGGTCATCACATCCCAAGCCAGATTTTCATGCCATTAGCAGATTATATGCTCAGAGTACTGTGACTTCTCAATAGATCAGAATCTCCTCATTAGAATTGCAGCTCATAAAATAAATGCAATGACTGCAAATGTAACATTCAAATGCATTATTTTGATACAATACATTATAGAAGCTTTTGACAGACATAACAGCCTCAACTTTCTAAAGTTTTTATCTCTGGGGTTTATCAAAGCCAGAATCTGTTATATAGTTGACCTAGGTGACCACCAGACATAATTAACCTAACACCGATTCCTAGCTTCTCTGGATTCACCAGTGAATTTTGACAGTAAGAAAATTTCAGGAATCATCTTCTTAACCTGATATTGGTCCACATGACCATATGCTGTGCTGTAGGAGAGTGGGTCATCATTCACCGAGCTCTCTTCCCTTGAAGGGTACCTAGGGTGTAGTTAGGATGCTCAGTATTCCATCCAACTGTTACCTATATTTCTGACATTACTGTTATCTGAGAACATGTTTAAAGGAGAAAGCAAATTTTTAAGTTAATGTTGTTTTGCTGATAATACTATACCAATCACTTTACTTAAAAACCCTCCTAACTGCAGAATGTGTGTGAGAGAGAGAGAGAGAGAGAGAGAGAGAGAGAGAGAGAGAGAGAGAGAGAGAGAGAGAGAGAGAGAGATGGATATTTAATGAGGCTTTAACAATGTTTTAGTCATATTGCTACGATATTTTTATGTCTCTGGTATGTTTTGTTAAACCTGCAACCTCCCACATCTGAGGTGGATACACTAACCACTAGGCCACTCAGCACTGGAGTGGTTGTCTCTCCACCATGCTAACATCCTCATTGATATGTCACTCAGCTTAAAAACTAATGACATCTAGTGGTGGCAAAGGGAGGTAATATTTGCTATTGCCCTTGGTCTATTTAAGATTTACAGAATATTTTTTTTTAAGTCTCCCTTTTTAGACATAGCTTCTTGGAATTTCAACAGGGATGTTGGACCATATCCCAGTTGTGGCATTCAAGGCTTTGGAAGTGATGGCTTAGTTACTAGTTCCCATAGCTTCATATGACAATCTTTTATTGGCTACATACTTCAGTCTGGATGCAGGAATCATTATCTGCATCTGTAATGCAGAGCTTGTTACAAAGACATCAAAACATATACTGAATGTCCATAGTACACTCTGCAGAGCTCATTCATCACCACAGGGCTGTGGTCTCGGAGATATCAAATATTTTTCTAGACCACAGCAAAAAGCCTTGGCAAGTTACCTGTCTTAATATAGAGACATTTACGTAAATATTTCACACAGTGGCCTGACAAGATTTGCGAGATCAACAACAATGACTCCTGGACTTGGTACTAGGTCCCATCCCAGAAGGTCCTCGACTTTACCTCTACAACTTTTTAAGCAGGCAACCAACATAATTATCAGACCCAGTTTAAAACTAATTTTTGCCTGCTGATCTCGTGATGAGTTGGCCAAAGGATGCCAGGGTGGGAGGAAGGAGTTCTACAGATCCCTCTCATTTCAGGACAGACTAATCGCTGTTGATCAACACCCTCTCCTGCCAAGTCCTGCTCCTTTTAATGTTCACTTGGATAAGAATAAGAATAAGTATACTTTTAGAGATGAAGTCATGTCACCATATTCCCAGCCCACAGGAAGTTCCTGCACTATAGTTTGGAGCAGTTGATTTTCCTATTTTGGAATCTTCCTTATCAGCTCCCAGGGCCTTCCCCATGATGACAAGTGTAAGAGTGACTCATGTAAGGTCCTTTAGGGTTCCCATCCTCCAGTACTGTTTGTTAAGGCACACTTTACTCAAATATGCCAGACTATGCATCTAGGCCTAATCTCCAATCAGAAGAGACAAATCTGATCACTTCTCAGAATTTTGTTTATGTAGGGATGAAATTTGCACACCTGTCAAGGAACAGTTGTTTATTATCATAACATAAATCTCACCATTATTTGCTCTCAGAACAACCCTGGGGGAATAGATTTCAGTGTGCTTGCCTGTGCCACTTGGGCAGCAAATTTAGTTACCCTGTCTACTTCTTGCTTCTAGCAAACTGGAGACCTTACAAAGCCCTATGTTCATTTGAATGTCCTTAGGATTCAAGTATTTCATCATTTTAGTATGTGGCAAAATCAGAACAGGTTTCTGACCAGAGTTCCTATTCATGCTCCAGAACTCCTTCCTTTACACCAAAATCTCAGATTCAGGTTGGGGAGCTCATTTAGACCTAGTGAATGTAATCCCGGAGGGCCTGTGGTTTTGGGAAGACTCTACCCCATCACATGATCAATCTTGAAATACTGACAAGGTGCATCAACTACACAAGATATTACTATTTCAAGGTAAGAATAATCACCTTGAACAGGTTATTAGTAAATAATCATTACAAATTTATTTTAAAATCAATTTATCCTCCTGCCCATACATTCTCTTTTCTCACTTTAGTAATTGGGGCACAGAGAAAGAAGACGGAGATGTTTACCACAATGGGAACAGTGACCCCAGAGGATATGGTTTGTATTTTGTAACTTCCAATGATCCAAATGCATAATGCACTTCACTGCAGTATTATACATATATGTTTTACAGTTTGTTTCAGTGCCAGTTTTCAGGAAATGATTTATTTTCTTCTGTACACATGCACACTTCAACTTTTGTAAAAATTTAAAAACACCAAAGCGAGCAAGTAATTGATACAATTGACACACAACTGTTCTGAAGTATATTCAGTATGACAGATATTAACACAAACACACAGCAGTTCTTAAGTATATTCAGTATGACAGGTATTAACACATACAGTTGTTCTTAAGTATATTCAGTATGACTGGTATTAACAGAAACACACAGCAGTTCTTAAATATATTCAGTATGACAGGTATTAACACACACACGGCTGTTCTTAAATATATTCAGTATGACCGGTATTAACAGAAACACAGCTGTTCTTAAGTATATTCAGTATGACAGGTATTAACACAAACACACAGCTGTTCTTAAGTATATTCATTATGACAGGTATTAACACATACACACAGCTGTTCTTAAGTATATTCAGTATTGCAGGTATTAACAGAAACAGCAGTTATTAAGTATATTCAGTACGACAGGTATTAACACAAATACATGGCTGTTCTTAAGTATATTCAGTATGACAGGTATTAACATAAACACACAACACTCGAGCCAGTGTATCCTTTAGTTGATTATTTATGAAATCAAATATATTTAATTTGGATTTTAATCTACCAAGTCAAAACTGTTTGTGAATAACATTTATTTCGACATGAATAGAATGATGGAGTTTTTACCTTATTTACAAATATTCTGCTCTTGCAGGTCACATTGGACTGAATGTGCCTGATGTAGATGCAGCCTGTAAGAGGTTTGAGGAACAAGGTGTTCAGTTTCAGAAAAAACCTCAGGATGGTGAGTAGCTTTTTAGCTGGCCAAATTTGATATTATTTGATGTAGTTCTTATTTAAATATCTGTAGTGAAACCTTTGTTTTAAACCTAACCGTGTTGGGAGATTAGAAGAGCATTAGAACAGCTTTTTGATGACCAGCATTCAATCAACAAACTAGGCTAGGTTATGTAGGGCTGGTAAGGCTTTGAAAGCTTTGATGTTAAATCTTTTAACAAGACTGGATTATATAGGGATCATTTGAGGAAGTTTTGATGTCCAGTCTACAGACAAAACTGAGCCGTGTAGGAGCTGGTTTAGGGCACTTTGAAGCCCAGTCAGATGAAACTGGGCTGTGTATGAGTGGTTTAAGAACTTTTGATGTCCAGTCTACAGACAAGAGTTTGTTATGTAAAGGACTGGTTTATGAAGGTTTGATCTCCAATCTACAGATGAGACTGGGTTACTGTGGAAGCCCACTAAAATGCAATAATTGGGGTCCCAAACAATTGGATCATGTTAACTGTTGGCTTTGAAAGCTTTGATGTTAAATCTTTTAACAAGACTGGATTATATAGGGATCATTTGAGGAAGTTTTGATGTCCAGTCTACAGACAAAACTGAGCCGTGTAGGAGCTGGTTTAGGGCACTTTGAAGCCCAGTCAGATGAAACTGGGCTGTGTATGAGTGGTTTAAGAACTTTTGATGTCCAGTCTACAGACAAGAGTTTGTTATGTAAAGGACTGGTTTATGAAGGTTTGATCTCCAATCTACAGATGAGACTGGGTTACTGTGGAAGCCCACTAAAATGCAATAATTGGGGTCCCAAACAATTGGATCATGTTAACTGTTGTTGTTGTTGTTGTTGTTGTTGTTGTAGAGTTTAACACCATTTTTCAGCACACAATAGGCTATACATGGCGGCTAGTATTTTTGGTGGAGGAAGAACCTGAGAAAACCCCTGGAAAGAACCACAGACCCACGAGAGAAGCGACTGGCAAGCTTTCTCACGTAATTACATTGGCCAAATCTTAGACTCGAACCCACGCAGACAGAGGTGAGATGGCAGTGATCCGTAATGGAAAGCACTTTAGACCACTCAGCCACTTGGGGCCCCTCAGATCACGTTAATTAATACTTTATTCAGAGAACAACTCATTGGCACATATTTGTGTATTCATGTCTAATCTTTATAATGAATAGGGTAACAACACCATTTACTATTGTGTTATCATGAATAGGGTAACAACACCATTTACTATTGTGTTATCATGAATAGGGTAACAACACCATTTACTATTGTGTTATCATGAATAGGGTAACAACACCATTTACTATTGTGTTATCATGGCATGCAGCATAATGCATGTAATTTCATTGAAAAATTGTACAGAGATTTGCAATATTCAATAATTTTGTCCCAGATCGTTGTGTCTGAATTCAATGTCTAACATTTAGCATGAACAGAGTATTAATACTGTTAACTTGCCATCTGCTATCGTACCATCGTAATTATGGTTTGGGCACATTTAACTTTGTTGCAGACCACATACCTTAACCAAAGGTCAAAGTCATTGAGTCATGTTCATCAGTAATCAACAGAGTAGTGCCTATATATTCAACATGAGGCAGGCTGTTCATAGTACTCTTGTTAATTATCATTGTCATTACTACATATTGTAAAAGTGTCAATGCCCCATAATTGAATCTAGATATATATTGTCAGATTTTCCTTTTCATTGAATATATGGAGATTCTGATGTTTTGGAGATGCTTTTCTATCTAAATCATTGGTGACACAAATCACAGGAAATAGACTTGGAATTTTTATGGTCATCTAGATATTGGCATGTAGAGGTTTTACTATAAGTACCATAAGAAAACCAATCAGAGCTCCAGTGATTTGGGGATTGGTTCTGTTATAAAATAATGCTGACGGTTTTGTGATAATCTGTAGAGTTTTTGTATAAAGCAAGTTTCTTTTTCCAGTGTGATACTTTTATGAATTGTTTTTTGACTGTTAGAGATGATAGCTTTATGCTGATAGGGTTCTGACAAGTCTAGGCAGTAACAAATAAAATAGATGTATTCAGACTTATTTGCATAATAAAACCAAATCACTTTTTTTTATTTGCATTTAAACAATATATTGTGCTTTAACAGTGTTGAGTTTCTGATCCATCCTTAGGGCCATCCATGCATCCATTGAAAAGATACCTTATATACTTGTGTATATGTTGATCCAACTGCACAGACCCAAATCTGCTGCCACATAATGCACCAGGAGATCTGGGTCTGTGCAGTTTGTTAGGAGTAATCACCAGAACAAACAACACACACCCTGGTCTGCAGGTGCAGTATGCTATGGCAGATAAGGATCTTTGTTGTTTGCAGTTTGACTGGGCTTAATAGTGAGTACATATGGTACATCTGTCCCAGAACCTGTAATCACGTGTGGTGTCCTGAATTCTGTCTAAATTGATAGAGATGGTGATCATATTTGGCATCATGATACAGATTTGATGTGAAAGATGACAACTAAGGTTTTGAATGCTGGATATAGCCATGGAAAAGGCAAGGGGTCAGAAGTAAACTAAAGTGTGGATATTTATCATGGCTTCAGCTTCAAGTAAAATTTAACAAAACTTTAATTTTATTGGCTTATATAAACAGCCACAATGAATTGGAGCTGGTTGAAAGTCTTATTTTGTAAATGTTTTTAAAGATAAATAAAATTTGAATCAGGCTTCCTTCTTGGAGATGTTGTTGTTATAGGGTTTAACACCATTTTTCAGCACAAGATAGGCAATATATGGCGGCCAGTATTAATGGTGGAGGAAGAACCTAGGAAAACCTCAGAAAGAACCATCGACCCATGAGCAGCTACCGGCAAGCTTTCTCACATACCCACAATGGCTGAGACTCAAACCCATGCAGACAGAGGTGAGATGGAAGTGATCCATAATGGTGAGCGCTTAAGATCACTCAACCACTTGGGGCCCCCTCTGATAGATGTCCAACTCAATTCTCAATAATTTCCATGTGAAAACAGTGTTTTGAATTCTTTTCACACTGAAGCAATAGCCTGTATACCTTTTGTCTTAGATTTGTCAACAGTGTATTGATACGTGTCATTAAGCTAGATCAGCTCATATTTGATGAAGTTCTGTGTCATTAATTTTCTGTCAGCTGATAAATGATAGGTTCCATGTCATTAAGCAAGATCAGCTGATATGTGATGAGGTTTGTGTCATTAATTTACTATCAGCTGATATTTGATGAGGTTCAGTGTCATTAATTTACCATCAGCTGATATTTGATGAGGCAGTGTAATTAATTTTGCATTGGCTGATATTTGATAATGTTCAATGGCATTAATTTAGTATCAGCTGATATGTGATGAGGTTCAATGTCATTAATTTACTATCAACTGATATGTGATGAGGTTTAGTGTCATTAATTTAGTATTGGCTGATATGTGATGCGGTTCAAATGGCATTAATTTAGTATTAACTATGTGATGAGGTTCAGTGTCATTAATTGGCTATCAGCTGATATGCGATGATGTTCAGTGTCATTAATTTTCTGTCAGCTGATGCATAATGAGGTCCAGTGTCATTAATTTACAGTCAGCTGATATATGATGATGTTCTGTGTCATTATTTTAGTATCAGCTGATGCATGATGAGGTTCAGTTTCATTAAGTTAGTTACAGCTGATCTGTGATGAGGTTCAGTATCATTAATTTACTGTCTGCTGATACACGAGGTTCTGTGTCATTAAGCTAGATCAGCTGATACGTGATGAAGTTCAGATTCATAAGGTTAGTATCAGCTGATACATGAGTCTCTGTCATTAATTTACTATCAGCTGATGCATGATGAGGTTCTGTGTCATTAAGTTAGTATCTGCTGATATTTGATGAGGTTGAGTGTCATTAATTTACTATCAGCTGATCTGTGATGAGGTTCAGTGTCATTATGAATGATGATAAAACTGAGGCTTTTTTGATCACAACACCAAGACTTTCTCATTCACATCCTGTACCTTAGACAATAAATATGAGCAACACCAACATTAATTCTCACAGTCAGTATGAAACCTAGGTTTTACTTAGGGCCTAACCAAGTAAATACTTTTCGCCGAGTACCGAATCAGAGTATTTGTATGTACTATTTGCTAGATCAAGGCACAAACCGAGTAGTAGGTGCGACTCCATAGAGTACCATTTGTTTCATTATCGTATGTGAAGCTTAAACTGTTTGTGTACCGTATACCATGTATATTGCCTATAAGATGAAAGTTTCTATTATTAACTAAAATTATTATGTATTAAAAACTTTTTTTTAAAAAGTTCGATATTTATTGACTTATTTTACTTTTAACCATTTGTGCACGTTTTATTTGCCAAGGCAAATACTTCCAAATAGTACTGAAAAACCGGATATTCGGCCGAAGCAAATGTCCGAGGCAATTTCCGGTTAGGCCCTAGTTTTACTCCAGACAGTACTCTCGCATTGCACCAACATGTCATGAACATATGCAAGGCTGCATATCTTGAACTGAGATGCATCAGTTCCATTCGCAGATATCTTTCAGTTGATGCCACTAAAACACTTGTGCGTTCATTATTACTTTCAAGACTGGACTGTTGTAACTCAATTCTGTCTGGTTTGTCACAATATTTACTCCAGAAACTTCAAAAAGTTCAAAACACAGCTGCTCGGATCATTTTTACAGTACCTTGATCAGAGCACACCTCACCACTGCCCTGTACCCTACACTGGCTATCCATTGGATACAGAATCAAACACAAAATTTGTTCCATGTGCTATGTTTTAATAACAGACTCCAGTCCAACATACCTCTCTGGCCTCACCAGTGTGTGTGTATACACCAGCAAGATACTTACAGTCCTCTTCGGACAATCATATACTCATTGTTCCTACTATGAAAACGAAGTCATATGGACAACATTCTTTTGCATACCAGGGCCCGGCAATGTGGAATGAATTAACCATTGAAATAAGACACAAAGACACAGTGATCCCATTTAAGAGTGCTCTTAAAACTCAACCTTTTTTGACTGCAGGAACAAACTTAGAGACCTAATAATTTTTTGTATCATATATATTTTCAGCATGTTATAATATTTTCGAATTTCGTGGTTTTTGTTATTTGTTTTTCTGTAGTGTAGTCCTATCATTATAGATGTTGTCAAGCGCTTAGAGCTTCTAAAGATAAGGCGCTATACCAAGTCCTCATTATTATTATTGTTATTATTATTAATTTACTGTCAGCTGATACATGATGTTCTGCATCATTAAGCTACATCAGCTTATACGTGATGAGGTTCAGTTTCATGAATTTACTATCAGCTGATCATTGATAAGGTTCAGTTTCATTAATTTACTGTCAGCTGATCATTGATAAGGTTCAGTTTCATTAATTTACTGTCAGCTGATCATTGATAAGGTTCAGTTTCATTAATTTACTGTCAGCTGATACATAGTGAAGTTCACTTTCATTAAGCTAGTATCAGCTGATACATGATGAGGTTCATTGTCATTAAGTTAATATCAGCTGATATGTGACGAGGTTCAGTTTTATTAAGTTAGTACCAGGTGATTCATGAAAAGGTTCAGTGTCATTAATTTACTATCATTTGATACATGATGAGGATTGGTGTCATAAATTTAGTATTGACTGATATATGATGAGGTTCAGTGTCATTAGATTAATATCAGCTGATACATGATAAAGTTCAATTTCATAAGCTAGTATCAGCCGATACATGATGAGGTTCAGTTTCATTAATTCACCATCAGCAGCATATTAAACACCAAAGTTTCTTGTAATTTCTGTATTTAATTGTACAAGTAGACACTAGCTATAGAACTTAAATACAGTAAAAGTGGTTGGTTGGTTGGTTGTTGGGTTTAACACCGTTTTTCAGCACATGATAGGCTATACATAGCAGCCAGTATTAATGGTGGAGGAAGAACCCAGGAAAACCCCCGGAAAGAAATACTGACCCACGAGAAGATACTGGCAAGCTTTCTCACGTAACCACATTGGACAAATCTGACAATCAAACCCACACAGACAGAGGTGAGATGCCTGTGATCCATAACAAAGAGTGCATTAGACCACTCAGCCACTCAGGGCCCCCAAAAGAGGTGGTCTTTATAAACAAGTTCTACTGTGGTACAAGTAGATACTAGCTGTGCAAATTGATAATATGAAGACCAGCAGCAACATAAGAATATTAATAATGTTACATAGGTAGTCACATCAGGGACATTATTTACTGTTTGATTTGGCAACTGGTGCTTTATGCCACATTAAACTTAGACAAAAACAAGATTATGCTCTTAAATAAATTATGACTCAAGTGGCAAATTTGTCTATATGTTTAAATTGGTCTCTTGTAACCTTAATTATGCTTGAGGATAAATTGACTCTTCCTTGCCAGAGGTGTGACTTACACATCAAACATTTATTACATTAATGGCAGTCCAAGACTTATGCATCACAGCTAACTACCTCAAATCTTGAATGTTTTCATTGCCAGATTCATTGTTTTTAAATCATTATTCATTGCCATCACAGAATTTTGATCACCTTGTCAACTTTAGCCATTGCTAAAACCAGCATAGATAGGGATGGACTTGCTGTAAAAAAAAGTTGTTGGCAAATTTGTCAATTTTTTCCCCCTGACAAAATAGCATGCCAGAGGGGAACACAGGGTCTAGCTTGGGGGGGTGGGGACATATGACACAAAAATTGCATAGTATAAAGATATAGTAGTTGCATCAGTGGTATATTATATATATATATATATATATATATATATATATATATATATATATATATATATATATATATATATATATAATATTACACATAGCTCTTGATATTTTTCAGGTAAAATGAAGGGAATAGCCTTCATCAAGGACCCCGATGGTTACTGGATAGAGATTTTTAACAACAACCACATAGCAGAGCAACCCTTCTTGAAAAATTAGTCACCCATGTATGTGATGTACTCATGGGAGAAGTCTTTGTCAGTGTTGGATACTTTTATCAATTGTGAAACTTTGTGACAGTAGAACTTTAGGCTTAGCAAGTTAATTTTTCCATTTAGCTTTTAGCAGATTGTATTTATCCATATGGTGCAATTTGATTTCCTAATTACACGCCATAACATTGGGTATTTATCCATATGGTGCAATTTGATTTCTTAATTAAATGATTTATTATATGGTGCATTTTGATTTTTCTTAATTATATGCCATTTCATTTGTTATTTATCCATATGGTGCAATTTGATATCTTTATGAAATGCCTTATCATTGGGTATTATTCCATATAGTGCAGTTTGATTTCTAAATTGTACACCAGATCATAGGGTATTTTTCCATATAGTGCAGTTTGATTTCTAAATTGTATACCAGATCATAGGGCATTTATTCCATAGGTTTCAGTTTGGTTTCTTAATTACATTAATACAGTTTAATGCCTGTAATTGTTACAAAATCCATTAAACATGCAACTGAACATGAGGTCAGCATTGTTGTAAGAACTACCAGTTCCATTCAAACCGTACATCTCGGCATCTTTGCTTAAGAGAATTGTTTAGTGTAATAGTTCTGTTATTAATATTTCTTTTCTAAAATATGTGTCTGTGATTTCACATAGAATTTACACATCAGACTGATTTATGGATAATGCGGATGAAAATTCTTTAAACTGTGTTCACCTTTAAACATTTGTTAGCATAATCTTTGATTAGGAACAATTTATTTTAATGAAACGTGGTTTCAGATTTGTAACCCAGTGAATAGTCTCTTAATCACTCTAGCTCCCCTAACAATATCCCATGCACATATCTAGTCGGCACTATTGTTGATTTTAATCATAAACATATGCAATACCTATGCGCATTTCCAGTCAGTACTATTGTCAAAATTATGTACAAATGTAACATTAATAAACGATGCCAATACAATTCTAGGTAGGTTTTATTGACACTGTCAGATATATTCAACAAAGACATGTTATACAAACTAAATCTTGTCATAAGAGATTCAACAATTTAAGCATTTGGTAGTTGAGTGACTTAAAGACATGTACCCTATGATAGTTGTGAGCTGTTCAGTAAATCTAGCAGGTAGATAGAAAAAAAAGAGTTTCTAATCTTCTCCATTCAACTTTATCAATTTGTTTATTGTAAGCCATGTATACATTTAGAACTTTGGGTAAACATTGCAGCCTTAATGTTGTATTGATTCTGATATTTCGATTATTTCTTTCCCCACTTATTATTTTGGGATGACTTTGTTGCTTTTGATCTAGTCTCATATAAACAGACACTTTTTATGTGTATACTTAATTTCATTTTGAAATAAGGACTTTGTAATCATTTGGACTTGTACTTAAATTGTGCTTATGTGCGAAAAGATTGTTTAATTTATAAGGGATATAATTTTAGTACATTTAATTTTAAGTGTTTATACCTTGAATTATAGCAGAGCCAAGTACATCTGTGCAGGCATTAACAAGATATATATATATATATATTTAATAAAGAAATATTTTCAAAATTTAGGTGGCTTATTGTTTAGTGAAGCAGACATGATTCTCTCTCTCTCTCTCTCTCTCTCTCTCTCTCTCTCTCTCATATGGGTTTTTCAGTATGTTAAATTGTACATGAATTGACTGCAGAATGACAAAAATGCAGTTAAGTCTTACTACCTGATAAATAGGTAACTGGTTTGCTAATTAGTGTATTGTGATTTCTTTACTAAGTCATACGTGGTTATCATAGACATTTTCTTCCAGTGTATAAGTTAGCATTAATATAGTTAATATTTTCACAGTAAGGAGTAAATGATTGTGACTTAATGGTTTAGCTTTACATTGTAATATACATTAGGGCCCTCTTTACTCCCAAAAATATATTGTTGTGAATGATGTTAGTGAATTAACTCAATGGTATCAAGCATGCACACCCACTGTGCCATTTTCTTTGATGGACATTTGCCAAATTAATTGTTTAGTAAAAGCTGCTTGTTTATTTAGTCAAGATTATGAATCCACCACTTTTCTAATGAAACGTTACAGATATACCAAACCAGTTCAGTCTTATCAAATGCAACTGGTTTGTATGTGTGATTTGGATTTTTAACGTAGCTTTAACAATTTTTCAGTCATATCACTACGTTGTCTGCAGTGAATAAATAATATGTCACGTCAGAATCAGGCTGTAATATGATCCAAATCAACCAGACATTTTGGTCAGAATCCACTCATAATTTGTTCTTAATCAGCCTGCACCAGGTTTTACATAATGTGATTTGTATTCGTAATGTAGCTTTAACAATTTTTTAGTCATATCGCTACGATGTTGGCAGTATTGCAGTTTATGGTGATGTCTAGCACTGGGGAATCATGCCGCAGACATGTAGCGTGATGTCCCACCCAATCACATTATCCTGTCACCAGACAGACCAGTCCTAACACTGAACTCTTAATGCTGAGTGCCCGAGGGGGGGGGGTCAGCTGTTAGTACCATTTTTGTATGTCTTTGGCATGACTCGGCTGGGTGTTGAACTCGCGTCCTTCTGCTTTTTGCAGCCAGAACAGTCTTGCAACAGGTTTAATCAAGCAGACAAATTGCTGAAACTTCATTTTGATCGACAGTTGAAAGGGGTCATTTTGGAGAGGAACATTCTGTATATATTTTTTAATTGACAAAAGATACTTAATAAAAAAAAATTAAAGCTCTTGAGTAATTATTAGGTACTCAAAGCTTAAAAGGAAGAAAATTTAAGAATTGGCAGTGTATCTTCAAGCACAGTTTGTTTATGAACATCAAACTTGATCTGCCTTTATCTTATGTATTAGTTATTTTATATATTTCATTCACTGTCCCCAAAAATAAATGACTGAAAACTCCATGAAAATAAAGTCATAATTCCTTTGACTGCTCTTTAAGTCACTCCAAAAAGTAACCACACTTTATGTGTACATTAATGTATATAAAAATATTTTGTATTTTATTGATCTAGGTTAGAGCCATCTACCCTGCCCCCTTTGACTTTGAAGACTTTAGCCTAGATCATTAATAAACAAAACCTCTATTATCATACTACTATGTAAACAGGTAAATATGCATTTATTATCACTGCCATTAAATCCACTACTCCCACCCCACCACTTACCCTATTGAATATCTGAGGTTTTGGTGGTTTATCATTTCTTCTTAGAATATGTTACCCAAACATATCACTTTAGGAATATTGTCTGCTACGTTGCGAATCCAGCCCTGCTAAAAGACGAAACTGTCTTATCTATTTATTTATTTTTTTGGATAGACAAAGGGCAGCTACTCTTGGCAATTACCTCCCCTTGATACCGCTAGGTGTTTGTGGCTGTGCAGAGCACATGTTCTGCAATTACCTCCAACAATACAGCAGTTTCTACATTCCTAGAGGCCAGTCCATCGTTTATTTTGAGCTATACACGTGGTCACCTTGTTTCTTAAACTTTTTATATATAAAAAAAACCCTATGATTCTTGGCATTTTACTTTATGCAGGTGCTGCTGCTGGTAAGCTTGTATCCGATACATTAATATCACTTAGTACAGAATTACGCTTCTTATCATTTATGCAGCCGGAAACCACTCTAACACTATCATTTCTCGCACATACCACATATACACACCGACCCACTGCCATTACAGGACAGTTTACCTGGCAAAGAAGAACCCTGGACCAAAATATTTGTTCTTGGCGTTCAACTTACAGCATGAGTTAATGACAGGCAAGGAGTAAAATTATATTTGACAACTTAAAAGTGACTGAGGTCACTGGTTAATTAATCAGGAACCTTCGAGAATCTGGCTTAGCTATGCAGAAGCCACTTGGTGTACACCCCAACATAAATGTCTAAATATCAAAAATGAGGTGGCAAGAGTCAGAGGAAACTCTTGACTACGAATGAGGGCGATCGATGCATTTCTTGAAAACTCGTAATTGAATTTGTTACTTGTTTAAAAGGGCGCCCGAGTGGTCTAAAGCGCTCACCATTACGGATCACTGCCATCTCACCACTGATTGTGTGGGTTCATGTCTCGGGGCTCAGCCAATGTGGTTATGTGAGAAAGCTTGACGATAACTTCTCATGGGTAGGTGGTTCTTTCCAGCGTTTTCCTGGGTTCTTCCTCCACCATTAATACTGGCTGCCATGGCATTAAACTCCATGACAATACCCACAACTTGTTTGAATAATAATGTGAACATCTGCCGTGCTTAATGTCAGCTGAGAAAAATCAAACACACAATTAAAACCAATTATGGGACCCTACTAAAACTGTCTGCAGCAAAATTAGCTGGAAACGTTCACGATGGCTGACCCAAACGCATCTCGAAAAACTTAATGCGGTCAAACACAAAACACATCATTGATATTAAAATTATCCAAGTTAGTGGTGACTAGAGATGACACAAATGCAAAAGACAGGCGGAATATTACCACTCATTCCAGTAATTCCAGCGTTGTTTTCAGCAGTGAAACCAGAGGTTGCAAAGGCTGTGGCCTTAGAAGCAGTCAGAACTTCATCGCGTATGACTTTGAAACAGCGGCATGTGGACGCATAAAAAGGAAGGACTAGTCCTTCAGTTGGCAGCCATGAGTCATCGAATACACTCATCCAGAGGTCTTCAATTATCCAGTCGCATGCTATCATGCTGTTGACCATTCTTGATATATTAGCAGCAGCAAAATCGATAACATATTTTTGTGTTTTTTAAGGGATTTAGACTTGCATCGATGGTGCCACGCACACACGATACTGGCATCATGAATCTGGATTCAACAACAGGTACTAGCACTCACAAGGTTGCATATATGGTAACACATCGATATAGTTTATAGTTTGACTCGTATGAACTTGCACCAATAGTCGAAGTTATTTATTATTTATCCATTGAATGGTACACAACTGTTGTTTCATTCGACTATGCCAGTACAAACATGGTTGGATGGTTCCATTTTCGGTCATCTTGTAATTGGGGCGTTGAGTGCACTGCAGCGCTCACCGACTCCACATGAAACTATGTGTGATAGTATTGTAAAGCAAAGTGTATCAACATTTACGATCGCTACTCTAATACATGCTGATGATGTGGATCTGAGCCGATTTGCCAGCAAAGAGGATTTGTCTGAATTTACTAGTCGTGTTCTTGTTAACGTTGTTTCAGGTGAGCTTGCAGTTTTGAAAATCAATTCAAACTGAAACATCTAAGGTAAATAATAATAATAACAACAATAATAATAATAATAATCAGTAATTCAGGACACTGAATTGTGTAAAGAAGTTGAATATGGTGTTCATCATGAGTATTCATAATGTCAATAAACAATACATAATATAAAAATATTACTACCTCTAATGTTATTATTCAAGTTACTAAAAAGCAAAATTGGTAACATAGCGGACAAAAATAACTACAGACCTATAGCTCTTACAACTATTATTTCAAAAATATTTGCATCATTCTGCATAGATGTGAAGTTACAATCTCTGATAATCAGTTTGGCTTTAAAAAGCAGCATTCAACCGATTTATGCATATATGCTTTTAAGGAAGCTGTCAGCTAATATGTAGAACATGGCAGCCCAGTGTTTTGTATGTTTTTTAGACGCTAGCAAGGCATTTGATAGGGTCAATCACTGGACACTCTTTAAAAAGTTGATTGATATTAAAATACCTGTCTACATAGTTCATACTTTAGTTAACTGGTACGGGAAACAGTTGTATTGTGTGCGATGGAGAAGTGTAATATCCAGCGCTTTCAATGTAACCAATGGGATGAGGCAGGGGGGGAATTCTGTCCCCCTTGTTATTCAATATATATATATAGACTAGTTAAATCGTAAGCTCAGTCAGTGTAACATAGTCTGCCACCAAATGTGTTTTTTCGTAACAATTTCAGTTTTGCTGATGATATGTCATTGATAAGTCCTTCTATATCAGGTTTAAGGAAATTAAAGATATGTGAACAGTACGCATTTGAGAATGATATAATGTATAATACAAAAAAAATCAGTATGCATGGTCTTTCAGACAGCTTCTTTCAAATTACCATCTCCTCCCCTTGTATATCTTAATGGCAATGCTCTTATCTATGTCAACACTTATACGTATTTGGGTCATATTTTGGAATCCAATCGGTCGATAATGAAGATATGATGAGACATTACTGATCTCTGTGTACTCGAACAAACATGCTTCTGCGTAAATTCAAGAATTTTTCATTGCATATCAAAATTAGGTTATTCAAATCTTATTGCTGCACCATGTATTGCGCTCCTCTGTGGACAAACTTTAGTGATTGTATGAAAAGAAAACTAGTTATTGGTCATAATAATAGTCTTCGTTTTCTATTAGTTCTTCCAAGGTGGAACAGTGCCTCCAACATGTTTGTTAACTATAATGTATTCAGTTTTGATGAAATGATGAGAAAGTATGTATTCTCAATGTTGACATGAATATCAAATACTAAGAACTGTATTTTGAAATCTCTTTGGAACTATGACATTCACGTAAATTCTCATATTATTAGTAGATGGAACAGATTACTCTTTAAATGTGTCCTTTAATTTTTATTATTAATAATGCATGATGCAGTTAATAGCTGTAGATGTTGCTATATATATATATATATATATATATATATATATATGCTATATATATATATATATATATATATATATATATATATATATATATATATATATATATATATATATATATATATATATATATATATATATATATATAAAGAATACAAATTATATGGCATATAACAGTCCTTTCAAATGCACTGGATCCAGCAAGGGATCACGTTTGTCAGGGATTGGTTAAGATAAATGCAAAAAACTGACATGCAACAGTGCAAAACTAGAATCACTCTAGCCTAAGCGCTTTCGACTCTTAATGAGTCTTTATCAAAGGCAAATACAGAACATAGACAAGACAAACAAGTAAAATACAGGAACCGTGTTTACAAAACTTTACATGCCTGTTTCTACAGGAATTAAACCTTGAAATTTATTGTTACAACTAGTTTCTAACAACTTGTTGCGGATGCTGTAAAATGTGTTGACTTAGAAATCGATGAGCCAAAGCGACACATGTTTTTGTATGTAAATTTATGTATGCGCAAATTATATCCCGGATATTTTATATTAGCAGTTAGAGGTTATTAAGCAAATTTAGAGAATTATTTAAAAGAAAATGTGTCAGCTGGAAAAAATAATTACATTTATGCATGGCTGTCTTTTTCTAGTCTTCTTGGTTTAAACCACTTAGTTTCAATGTTTGAAGGCGTCATATCCAGTAAGATTCCTTTTCTTTCCTGGTTTCGGAACTCCAGTTGTGGTTGTGAGGAATTGCAATAAGTGTTATAAGTTTAATTCCTGTAGAAACAGGCATGTAAAGTTTTGTAAACACGATTTCTGTATTTTACTTGTTTGTCTTGTCTATGTTCTGTATTTGCCTTTGATAAAGACTCATTAAGAGTCGAAAGCGCTTAGGCTAGAGTGATTCTAGTTTTGCACTGTTGCGTGTCAGTTTTTTGCATATATATATATATATATATATATATATATATATATATATATATATATATGTATGTACTAATGTGTTTAAAATTATTTTTTTTAAAAATTTTTTTAATTTATTTTAATTGAAAGGTATGGACTTTGTAGTCTGAAATAAAGAATTCTTATCTTATCTTATCTTATTCACCATCCGTTTGAGTTATCAAATATTGCCTAAGATGGAAAGCAGAACTGATATAGTAAGAAAGATTTCTTATAATTAATATAATAATATGACTCGTTTGGGATACAAATTTTTAGACAGATGGAAAGATATAATAGACTTCATTAAAGTATTTCTTTCTTAATGGTCATACATTTACAGTCATCACCTCCTTGATTTGTCTGCAGCATTTGACACAATAAACCATGATTTATTACTTCACCGTCTCCAGCATGTATTTGGCATTCACAATACAGCTTTACAGTGGTTCAAGTCCCACTTAGTCAACATGACACAAAAATTGTATCTGCAAATGGAATACATTCCAGCCTAGTTGATCTATGTTGTGGTGTTCCACAGGGGTCTGTTCATGGACCTGTTCACTTCATTCTACACGCTCAGCTGCTTTCAAGTGTCATAGATCATCACCCAGTACATTGTATGCTGATAACACGCAAATATACAAGTCTAGCCAACCAACTGAAGTTGATGCTATTATCCAAGGAGTAGAGAGGTGCATTTCTGTTAAATCATGGATGACATGTAACAAGCTGCAGACGAAATTAATGATGACAAAAATGAGGCCATTCTGATCACAACACAAAGACTTTCACTTCACATCTTTACCTCAAACAATAAATATCAGTAACACCAACATTAACTTCATTACATATACATATACACACATTCATACATACATACATACACACACACACACACACACACACACACGAGATACACCTGTTGAGCATTTATATTTAAAATACATCTAAAGAAAATGGAGTTGGTAGCGTATTCATCTTTTCCAATAATACATATCACAAATACAATTAAATAGTCCAATATATTATAATATAAAATACAAAGAACTAAAACAAATGTTGGAAAAATATGAACTTTACTGTTAAAATATCAAGTATTAAAAAGTGCCCATTCTCTAAAGAAGTTTGCGAACACAGAAGATTCTTACCTGTAAGAAAAAGACTGAGCTGTTTTGACTGGAAGAACTAATTTTGCGTATTTATGATCTCTATTTATACGCAATTTTGTACGTAATGCAGGATAAAAATTGACCAAGGTTATTTCTAGTGAAAATATAAATAATTATGACAAAGATTAGGAAAGGATAACGTGTGCTTCGTCTATGCATTGCTGAGCCTATATATTGTGTGAAAGTTAGTGCACCCATACTGGAAATTGAAGTCATTTCAATAGAAACATTTTTCTTATTAAAGTCTGAGACAAAATTACAATCTCTCTCAATTGCTATATTACCATTATAATTGGTTCTATTCTGTATATTTCATAATCTGTACCCCCCCACTCCCCCGCCACCTCATCCGGATTTTACTTACATTGAATAATTAATGGTCCCTTATTTTAAGCCAATCACCATCGCACTCTATAATTTCTTCAAGACTGCCAATATGGCAGCGCCTATGCAGAATTAGTTGCACTCCAAATGTTCAGTTGTCTAAATGTTCATGATATCTCAAGAATGAGGCCAATAATCATGTCATGGAGTCGATACTTAGCCATGAAAAGTGGCATAATTGGTCCATTTGGATCAATAACATGTTGGCGGTGTTTGCTTAGTACTGAAAGAGGACAAACGACAATGAATGTTTTTGACAGGAAAGCTAAGCGTATCCAGCGAGACCGAACTACACTATTGCCTGATTACAAAGTTTACGAATACCTTAAAGATGAGGTAAATGCAAAATGCAAATTAAAACGCAAACTCCTTAGATCAGGTTCTATGCCTATTAAACTGAGAAGAATAATCGAATAACTGGGAGATACAGCACATACCAAGGACCTTTTAACTCTTTCAGCCCCAAGAAACTTATCAGTAACACTGTTACTGTGCCCCAGCCACACTAAGCTGTGACTAGCTGCTTGTGCCCCAGAGTGTTTTACCTGTTTGGAAAATTTTGTAGAAATCGTGCACATGCCTTCACATTTACTTTAATTTCACTTCTTGTATCCAATATTAATCCATGAAAATTTCACCAATTAATCCAAATTAATTTGTCTACACAGTGATGTATTTTTCTTTCTATTTTTCCAAGTCTTTCACAATTTATTTATACATTTTTTTTATACAAAATTATGTGCAAAATTGTTAGGAATATCATATCATCAGCCATTAAAATAAACCAGGAAAATTTAATGTGATATGGTTTGAAACAATTTGTACATACATTACTTGGCAATGTTCACATCCAGTTTTTGGTTAAGATAAAACTTTGTTCAATAAACACATTTTGCAGGTTGGATACTATGTTTGCTTGGTGATACCAATATGCATTTTTAGGCATATGATTGGTTTCGTTTGCGATGTCCGTGTACAGTTTCTCCAGAAATAATTAGAAGTGAAAAAAGATAAGATTTCTCTTTTTTCCTTGTCAATTTGTCATTGTATGTTGTAGTTCCAGGATTCATTCCACTAAAATCATTGATTTGTATAGACAGAAGACGATCGCTCCAATCTGCTAGATCGACAGAAACTCTTTCATTTTCGCTATCAGCATCTGCTTTTTTCTGACTATTCAATCTCAAGAATCTTCAATGTCCCATTCGAAATCTCGCAAATTATCCAACTGTCGAACATATCTCTCCTCTAATTACTCAATATTTTCGAGATCAAACCAGAGAAACTCCTCATTCTCGCCCTCACCGCCATCAAAAACCACTCGTGCTTCCGTCATCAGTTTACGATTTTTTAAAGAAAAAAAACGTGTATTGAAACAGATCCCAGTAGTAATCCTTGCTTTCCGAACATTTAAAGTTTGCCCAAACGAACGTAAATTCATTTCTGATTTGCTACAAGTGGGTCTGATGCTAGGAAAAGCCCCATTTGTAACCAATCAGAGACTTTCTCTCAACCATACATTTGGACTGTATAAAAGCGGTAATGGCCATTGAATGCAGTCGAAAATCTACGCTAAAATACGGTATCGGCCGTTGAATGCAGAAACTGGCTTACGCATAAACACTGCATCTGGCCGAATGAGTTAATACATAAAAGACATGAAACTGGATCATAAAGATACATATCTCTGTTGATAACTATCTATTAAAAAAAATATGAATAAATAGAGATAACCAATTTTATAAATATATTTATTATGTATAATAAAAATTATGGTGTGTAGATGCTTACAATCAATATTTTATAAGAATATTTTATTGAAAAAAATTTTTAACATGCTTTCATTTTTAAAGAATTAGTAAATTTATTTGTATATTAGTTTATACTTTCACTAGTTATTGTTTTAATTTGAATAATATACAATTATTGTTAACTAAATGTAAACGGGACAACTAAACAAATGATTAATGAATTAGAGCTGTACCGATTAATCGCCTGTACTCATAATTGGGCCGGTTATTAGAACAGTCGGTATCGGCAGAAATAATCGGTGCTGATGTAAAGAAATTTCCAAAATATAATTTCAGTTATAACATTTATCTTGACATGGCTTGAATTTTAAATCAGAATTAAATGTGGAAATTAAGGAATAAACATTTGATTTGGGGATTAATTGAAAGACAATATTTTCTTAAAAGTAACTACTTTTTTTTAACACACATGCTGTAAACTACCACTGATTTTTGCTGAGAACTCCCAATTATTACATTATGTCCTCGATTTTCATTTTCTTCTAAACAAGAAAAGTCCTATATGTTCTGATGTATCACCTGTGAATTATTGTTGTGACGAAATAATTACTTTTCTCTAAAGAATTCGTGTCTTCACTAAACAGAATGTTAAGTTTAAATATTATTCACGTAATTTAATGATTTTTTTTACCGATGCAACAATACAAAAAAAAAAAACCGAACAAAAACGTAAGCCATAACAATAAAATCGTCCACACTTAATTTCAATCCCAAGAATGATCACTACTAATACTACAGTGCCATTCCCACGAAAGAAACTTGCACGAGTGAACATCTCTCATTTTTAGACCTTATATACCAATGTTAATTACCATCGTTAAATTAAAAGAAGGAATGAAATACATACCAC
Source organism: Unio delphinus (assembly GCA_029339505.1). Lineage (NCBI taxonomy): Eukaryota > Metazoa > Mollusca > Bivalvia > Unionida > Unionidae > Unio > Unio delphinus. Next base: position 3,001,162 of record JAQISU010000010.1, read on the forward strand.
GAAGCAAATACATCATCAAAAAAATAATTCAGAAAACACGTTTTATACTAACCAATAATAAATGCTTTACGAGATGACAATATACAAGGAGTGGAAAATACTTGGTGCCACATGTACAGTACCATGAGGCTGGCTATTTTGGCACCCTGTGTTCAACAAAATTGGGAATCGTTTATTTGCCAATCAATTGGTGATTGCGTAACACACAATAGTGTAGAATATGGTTTCATTAAATTACGAAGGAGGGCGAAACGTGTTCACAAAATAGTTGCATCAATAAGGATTAACTTTTTATATAAATAAGTTGCGCTGGCTTTCTTGCTTATTTATTTAAGACTACTCTTTAGTTTTTTTGCAGTTTGACCACAGCTGACCAGAATATGAAATAGTGATTTAAGTTATGCTATGCACGCATTGCACTGTGTAATTACTGTACATTAATTATGGTACATGGTTTCCCTGGTAAATTCAACCGGCTCACAAATTATAAAGTCTGTATTTACCTTTATTTAATTTCTTGTTGGAGAAATCAGAAAATATGCACATGCAAACTAATAACTAAATTAATCATAGTACTTTATAACAGTTTAATAATTGTCGGGTCACCGAAAGTTACTTTTTCAACATGCCTATGTCTTAGGACACGGAAAAAATTATTGTTTCATGTTCCAAGATTTATAGCTGTTACAGTAGTCAACAAAAAGACCTAAAAACGGTAAAGTTTATATACATTGACCTGCGGATAAGCCACCACCCCCTTTCTTCCAGGCCTTTATTTTGTCCTATATTTATTGAGCTTATACACGAATATATATACTATGATAATGAAATAATCGGTCTCGTAATCAGTATCAGCAATTTTAAGAATCGGCTATACACTGTATCATCGGCAAAAAGTGACATCGGTACAGCTCTATAGTGAATATAGTGTTTTGGAATTTAGACCTTTTGGATATATCATATAAAGACAGTGAATCCAATAGGTTTCCTTAAGCAGACATTCCATCTCAGAAACAGCTGTAACAATAGATCAAAAGGAGAAATATTGCACAGTATGAGAACTCTTGTTAAAATGTGTGGCAACATTATATATATATATATATATAAGATGAAAATGATTGATATATTTTTTTTAATGTCTGATCTATATTGGTTCATATGCTTAGATATTTGTTGAGTTGCTTGTCCACTGTATTGGATGCCACATTTTTTGCATGTGATCAAATAAATAACATTTGATGTTGCACAATTACAATATTATCACAATGCATATTACAAGTTTCTTTTGTATTGTTGCTATTGAAAGAATTACTTTCATTAATAAAAGAACAGTGCGGACATCTAGGTTTATTACATTAAGTTGATGATCCTTTTTTTATATGATTTATTTTCTTCATTTAATATAGAATTAATTAAGAAATCTGTCAGAATTTTAGTCTTTTTATTGCTTTATACCAACACTTTCAAAGCCATGTTAATTTATATATATATAATAACATGGCTTTTAAAGTATTGGTACACTGTATAAAGCAATTTGATGAATCAATACTATTGGTTTATCAAATTGTGTTTCCATGGTGCAAAAATATCCATATATAAGCATTCTTGCAATTGTGTCCTTGCAACTGTGTGCTGTCCACTCATTAATAATTAGTGACGTATGAAAATAACAATAAGAAGTATTAAAAATCCCCGTTTTCTAAATGAATTTATGGAAAAACCTGTCTTGAAAGTCATCTGCTATGACAGACTACCTTTCTCGAAAGACCTCTACTATGAGAGACTACCTGTTTTGAAAGACCAGGATCTCCATGCACAGATTTATTGATTATATAGTCTTTTTACCTGTTATGAGAGATCATCTGTCTTGAGAGACCAACATGTTTTGGCAGAAGATGTGGTCTTTCAAGACAGGTTCTACTGTAATATGTACAGTTTCATTATAATCCTTTCTGCTTTCCATCACCCACCCCTATCATGTATAACCTACAAGAATATGGTTCCTTATAACATGTGCACTTTCTTTGAGATTTATCTGCAGTGTTTATATAATCAATGATACAAAGTTGCAAATCTTATCTACATTATATGGTTAAATTTCTCAATTACATGGTACACATACTGTGATGTATTTAATGTTTTATTGTTCTTTCTTAAATCTGTTATAATGTTCTAAAAATCTATTAAATATGAAAATGACCGAAGAAAAAAAAAAACCACTTCTATCTCTCTCTAGACCATTGTAGTAAGATAATGATAGTCAAGCCGACCGAAGGAAGAGAGTTTTTATGTTCAGTAGTACGGTTATTAAGGCAGAATAATGATCTCGTCTATCGATTGTAAATATATTAAAAAAATGTTAATTGCCACTTGTTGATTCATCTTTTGTCTTAGTTTCTATTTCACGCTAATTTCCATGCTACAGTACGTGAATGGCATATCGTTCATATGAATGGCTAAGCTAACCATGTGTTTAAAATGCTCAATGCTCTTTATTAAAACCACCTTTCATTTTTAAATCATAAGTGTGTCTTATATTAATTGAACCAATGTGAATAAAAATAGAAACTCAAAAAAAAAAAAACAATCAGATTATCAATCAATATGCAAAGGTGATTGTAAATAGCAACAAAAGGACAACATTTTGAAGTAGATACACTCAGTAGGGAAGTGAGGAGTCCATTTGTTCGGTCAATTCAGGTTTCCTGTAGTCAATATTAAACTCCATTCAAAGGGCAAATATATGTATTTTTATGTGATATAAATGAAATATATGTACAGTATGCATGCTGTTTCAATGATATACCACTCATTGTATAAATGTTGATGACCTGACAACCAGCTTCCTCCTGGTTGTCAGGTCATCAGTGGTGCCCCAACGGTCAGCAAGACTAAGGGATAGATAGATAAATAGTATAAATGTTTCATTAAAAAGAACTTGGTAAACCTTGTTTCCTTTTAGTGAAAAATGTATAAATTTTGCGGTATATCATTGATACAGTGTACTTACGATGAATATAATATATACATGTATATATAATATGAAAATCTGATATGTTACAGTTATGTGATATTTTCAACCAGGAATTTGACTATTGTCATGAGTAACAGCAACCATCATCTAACTCTAGTAGTGCATGAGAACTCACCAGGCAAACTGAATTTAAAACTGCAATTTGCACAGACCCAATGGATTTCTGTTGAGAAATGCAAAGTATATACATGAAGTTATAGTTATATAATGACACTGATAGTGAAACAGATTAGATAGGTACTGATAGGTAACAGCACCTAGCTCTCCTGTGCCCTAAATCACCAAGCCAAAAAGCATGGTACAAGGTTGAAAGTTAGGACTTGAGGTTCATAAGGACTCCCTTGCAGGGCAAGCCAAAAATCATGGTACAAGGTTGAAAGTTAGGACTTGAGGTTCATGAGGACTCCCTTGCAGGGCAAGCCAAAAAGCATGGTACATGGTTGAAAGTTAGGACTTGAGGTTCATGAGGACTCCCTTGCAGGGCAAGCCAAAAAGCATGGTACAAGGTTGAAAGTTAGGACTTGAGGTTCATGAGGACTCCCTTGCAGGGCAAGTGGAATTTACTAGTAACACTCAGCAATATGAACAGACCCAATGGATTTCTATTTATAAATGCAGGGAAATATATAAATTATTATTATAATATATTAACATATGTATATCAGAGAAACAGATGTTTATTCCTGGACCCAACATTGTATGCCAGGATATATGATTATAGGAACAACATTGTTCACATGCACCTAATTTGCAGAGCTATGCACTCATCCCCAAAGGATGGAAGAAGGTCAAAAGGCATGTGGAGTTTAAAACTCGTCTATATATACAAATATATTGGAAAATCTGATCAGAAAGGAAAAGAATAAAATCTGCCTCAAAGCTTTAGTGAAATTTATGTTCATCTCTCTTGTATGAATTCAGATATATTTTCTTTCTTGTGTCTTGTTGCAATGATTCTCAGCTCATCACACCAGATATAAGACAGGACTTTAAGAACCACTTCTTAAAATACTTATTAATAATTTTACTTTTTAAGTTGAAATACATACAATTTAAATGTATGTGAATTAGACAACCTATCCTGTAATTCTATAAATCAAGGAATAGATTAATAGAGTATCTAATAAAATTTAAAAAACTTGAACACATTTTCAAGCAATAGTTAGGTAATCTACCCCTCCCCCCCCCCAAGCCAGCAGATGAGTAAATGTTAAAACAGGATTATAATAATACTCTAGTTACATTAAATTGAGACTCCTAAGACCTATATAGTAATCATTTTAATGTATATAACTTAAAAATAATAAAACAATACCTACATACCCCAATCTGATCAAAATCACATTTCCACTGATCTAACAGTGACTGCTTTGGGGTTATATTCTGGTGACCTTTAAATTTGACAGTGGAAATGCAGTTTCACAAATTTGTAAGTGAATCAGATCATTTGTTGCACATTTATTTGACTGCTCCAGTGGCCTAGTGGTTAGAGCATCTGCCTTGGATGTCGGAGGTTGTTTGTTTGATCCCCAGCTGAGTTATACCAAAGACTTATGAAAATGGTACTAACAGCTGTCTCACTAGGCTTTCAACATTAAGAGGTTAGTGTTAAGATTGGTTGGCATGGTGTCAGGATAATGTGACTAGGTGGGACATCATGTTATCAATTTAAGTGTAAAGAAAACTTACCCATGTGAACATTCTGGTTGTTGTTTTGCACTCATTTTGGTGTTAGTGTGTGTCCCACCCCATGCTTCCTTTCACCGACTGACACTTAAAGTCACACCCTGGATCCCATTGTCCTTAATCATGACCCTAATCCTAAGTTCAAAGTTGACTAGGGGTAAACACTACTTTAAATGGTTAATGTAAATCATATTTCTTTCACTCGCCTTCTCATAATAATTATTTTTATATCTTTTTATATTTGTAAGATCTCAGTTTCATTTATTATGTTTTGCAGGTTGGATTCAGAGTAGCTGACAGAGTGTTTGATGTTAAAAGGTCCTATGATTTATTAATTCTAAATTAGACTAATATTTCACAAACTTATAAACCACATGCAAGGAAGATTTTCGTCAGTGTTATCAAAAAATTGTAACATTCACATGCATTGGGGGCAGGGACATTTGGTAAAATGAATGTTCCAGCTGTTGATTTTCAGTACAATATGTCTAGAAATGGACTCTAATGGGACATGACAATATTGTCCTTTATAGACAAGTGTCATTTATATAATGGAAACTGGAAAGTAATTGTACTCAACATTTTTTTCAATTTATTTAGGTTCTGCTTCAAAGGTTTTGGAACACTGATGAAAATGACTGCTTCATACAGGAAATACCAAATGTTAATTTTGTACACTTTACTGTTTTCTGAAACTGCACTTTTTAAATTTTTAAAACATAAAATAAACTGAAAATGTTATTGCTTTTTCTTAAAAGTGATTTACCTCAAAAGTTCAGGAAGTGAAAATACTCATGCAGTGCTTGCATTCTTGTATGAGATGCACAATAGAAATAAGACCTAATCTCAAACCCAAAGGTACCCTGTCATTCAGGTGGCGCTCTACAGTTTCATATTTTGCATAGGGTTAGAATTTTAAACTAAAAGACTTTCCCCAGCTTTCCTCACTGGTGTTATACTGGCTATTTAATTATAGAGCTTTTATATCTTAGTATTAGTTCAAAGAACCTTTTGTTCCCTTTATTTTGGTGTATGATTGATGGGTTAATATGGGTAATAGAGTATACAGCTTGGCCTTAATCCAGATGTGCACCTTTCAAAAACGTTCTAGCTCCACTTGGTCATTTTCACTTCCCAAACTTCAGAGACAAATTGTGTTTAAAATAGCCAATACCCTTTTTGACATTTTATATATTTGGTAATTTGTTTATTGCACTTTCAGAAGCTGGTATTGTCTAGTCTGGCAAAATTCATTTTCCCTATTTTAATGGTTGCTAAGGATTGTATACTTTAGACAAATTCAGGCTGATTTTTGGATTACATGGAAGCAGTAATTTTAGTTAGCAGTGTGCTTAGATCATTTACAATTTAAAAAAAACTATATCCAAAGAAATGTCAGCCACATCACATTAAAGTAGCATAGAGGTATGCCAGAATTCTCACCACTGTCATTGTTTTAAATGCAAACATCTTTATCTTACATACATCACTTTCTCAAAAGTACATTATAATTGGTGAGTACCCCACTATAGAAGTAAGTCCTGCTCTCAAACCCAAATGTACCCTATCATTCACGGGGTGCTCACCAGTTATTATGTGCCGTATCATTCAGATGCACAATAGAAGTAAGGCCAATTCTCAAACCCAATATACCATATAATTCAGATATCAAAATGAAGATAATTGTAGGTTTTTAAACCTAGTCTAGGATATACACATTTCCCTTTCAAAGCAAGGATTATTACTAGAGAAAATAAAGGGATACCGTTTATTTACAATTTTGCATCTATGAAGAAAAAACAGAACATAGGAGTGGAGCCTTAAGATAAATTTATACATTTGTGCTAAGCACCCACATTAACTGATCCCCTGCCATTTCACCTCTGTTTATGTGGGTTTGAATCTTGAGCTCAGCCAGTGTGTGTATGCTAGATATTTACCAGCAGCTTCCAATGGGTCAGTGGTTCTTAGCTGGGTTTTCATGGGTTCTTTCTCAACTGGCCGTAATGTATATCCTATCTTGCATTGTAAAATGGCATTAAACACAAAAAACAGCAACAACAGCAATTGCTTTTTGATTTTCATATTGTGTGTGATTTTTCTGTTGGATTAAATAAAAGAAAATTATATTAAACATGTACAATCAATCTATTCTGTTCATAGTGTATGTACAACCTTCCATCCTGTTCATATAGTATGTACAACCAATCAATCTTTGTTCATATAGTATGTACAACCAACCCATCCTGTTCATAGTGTATGTACAACCAACCCATCCTATTCATAGTGTATGTACAACCAACCCATCCTGTTCATAGTGTATGTACAACCAACCCATCCTGTTCATAGTGTATGTACAACCAATCAATCTTTGTTCATATAGTATGTACAACCAACCCATCCTGTTCATAGTGTATGTACAACCAACCCATCCTGTTCATAGTGTATGTACAACAACCCATCCTGTTCATAGTGTATGTACAACCAATCCACCCCTGTTCATAGTGTATGTACAACCAATCCATCCTGTTCATATAGTATGTACAACCAATCCATTCTGTTCATAGTGTATGTACAACCAATCCACCCTTGTTCATAGTGTATGTACAACCAATCCATCATGTTCATAGTGTATGTACAACCAACCCATCCTGTTCATAGTGTATGTACAACCAATCCACCCCTGTTCATAGTGTATGTACAACCAATCCATCCTGTTCATATAGTATGTACAACCAATCCATTCTGTTCATAGTGTATGTACAACCAATCCATCATGTTCACATAGTATGTACAACCAATCCACCCTTGTTCATAGTGTATGTACAACCAATCCATCATGTTCATAGTGTATGTACAACCAACCCATCCTGTTCATAGTGTATGTACAACCAATCCACCCCTGTTCATAGTGTATGTACAACCAATCCACCCCTGTTCATATAATATGTACAACCAACACATCCTGTTTATAGCATTATGTATAACCAACCCATTCTGTTCATAGTGTATGTACAACCAATCCATATATATATATATATATATATATATATATATATATATATATACTATTTGTGTGCATGTATCCTTTATAGACAGGTGGTTTTTTTTGTTGCCCTTTATACAAAAGTGCCAGCAAGGAACATATTTCTTTATATAAAGGTATGCATGATGAACACGTTTTTTTAAAATAAAGTTATGTCCTTAACGTAAATGTGTCCTTTGTATTAAAGTACTTTTTAATGAATATGTGTCTTAATGGGAGCATTTATATTTTTTCAAAATGTTGTTTGTTTTTTGTTTTTTTTGTTTTAGGGTTTAACGCCATTGTTCAGCACAAGATAGGCTATAGTATTATTAGTGGAGGAAAAACCTGGGAAAACCCGCGGAAAGAACCACCGACCCACGAGAAGCTACTGGCAAGCTTTCTCACATAACTACATTAGCCGAATCTTAGACTCGAACCCACGCAGACAGAGGTGAGATGGCAGTGATCTGTAATGGAAAGCACTTTAGACCACTCGGCCACTCTGGGCCCCTTTCAAAATGTGTTGATGTCCGAAATAATTCCCAGTGTAGCCCTAAGCTTCAGGTTAGTTTGTGAGAGCATCAGCGAACAACAGCCCCCATTCATTGCTAAAATATGCCTGTTTTTATTTAACTTAGAAATCTTTTACATTAATTGATTTAAATTGTAGCTATTCTATTTTAATAACTTTGTTTTTTTTCTGACTTCAAGTAATATTTAATAAACATCTTGCCTTATACTCAGACTAATCATGGCATTCTGTTTAAATACTGATTTTGTTTGATCTTTGAAAGTTTATATATTTATTGATACTATCACTGTACTGACATATTTTGACTATCATCACATGCTTGGTATGTATTTTTTTCAGGCAATTTAATGTAGCTGTTGATTTAGGTTGTGCAAGAGGTTATGTGTCCAAACATCTCCTAAAAGATGTTGTCTCAACAATTTATCAATGTGAACTCTCAGAGAAAATGTTGGTAAGCATATTTTAAGCTGACTAGTCTTGATGAAATTAGAAGCTAAACTGTAACTGTACTGTAGGTAATTCTCAATAAATCTTATGTAAGGAAGACTATGCACAATACATTTCTTAACCTTTATTAACATGAAACAGCCACAAAAAATAGTTTATGAAATTAACAGAAAAATTTCTCATTAATGAGAGTATCTGCTTCTAGGGCTTCCAATCTCTAGTTAGAAACTACAGGTTTACTTGCTTCCAGGATTTTCAGTCCCAGGTCTGAGACTGCTTTCAGGACTTACAATCTCAGGTCTGAGACTTATAGTTTCACTTGCTTCAAGGACTTCCGATCCCTGGTCTTAGATGACTTCTAATCTCTAGTCCGAGTTCTCAAAACTGAGTCATGTCCTATATTTTTTGGAGTATCAGAATTTACTTGTTTTAGCTCTGTTGGTCGAGATTATGCAGTTGTCTATATTTTCTGTCCATTGTCCATAATTTGTCTATTAGCACAAGTTTGTTATCACTCTAAGTTCCCATCTACATACTTGGATTGTTGATGTGAAACTTTACAATGCTTAGGTTGAAAACAAAGTTGTTATAAATGAAAATGTAGTCATGATTCAAATATGGCCACCTTGAAAATTATTTGGTTGAAAATATAGTTGTTAAAATCGAAAATGGAGTCATAATTAAAATATGGCCACCTTGAAAATTATTTGGTTGAAAATAAAGTTGTTAAAATCGAAAATGGAGTCATGATTCAAATATGGCCACCTTGAAAATTATTTATTTGTTGGTCTTCCTGATTGAATGATGATATCAACATGGGAGTCTCATTTAAAGACTTCCTCAGATGCCTAGTTGGTCCTAAGTGAAAATATAGACAGTCTTATATGGACACAATGAAGGTCATTTTTAAAATCTTATTGCTACCAAAAGACTTTTATGATGTCTAGTTGGCCGTAAATAATAAGAAAAACTCTGATCTGACATTTGTTATGTAATTTTCTTTGCTGATCTGTAGAAAGTACTGGCATGAATTGAAGAAAAAAAATTGAATTGTAAATTATTTTTGTATGATCCTTTGGTGACCAATTATCACAGAAACCTGTTAGCATCCGAGTTATGAAATTTGGTTCAAATAACTCTAATTTTTATGTTTTAATAGGTCAATCATTTGATCTTTCAGAGACAAAGTGAAGTTTCTCCTGAAGTGCCAACTTTCAGGGTCATTGCAGATGAGGAGTTTTTCCCATTTAAAGACAATTCCTTAGACCTGGTAGTTAGCAGTTTAAGGTAAGTGAAGTACTGTCTGTCTGCAGACTTTGGTAAGGTTGAAGTAAATTGTGTTGTGTATACCCGGTACATAAGTATGCATAGAGTCAGTGTAAACTGCATGACTGTTCACATAACAAAAAAATTTCAACATGTTGAAAATTGACATTCATCTCTGAGTCTTTTTTTACCTGATTATGTACATATTTACCATCATTACTCACTTATGAATCAGGTCCAATAACAACCTTCAAAGACCCAGCTATTTGCCACAAAATACACTGGCAGTACTGGGTCGATGCAGTTTGTTAGGACTAGCTAGAAAACTGCCTGCACATTATGTGATAGCAGATCGGGGTCTATTTTGTTTGCAGTTGGACATAACTTAAAGACAAATGAATATGGTGAACAAAATACATGCATGATTCTAAATATTAAACCCAATAAAATGTACAGATATATATGTGTGTGATTTGGATTTTAATGTAGCTTTATACATTTTTCAGTCATATCACAATATCATCTGCAGTGAAGCATTTTATAGTGATGTGTATCACTGAGGCATCATGCCGCAGACATGTAGCATGATGCCCTATCCAGTCACATAACCCTGAAACCAGGCTGACCAGTAACACCACAAACTTCCTAATGCTGAGTGCTAAGCAAGGTAGCTGTTAGTACCATTTTTATAAGTCAAATTAACCAGGTTCAGACCCGCGACCTCCTGCACTTGAGATGGACACTCTAACCACTTAGACCACTGGATCTAAAATTAAAAGATAGCTAAATTATGAATGTCCATATGACCTTGTCATTAGGTTAGTGTTTAGATAGTAGATCTTTTTGCCTTGTTATGTGGCAAATGCCTTGGTTTATTAATGGTATTTCTGCATCACAATTTAGCATCTTTCTTGCTGATTCAAGTCACAATTTTCTGTGGGCTACAAATTTCATGGATTTCATGGTTGATACTAACCATAAATTTAAACATCGGATTCAGAAGGAAATGTGATTCTGCTTATGAGTCCCATAAATACTACTGAAGATGTCAGTTTTTTGTAATTTGAAAAAATAAATAATTGATAACCCAAAAATAAACAAAAATGTACAGGATGTGATTTGAAAAAATGTCCTGTACTGTTTTGGGTTTGTTCTGTAGTTAATTTGAATACTTTATATAGCTTACAAAATTTTTTTTTTGACCAATGCTTATGGAAAAGACTCTTTTTGATCAGCTGTATATTGTAATAGGTTACCATAAATTAACTGTGTGCAGTACATGAAAATGAGTATTTGATACATGGACTGCATGATGTATGCTTGTCAGTAGGAAGCCTCTCATGTAG